>OY856187.1:127838300-128267649 GCA_963693315.1 Diogma glabrata
CCTCGTGCCAGGTGCTTTTATTGATTGTTGCAAAGTTTTGCTATTCCGTCCACTACTATTGGTTTATAAAGCTGGAAGGCATAATCATATTAGTGGTAGTGGCAACTTTATGAGAGCTAAATGCACAAGCTGCGAGCTAAAAATTCGCACCATATCACGGTAACTTAGTAAATGTAATAGTTTGTCACCATACCAGATTTAGAATGCTTGTTGCATAGTTGCTTTATTTCGCTAATATGTTATTATTACTGTTCCTTATCTATACCTGCCATACAAGTTTGTCAAAAAAATATTGTCATGTACGTCAAAAAAATGATTTCATTTATTTTTTTGGCCAATTTTTTGGAAAAAACATTTAACTTTTGTATGACGTAAATGTGACATGGAAATTTTTGAATTTGTTATAGTTTTCAAAATATTTTTGGAACTTTGAAAAAAATTTGTATTTTTGAATTTGTAATAATTTTTTGAATTTTGGAAGAAGTTTTAATTTTTGATTTTGTTATTTTTGCAATATTTTTAGAATTTTGAAATAAAATAGAATTTTTGAATATGTGAATTTTATATATATATTTTTAGAATTTTGAAAAAAGTTTCAATTTTTGATTTTGTAAGAACTTTTGGAATAGTTTTAGAATTTTGAAAAATTTTAAATATTTGATTTTATTCTAATTTTTGGAATTTTGAAAATAGTCTCAATTTTTGATTTTGTTATAATTTTTGCAATATTTTTAGAATTTTGAAAAAAGTTTGATTTTATTTAATTTTTACAATATGGAAATATTAGAATTTGGAAAGAAATATGAATTTGTGATTTTGTAAAATTTTCTCGGAACGCTAAATATAGAGGTTTTTGAGTAGTTTGCTGAGTGTATCATTTTTTCTTTAAATTATGTTAATACATATATGATTTGTTATGATTTTCTGGCAACGTATAGGTGTTTCGTGTTAGTTTTGTTATAAATTTCTAAACAGAGATAAAAAATACATGTACTTTAACAAAGAGTTATGTTTGATGTACCCACTCGCCAAAACTAAAAACAATGTCCTCATAAAAGTTTGATACCGAAAACTATATCAAAATCCTTAACCAAAACCGAAGTCTTGGTATCTCAGAGCTTGAGATTTCAGCCCCTCCATATTTTAAAACTTGAATCCATAACAAAAATTCCTTAAATCGTTCCCAATATATAAATGCCGATAAAATGTCGCACCAGATAATCGAAAACGAAAAAAAATATAAACTAACAGAGCAAAAGCGGCAAAACTTTCTACTATGTCCATTCCCGGCAAAAGTTTTTACTGTGCCATTAATTCTTTAAAGTCTGGTACCTAATCTTCTATACCACCTATCATTGATAGTAATTTAATCGACACTGAGCCGCCATGAAAAGCCTTATTGTTTGCGGAGCGCTTTACATTGAACTTGGCCGTTCGTGTTCGGTTTAAATCGGATCCAGCATTTTACAACCATATTATATTTCTGGAGTCCGAGGGACTTTGGGACGTAGGTCTTAAAAGGTATCTATATGTTGTTGTGACGCATATTGTAATTCATGTAGCACAACACATTTTATTAAAACAAAGTTCTTTGGAACCCCACCCCTAAAACTTTTTCTGTGTGCGGCTGGTTATGTGGTCTAATTATATAGATCACATAGTCTCCGAAATTTTTTTGCAAGGTTATTCTTTCGTCTTTGTTTTTATACAGATGATGTTTCTGCTCCAAGCTTTACTAAAACCATTCAATTCCATGTTAATAATTTCGTTCCGTTTTCAATAATGAAAGTTGTGAAAATCAACAAAAATATTTGTTTTCGGAGGCAGCCGAATTGACTCTTGAAAGCAAACGTAGATTGTGGAATATTTCAATTCAAAACAAAATCACGCAAATCGATCACAGTCGCTAAAGCCAACAAATATCTAACGTGTGGGACTGCGAAAGCGACAAACCTTTGGACATTACCAATTTCTGAGAAATGTTTCTGCAGTGCCATTTATTTTTAAAATTCTTTCACTAGATCCTAAACCCTGGCGGTAATGTAATCGTAACTATGTCCACAAGGAAACCTAATTTATCCCAGAAAGTTTAAATTGAATCGAATTTGGAAGCTCATAAAAAAACTCAATTTGAGATTTAGGAATTAATGTGAAAGAATTTCACTTCAAGCAATGGTGAAAGAATTTCACTTCAATGGTTTTCAAACTTTTAATGGGGTTAAACATCAACAAAGTATTTCAAAAACATTTTGAAAAGAACTTGCGCCCACTTTAATTAAAATTTTCAGCAAATCTTAAAATTTTAGTATTTTTCATTAGTTAGTCAATATCCAGTCTGTCCCCTCGGCAAAATCCAGTCTGTCTCCTTAGTAATTTATCTATTATCACAAAACACATCAAGAGGAACAAAGCCTATATACTGGAGCGAAGCGAGCGAAGCTCCATTTTCCCCCGATTCGGATATTCGATTGTCCGCATACTCCTCCCAAACTACTAGAGATATCAAAATGAAAATGTGCATGTAAGACGACATCTAGCCATAGATGGTTTACAAAAAAAAATATTGAAAATTAGACATACCACGGAGGAATAATCACCGAAAAACGGTTCCCATAGACTTCCAATGGGAATGATAATTTTCCTTTTCACAATACATACTTAAACAATATATTAAATTTTTTTTTGTTTATTTTTTTTTTTTTCATTTTTTATATATTTTTTTTTTATTTTTATTTTTTTTTTTTTTATTTTTTTTTTTAACTGCGTCTGAAAATAAAAGTTTGTTATTAGTTGATTTTAAAAAAATTTAATAACACACTTTTACCTACATTGAACAAGTTTGATCATGTTTTCAACCTGGACGAGTTTTTATTTGGTTCGTTCACCTTTTTTTTCTTTGCCATTTTGTTAAAGTACTTTTTATAAACAAAATTCACGATACGATCGTTGTAATCAGACATATCGGTTTCAAATCTATTAAAAAAAATCTTCATTGATTTTCTACTAAATCTATGCCGATTGTAGATGCAGCAATATTTACCACACATTAAACTGTAGCGATTTTGTAGTTCTGTTGGATTGTAACATATCTTCGGACATATCTTCGGACATATCTTTTGGATGGGACATATCTTCGCTCCTTTTTATCAATTAAATTCTGCATTTATAATATCTTTCCGATTTGAGTTTCAGAAATTCAGTCATCTTTTATCCAACTCAGAGCTTTATTGGTCACCTCGTGCCAGGTGCTTTTATTGATTGTTGCAAAGTTTTGCTATTCCGTCCACTACTATTGGTTTATAAAGCTGGAAGGCATAATCATATTAGTGGTAGTGGCAACTTTATGAGAGCTAAATGCACAAGCTGCGAGCTAAAAATTCGCACCATATCACGGTAACTTAGTAAATGTAATAGTTTGTCACCATACCAGATTTAGAATGCTTGTTGCATAGTTGCTTTATTTCGCTAATATGTTATTATTACTGTTCCTTATCTATACCTGCCATATTTTTTACACATGTAAAACAATACCCCCTAACTATAAAGAGTGATCACTGACGCTCTTCTTATCTTTTAAAAAAAGTTTTTTAGGAAAACAAAATCCATTCAACAGTTTTCCACAAAAGGTTATACCATATAAATCCGTTGTACCTTAATATAGATAACAATAAAATTTTAATTACAATTGAATAACTCAAAATTTTTTTCTTATCATCTTAAATTTCATTTTTCTTTTTTTTGTATTATGCCTGAAGAACTGGTCAACCAATAAGAATGATATCGTAGCTCCCTTCGTTCTTTAATAAAACAAGGAAATAACTGACAAAATAATCCTCATCCATCAAATACTCATCAAATAAATACGGATATATAATATATTCTGCTTTATTCGCTTATTTATTTTTTAAAATCCTTGAAATGAAAAAATAAAAAATTAAGGTTAAATAAGAAAAGTAATTTTTTTTTGAAAATTGTATAAAGACAAGAAAATGATACATCTAATTTTTTATTATAAACATTGATGGGATTATTTCCTTCAACAAAAAAAAAATTGTTCTACTTTTTGAATAGTGAATGATGGATGAATAAAAATTCTCACCGTGTCTTTTGAGATTGAATTTTAAAGAAGATTCCCTTCTTCATTTTCTTTAAATTTTTGTTTGTTTTTTTTTTGTGTTGATCTTAATCAAAATTCAAAAGTTGATCTAAATAGAAAAAGGTCAATCTGTGAGAAAAGGTCATGAATATTTATTTAAATTAGTTTAAAGTAATAATACAAGCAATTGTTACCGTTAAAATCGGTTGGGTGTGACGGTTTTGTGAACACAAATCGTAATATTATAATTCTGTTTGCAAAAATGGACAAGGAATTCGGCTATACTAACGAATGTAGATGTTTTAGTTCATCATAAGTCTTTTCATAATTTGTCTCCACAACTTTTATATGGCTGGTATTATCCAAAGTGATAAGGGATTCGCTCCCAAACAGTTGACTTCTTTGCTATCTTTACCGGTTATTTCCCTTTACACACCCTAAAGTATTTGTCAACGTCTCCCAAAATATCTAACCATAGATTTCTATTTTATTTTATTTTAGTTTCAACTTAGATTTTAACATGCCTATATGCCTACTCTTATGTTCAAACTGGACTAATTTCGTTGAATAACAGGATGTTAATCTCTATAAATAAAGTAATAAATTTATTTTTTATGTAATATGTAAACCATATAGCTTTATTCAATGCTGACAAAATAATTCAATAAATTCACTCTGTTTTCAATAATTTGAATACTGAACAAGGAGATACGAAATGGTTTGCAACTTTTGGTCTCACACATCTGCTTATTTATATACTAATAGCTATTTCTATTCATATTTTTCTGCTTATCTGTCGCATTAATAAAACAACTTTTAATGAATTCAATATAATTAAATTCTCAAGACAACGTAAAGGAACAATAAATATTTTATTACAAAAACAAATCTATAATTTTACTTAATATTTTTTTTATAACAAAATAATTTTTTACGATTTTTTAATTTTATTAAAACAGCTGTTATTACGGAGCTACAACCAAAGTAACACCTTACTTTAATTTTCTATCTTAATCCCATAGTTAAGTTTTATATAAAATCTTAAAATAAAATGTTAACTCAAATCTTCATTACCATAAATAATCTTATATTGGATCAACAGAAATATATATTTAAGAATAAACATAAAAATTCAATAAAAAAAACAACTCGCGATTGATTGTATTTAATGTATGGATACATATATGAGAGCAGATTGATATGTAGGTTAGTTCACAACGACCGGAAATCGTTTGTTCCTTTATTTAATCGAACAAATTAACACCTCAAATCGAGTATAAGTTTAAATTATTCTACAAAATAAAACTCTTGAGTTGAACTGGGATAGAAATGCGTTCGGCTACTTACTTATCAACGCCAACCGTATACGAATATGATTGTGTTTACGGTTCTTAAGATGATAGTTTTAATATAAAGATATAAAATCAATATAGCATTATTGTTATTGAATTAAGATCAAATTTTGTTCGATTTCTTATCTTTTATTCTATTGTTCATAAAAAATATACATTATTATAACTATAACGTCAATCAATTAGTAACCAATTTAAATTCCATTCTTTTAACATGAAAGAAACAGAAATCATGTTATACGAAAATAATATTTCAGAAAAAATTGAATTGGGATTATATGTGAATCTGAATAATGATGTCGATCTGATGTGTTACAGTCTTATGAATCTTAAATAAAACATTTTTTTTGTTCAATTTGTGAATTTCATTATGATTTCACAGTAAGATTATGTATACGTTTGTCATTTTTGGGCCAGTGTTCTGTGGAATAAATGCAACAAGCTATATAAAAAGATTAAGCCAGAATTTTCTTTGAAAACTTCTTAAAAATCTCTTGAATCAAATTTGATGTGACGTTGTGTACGGAAGAGTTCTGCTTCCTCTCAATGATGCTGATTTCGAACATGCAAAGTAGGTAATTAAAATATAACTGTGATTACGTTTTTTAATTAAAGTGTTGTATAATTTAATTTTGCTACCAATAAGACGGAAATTCTTTTGCTCAGTGGTTTAGGTAGACTCCAATAAACAGAAGACAAGAAAATATCAGGTGAACTTAATAAAAAATGGAAATTGGAAAGAAGTCAATTTTTCAAAAATTTAAATTATTTTTCAAACTTCTAATCTATCAAATTTATCTCAAAAACTACTCCAATATCAAAAATCGAAACTTTTTTCATAATTCCAAAAATATTGCAAAAATTATAGCAAAATCAAAAATTAAAACTTTGTCCAAAATTCTTAAAATATTGCAAAAATTGTAACAAAATCAGATATACAAAATTTTTTCAAAATTCTAAAAATGTTCCAAAAATTATATAATAAAATAAAAAATAAAAATAAATGAATGAAAATTATTCTTTTGATACACTTTACGGTATTTTTTTTCCACACTTAAAATACAATTATCAAGCTCCTGGTCTCACATGCCAATGCCGACCATCAAAATTTCTTCACATTAGATGTTACTGCTCGTTACGATATCACTTTAATTTAACGGATTTTAAGTAAAAATATGTAATTTAGTTTGTTTTGACACACTTAACGGTTTTTTTTTTGACAAACTTCATGTCAAATTTAATATTTAATTACATTTCGTGGCATCCAAATAATTAATTTTATGTTGTATATTTTTCTAGCCGAAAATGTTTCCCATAGTATGTTTCTCAAAAAATTGGGAAACAAAATATATGAAAATAATTCTTTTGACACACTTAGCGATTTTTTTTAGCACACTTATAACACAATACTTAAGGTCACATACAGATGTCGATCATCGAAATCTATACAGATTCAAAGTTACTACTCATTACCACTGAAAAAACCCCAACACACTAATTTGTTTACAAACTTCCGGCCTGTTCGGCTTTTAAAATTAGCAAAACCTATTTCCTGCAGATACAGCTGGCCGGCACACAGTGGGATTTGTTCATACAATGTTTGGCAAAAAATATAAGGAGTGCTCGTAGAATGTTGAAATTTCGCTCTGAGCCTTTGGTTAGCTCAATTAAGAAAAATATAAAGTTTCATCAAAATTGGTCACGCCCACTACCCCACCGCCCATAGAACCCAAAATTTATTTTTGGCCCAAAGTTTTTGAAATTTGGCACAGAGCCTTTTATTACCTCAATTAAGAATAAAATAAAGTTTCATAAAAATTGGCCACGCCCACTACCCACCGCCCATAGAACCCAAAATTTCATGATTTTATGATTTTATAAATTTTATGATTTTATAAAAGATTATTAATTATTTAAACTTTTTTTTTTTTTAATTGATAGTATGGAGTCTTACCTTTCATTTTATTATAGCGGGAGCACCTAGCACGACCTAGCAACCTTTTTTTTCTTCCAAGGAAGTTTGCAATCATGGCATATTATAGAACAAATTTTATTCGATCATATCTTTTAAACCATATGAGCGATCTTTATAATTTTTTTTTAAATACGCAGAAAAGGCTATATTTGTAAATAATCACTATTTAAATTAGAGCAATAAAGTTATCTTACGTACAAACACTATAGAACTGCGTAAACTCAATCTCAAATTATAGGCCAATAGCTTTACTATCGGTCCTATCCAAAGTCTATGAGCATTATATTAATACACATATTTCAAAATTTCTGGAAGAAAATCATTTAATATCCGACAGTCAATACGGTTTTCGAAACAAAAGATCAACTACCGATCTATTAAATTATGTAGCGCATTGTTGGAACAGCATACTTGATAAAGGTGGTGAAACATACGTTATCGCTTTAGACATCTCCAAGGCATTCGATCGAGTCTGGCATGCCAACTTAATCAACAAGCTTGTTGCGTACGGTTTTCATCCCAATGTTGTGAAGCTGATTCAAAATTTTCTATCCGACCGATACATTTCGGTAACCTTAGACGGATATTCTTCTGAGTCTAAACTAATTAACGCTGGTGTACCCCAAGGCTCAGTATTGTCCCCAACCCTATTTTTGATTTATATCAACGAATTGTTGAAAATCACCAGCAACCCAATAAATAGTTTTGCAGATGATAGTACTCTGCACAAGTCGTTCGAGCCCCTTCCTTCAAAAGGTAAAATGCACGAACGACTTAATCCTGCCCGGAGAGACGCTGCCATAAACGTGAACAAAGACCTGAATAAAGTCGCCGACTGGGGTGACCAAAACCTTGTCAATTTCAACTCCACCAAAACACAGCTGTTGATTGTTTCCAGATTAAAGACCGACTTCCCCAAAGATATTTTATTTAGTATGTGTGATGAACCAATAGGTGAATGTAAAAACATTCGTTTATTGGGTGTCACAGTTTCAAATGACCTACTCTGGAACGATCATGTAATGGCGATGGCAAAAAGCGCGTCTAAAAAACTCGGCCTCCTAAATAGATGCAAAAATTTTTTCACTCCATACCAATTGCTCCATGTTTATAAGTCCTATATTCGTCCCTGTATGGAGTACTGCTGTCAAGTTTGGGGTGCTGCCTCTGTTTCCATCTTGGCCCTCTTGGACTCTGTTCAAAAGCGAGCTATACGAATTGTAGGTGATCGAACTTTGACATCAAAACTTGATTCCCTACAACATCGTCGCACTGTTGCTGACCTCGTTGTTTTTTACAAATATCGTCATCAGCAGTGCTCAGATGAAATCAGCGGCATCATGCCTCAAACTTATTCTTACCCCCGTTCCACTCGGCAATCGGCTGCCGCAACCAGTGAAACGGTAAAGATCCCGCGCTGTCATACTGGCAGATCGCAGAGAGACTTGTTTGTCCGAACTGCGTACAAATGGAATAGTTTGCCGGAACACTTAGTCTCAGGTGGCTTCAACCCACAGATGTTTAAAAAAAGCGTTAATCTACACCTCAGAACGCCAGTTGTTGTGGGACCCAGGTCTAGACCTAGGTCTTAAAAGGTATTTATGTGTTGTTGTGACACATATTCTAAACCCTATTACACAACACATTTTATTAAAAAAAAAAAAAAAAAAAAACAGTTTTCAATATTTTGGACCAAAATTTATATGTGACTTTACTTCATTATTTCAAAGACAAATAAACGTTTTTTGGGGATTCAATTTATGGATTCTTCATACTGAATCAATTTTCTACAAAACTGCATCATTACATTTTTAAATTTTATGTTTCGAAAAATTACTTATTGCACAAAAAATCCCACTGTGCGGCAGACAGACGAACATTTTTTTTTTGCGTTTTTTAATCGTTATAACCTAAGACGTCGAGAAATGCCAAAAAAGTGGGCTTTTTACGATTTTTACTTTTGGCTCGAGATTGTTATAATTAGGTCTTTCAGACCGAAGTAAAAAAATAATAATCGTATTAAAATAATTTTTTGAATAATTTCGGGTGAAAATCGTAGAAGTTAACGTCTTTTTTATAAACTGTAACCTTTCCGAACAGAAATTAGTTGGGGAAAACCTGAATACAGTCAGAGTGTGATCAGGACAAGAAAGAGCAAGCTCTATTAGGTCAATCTGATGTGGGCCTGTGAATTAGAACACCCTTCTAGGGCTAAACTTTTTGAATACATTCGGCCCTGACTTGTTATTTCGTATTTGATACCTAGTTGGACAATCTTGATACAAAATAACTTACTAGAGGTTGCACTTTTTAATTTTATATGGCGAGCTTGATCAGGGCCTGATCCAACTATCCCAATCTGGGACTGATTGGGCAAAAGCAATAAACTGTAAAAACAATTCAAAACAAACTAAAAACTGGGTTTTAGACATTGTTGTGATGCTATTTCTCATAATTTAAATTCAGTTACTAGCATCATTACAGTTGATAATCATAAATACTTTTTTTTAACGTAGATGGCGGGCCTTTCCCGGCATATGGCGGACATATACTGCTAGAATTTAATAATAACTGTAACGATCAAAATCTATTCATTAATTGCATCTGAAGACATTTTTTTTAACCGTAAAACAGACACTCCTCAAAATAACCATACTATACAAGTCATTTCGTTTCATAAATAACATCTGTCTGTATACGACGTTCCACTGTATTAATTCCCATTTTAATTGTTTTTGCGTCATCATTTTTTTTCACTTCAAACATTATACCTAGTCATATGTTTTAATATGCACGACATTATTTCTTAATTTTTTACACCTATGTGAAACAAAAATAATTTTCAAAACAATACAGAAATAAAAATTAAACCTTTCATATATATGTAAGTATTGGAATTATTGGGTGCATTATTTTTTAATTATTTAAATAAAATACTTTCTCGATATTATTAATTTTGAAAATTTTGGATGATCTTTTTTTTGACTTGATAGTGTGACTTGTGAGGAACTTATTTTGAATATTTTTTCTCTATATGTGTTATTATGGTTTTCCATATTATTCACTTTTTGTGTGCTTTTGTCACTTTTGAATTAAAATGCAATATTTAAAAATGTGCTTTTTTTAATATGTTTATTTTTATTTTTTTCATTTTGTTAATAATAATATAAACTTCCTTATAGTAACAATTTGAATTTGATTTTTATTTTATTGAATATCGATTTCGACTTTCATCATCCTCAGTTCTTACATTATTATTACAATTTTTGCTTAAACTATTGTCTTATATACTATTTCAACTGCTAGTTTTTATTATTATGTCATATATTTTGTTAGTTTTAGTGTTGATTTTATCATTTAAAATGTTGTTATTGTTTTTATGTTTATATATTTCTATTTCTTCCAATCTATCTAGATGTTGTCCTTTTCTATTTTTATGTAATATGGTTAAATTTGTGTTGATATTGGTGTATTTGTGTTTTTCTATTTTTAAATGTTGGGCATATCAGGATTTTGTATCACTTTTATTAATTTCACTGGTGTGTTCAATAAATCTTTTTGTGAAGGACCGCCCCGCTTGACCTATTTAAAATTTACTGCAATCATCACAGGCAATTTAATAAACAGCTGTGTCTGAGGTTTGGGTTTTTATGTAATTTTCTATTTAATTTTTTTTTTGTAAGCTGCAATATATCCATATTTTTTTTAATTTTTGCATTATTTTGGATGTTGTTTTGTCATATGTTACGTCTTTGTATTTTTTGCCTGCTAAGTTTTCTTCATTCCTCAAGGTTGTTTGGGTTCGCAAATTTTTCTTGTTTTTATGTTTTCTATTTAATGTGTCAATTATTTCGTTTTTATATCCGTTTTTACTGGCTATGTATTTATGTTATTTAATTCGTTTTGATAATTTTCTGCATTCATTGGTATATTGTTCAATCTATTGATCATGTGGTTGTATGCAGCTAGTTTGTGTTGGTATGGATGATGTGATTTAATATTTATTGTTTGATCCGTTTGGGTTGTTTTTCGATATATTTTAAATGTGTGTTTTGAATATACATTTTTGATTGATAAATCCAAGAAACTTATTGTGTTATTTTTTTCATTTTCTAACGTGAATTTAATAGAAGGTTCTATGCTGTTTATGTATTGGTGTAATAGATTAAGTTGTCTATTCGCTCCTTTGAATAATAAAATTATATCATAAACGTAGCGATACCAATAAATGATTTTTTCTTTGTGTGGATTTATGTTATTATGTATATGTTTTGTTTCAAAATCATTGAGCTTTATTTCGGCTAAAGTTCCAGATAGTGGGCTCCCCATAGGTAATCCTTCTGTTTGTTGATAATACTCATTTTTATGTGTGAAATAGTTATGTTTTGTTATTTCGGTTACTATATTTATTATTTCTTGTGTATCTGTTGGGTTTAATCCATTTTTATTAACATATTTTTTGTTATATTTATTGTATCTTTTATTGGTATATTAGAATACATGTTGGTTATATCAAACGATGCTAGTTTTAAGTTTTGAGGTATTATTATTGGTTCTATTCGATTGATTAATTCTGTGTTATTTTTTACTGCATAATTGTTATCAAATTTTATGTGATACTTCAATGGTTTGTTTATGTACTTTGCTGTTCTGTATGTTGGTGCTGTGGTGAAATTAATTAATGGTCTTATCGGTGTATCTGGTTTGTGTATTTTTGGTAATCCTCTTATATTTAGTGCTATTGGTTTTATCATTTTGTTATATCTTATGTTCTTATTACTTAATATGTTGATTGATTGTGCATTGAATTCATTCGTTGGATCTTTACTTAATTTTTCGATGTTATTATTAATGATGTATTCATCTATCTTATTGTTGTAGTCTGTAGTTTTCAAGATGACTAATGTATTCCCTTTATCTGCTTTGGTTATTGTGTCATTGTTATGTTTGACCTTGTTTGTTTTTATTTCCTTTTTGTTGTTGGTTTTGAAATTGTTTAAGTTGTTATTTTTTATTGATATTTCATTAACTATTACTGATCTGATTTCATTTTGGTGGTTTTCAGTATTGAAGTTTTTAATATTGTAGTTTTGGCAGGTAGTTTTTAATATTGAATTTTCTATTTCTAACAGATTTTCATTTATATCTTTTCTTGTGTTGTTTGGTTGTATCCCGTATTTCAATCCTTTTTCCAATAGTTGAGTTTCTTGGTTGTTAAATTGTATTTTAATGTAATTATGTAATTTTCTATTCTATTGTTATATTGTGGAGGTTTTTATTGATCTATTATGTTATTTTAATGAGTTCCCATTTCTTTTAGTTTTAATTCTTTTAACTTTTTTAATTTCAATTTTATATTTTCACTTTTCTTTTTTTTCGTGTTTCCATATCATTCTTTAACCAATTAAATTATGATTCCATATTCTATTTGATGATAAGTATACATCCTACGATTACTAATATCTAAACAATATCATATTATGAGACCAACAACGACCAACCAACAAACGACTGGGATGAATAGGAGTTGCCTTCAACATCGGAGATCTTATGGAACGCCACTTTATTTTATACAGAGGCAGTTTATTATTGCCGGCCTTGGCGATCAAGCAATGCCCAAAATTGTTTCATACGCAATTTCAATGTACGCTAAAATGCTATCCACTTTGTTGCTATCTGTCCAGTTCTTGGAACAATTAGAAAACGGTACTTTGGGTACGATACATTGTCTCGGCAGAATGTTTTTTACGTGCTAAATAGCTATAGAAACTGGAAATATCTGTATAGCTTTTCTCTGGAAGCCTGGAATTATAGAAACCAACAGAGATTGGATCTACTAATGTTGATATACATATAAATTTCAATATGATATTCTATGATACAGTTGTGCTGTTTAAAATATTTAGGTTCCAATATTTTTAAATTGTTTCAATTTGTTATTTTTTATGAAGTCGAACAGATGGACCAGTCTATTGTTTTTTTGTAGTTAAACTAAAATAAAACACTTAGTATGTAAATTTTATGAAGCAACAAAAATAAAACTTATTATATTAATAGTACAACCATCGTATTCTACGTTTAATTTTCTACTAAAAGCGTATTTTTTTTTATTAAGAAACGATTTTTGCTGTAAGAAATAAATTAATTTATCGAGTGCGGGCACGACAAAAAATTTCATAAGTTTTTGTTGTTCCGCGCTGGAAAAATTGATTTATTTGTATCAGTAAAACTCATTCCTCCCTTAATTAAATATACGATTTTTATAGAAAATTGAATGTAGAATACGATGGTCATACTAAACGCTCTGTAATTTTGTTAGATAGTGACTAAAAATCAATTTTAACATTTTATTTGTTTATAACAGTTCGTTAATAATTTTTATAGGTAACAATTTATTTTTAAAATTCCATCTATTAACTTAAAAATAAAACAAAAAAAAGTGTATATTTTTACTAGAACGGACGTTATTTTCTTTTCAAAAGGGGAAGGAATAGTGTGGGATTGCTTTTGTAATTATTTACTAAATCAATTATTCAGTAAGTATGACACTAATAAAAAATTGAGTTAAGATCATTACAAAGTGAGAAATAGCATGAGAAATAGGCAAAATGTGCAGAGTGGTACATTATGTAAAACGCATATTGGACGACGATAAACATTTTGTATTAAAAAAACAAATGCTTGCCCCATGTGGTTTCAGGAAAAACCTTAAACTACACAATACGGATTATAATTCTCAAACTTATTGACTCTTGGCTACTAAAGTCCTCGATCTTCGACCTTTTTGGAAAATTTATTAATTTTGAGACCGTTTAGATACTAAAACTGAAGAAATGTTTCAAGGTACTATCATAGGTTGTCTAATTAATGAAATCGTTATTGCTGTTAGACAGCAAGCTTAGCAGATATTAAGCCAGAAAACAAGGCAAAAAAACAACAACGAATATAATATTTTCGAATGACCTTGGCCCTCAAAACCAAAAGTGAGCCCCAAATTATTTGTGCACACATCTACCTAGTATCAAGTAGTATCTGTATTTCAAAATATCATGGGTCATGGTTTTATGAAGAAGAATGATCACATATAATTTATACAATTTACCCGTGACCTCAAACTTTGACCTATATTTAAGGCCAAACGCTTCGGATATAAGAGAGGATAAACTTCATCCTTTCTTATCACAGTACTACTAATATCTTCATGTTTTTTTTGAAAATTGATGGTATCAAATATCACACCCTCATACACTTTGTCCAACTTTAAAAAAAATTACTCTTACTTTATAATAAATATTTGTCTTTATATTTGCTATTAGATACAATCAAACGAGGTGCTTATTGACAAAACAAACTTAGTACAGCGTGTTGCCTATACAAACTTCGAAGTTGAAAAGCTAAAAACCAGATGAATTGTTACAGACGGTTCAATAAAATAATTTGAAGAACTGTGTAGCCATAAAAACAACTTGCATAGAATCGAACTAAACGAGCCAAAACTCATAAAGCAAAATAGATCTAAACAAAGAAAAATTATTATCAAAGGTTAGGTGAGAAATTCATTTATCCATGACTACTAACGAATATATGCTTTCCATGCGTATGTCTTCCATTGTAAATTGTATTCATTCCACAACTCGTGAATTTGATTAAGATTCTTTAACAGTTCTATAATTTATTAAATATTCCCCTAACAAATTAAACAACAAACTTGTTTTGTTTTTCGATATCTTTGATGTATTTATTTCAATATGGCGATACAAATTTTTGCATGCAAACTAGAAATTAAACGAAATATTTTACAGTCGTGGATAAAATAGCATCTTGTATTCGCTTAGGATGATGGCAATTCTTCACTCGGATGATTCCCTCCACTCGCTACGCTCGTTTCGGGAATCTTCATCCTCGTGAAGAATTGCATTCATTCTAAGCTCATACAAGAATCTACTATTATCTTATGGTTAAATACCACACAAGGATTGCAGATGTCAACATTATAAGTGAAAGTTTGGTACACAGGGATATCAGGCATTTTCGATGCAGGATTTGTAACGAATGTTGTATTCTTTGTACAAAAGAGGAAATTATAGCAGCTGTTCAGGAGCAGCAGTTATTTTGATCTGCTGGCAGATTAAGTGTGAATTAACTTGGTTTTCTTATCAATGGAAACCAATTGATGGACTATAAAAACTAATAGAATTCAACCTACATTCTAGTAACAAGAAGAGTTGATCTCGTTTTTTTGTTCTTAACGGTTTGATATATGATTCAACTATCAAAATGATTTTTAAGAGCAACTGAGCGATTAAATAATAATTGAAGACACCTTTTGTTGTTAGATTAAGCAGGGTATGACTAAATTGTCAGAAAAGAACACACAGAACATAATTTAAATGCATCATCTGCACCTACCATTCAATGCCATTTAGAGAAACACAGAAATTTGAAAAGCAACATACACGTAATGAAGTTTTTGAAAATAAAAATCTAGCTTAAGTATCGAGAGTAAGTAGAATTTGACATCATAAATGGTCATTCTAAGGGAGAATGTGTCCTGCTAAGTACCCTTCTACGGAAAAGCATATTTAAATCTTGTTAAGATAGAAAACGTTTCAGTTAAGTGTAGTGCTACAATGTTCACACAGCTACGTGTCCAGTCCACACAAAGTAGATTGGCTTTAAATTATTTCAGTAACCACATTCATGTCAGAAAAGATTCAATCACGTTCAAATCTTTCTAAAGACTCTGTGGTTTTAAATTGGACTATATTGAGATCGTTTGTTACCGCCAATTAATGGAGCTTACCTCTGTAGCTTTTAAGTGTAGTTTACTTGTATTTACGATACAATTCAAAAACTTGCATACGACTAATTAGTTTATTTGTGTTTAAGTTGCCCTTTGTTATGCTCGTGACTCTAATTTATGTATATGTATATGTATTCAGTCAATTATTAAATACAATTTTTCAACTTAAAATGGCAACTTGAATAAATGATCAACTTGACATGGGTATAGTATAAGTATTACAAAATAAGCTGTTGTATGTACAATTAAAGTTATTTATTACCAATGTAAAGATCGAGCATAAACCATAATACTTTTAACATTTCTAACTTATGATTAACCTTAAATAATTAATTTCGAATAAAAACCAAACTAATCCAATAAGCATGATAAAAATCAAAACATTTAAATATACTGTCAAACCCGTTACAAATCCGTTTAAACGAATATTGAGATTATCATAAACAATTTACCGCGGTACCACTAAATACCAAACTTTTTTCTTTTGTTCAATATTAAAGCATCAATCTTCAATATTTTTTTTTGTTTTACCTTTTAATTTAGTCATATGTTAGTTTTTGTGTTTAACTTTTGAAATTTCTAAGAAGAACAAAAAATACCAAGAGATTTATTTACTAAATGTCGAGTCTCGTTGTCGAGACACTTTAAAGTTAACAAACAACAATTTCGAAACAATGTAAAAATTAACACTTTTTTGATATATATTTGTAAGATAAATAAATATATCTTTTTTTGTTGTTGTTCATTTTTAGGATTAAAATTTGAATATCAATAAAATCTTAGATATGAGGACGATGCTTATGAAGAGCCAGTCATTATTTTATAAAAAAAAATATCATAACTTACTCCCTTTTTACATATATAAAATCAATTCTTGCAAATAAACAAAAAAAAACCAAATCAAATTTACCATCTTCCGAACATACAAAAAGTCTTTGATTGTAATAAAATAACCGCATCTATCTCCACCATAGGTGGTCTCAATAAATTGCTACTTTTAATTTAAAATTTTTATTATCATTTTGGTTCGATGAATTTTCGAGTTTTTATTTTTTATATTTATAAAATATTTGAAGGTTTGAGATCATGTCAATCATATTTTCACTTGTTGTAGATATAAATTTTAAATTTTTTTGATACATAGATAGAGTCTGGATGAATGATTATGAATAAATTTAGGGATTATATATTTTTCGTATTGGGGTTGTCAATGGTTTCTATAATGTAGTCGTTTGATGTTATATTGAATTTGTTTTAAACGATTCGATTAAAACTTAAATTAATAATTAAAGCTGCATTTTAAGGTTTAGAGAGACGCCTTCTCATACGCATTAAAATAAACTGTACAAGAGTGGTTGAAAAAATATGAAAAATGAATATTAAAATGAAGTTCATAGTTCTCCGATGGTGTAATGTGCCCTTTTTCTCTACTCCTAGGTGACTATGGTACGATACTCACATAACCAGGTAGCCAGTAAGCTGTTACTTTATTACGCATTAACAAGCTTTTTTATCTTTTTCACACAATTTCAGTCACACAGCTATGTTATGTCCTTTTGTTCTTGTTCCTTCTATGCCAATTTATATCTCGATTGTATAGCCATCCGGGTTTTGTTTGCTTACATCGTTAACCATGATGGTACCTAATAAAGTAACTGCTTTACTTTATTGCTTACAATTGATGCGTATTTTTTATATGACATGGAATTATTTTGATGAAACTCACTCAAAAAATATTGCGACGCTGATGCTGATAGGTTGACTTCACCACAGCTCTGGAAACATAGTGTTCTGTTTATATAATGAGCTAATATCCATCAAATACTTTAGTTAAAAGCTAGCTCCTGTTATAGACTTCGTAGTTCTAATTATAAAAATATTAAAGAAAGCAGTAGTATCCCAACAAACATAAATTCTGTTGTACGAGAAAAAGTAGAAAAAAATTTAACCGGAAGTGACAAACCGGAAATTAGGATGCAGAACTGTTGTGAACCATACTAAATGTTTATGTACCAACTTTCATCCAATCAGGTACAGATGTTATTGAGCTTCCAAAATAACAGGTGCTCGGCAGACCCTCTACCACTTTGTTCACTATCGCTAAAAAAACTAATCAGTTCCTTGCCATACATATTTGCATCTTTTGCGTAGTGTCATCAAAAGAACTTAACGAACGAATGTTGTATGCTTCCAACAAACATTGAAACATTGAATAAACAGGTGTTCGGGAGGACCCTCACCACTTATTCCAATATTGCCCATAAACTAATCAGTTTTTTGTCATTTAAGTCTTTATCTTTCTTCAAAGTTTAAAATTGATTAATGAACGAAGTCTTTATGCTCCAAACAAACTTTGAAAACAAAGTGTGAAAATTCAGCAGTTGTACCCCCCGCCACTTTGATCAGTGTGTTCCAAAAGATGATAGTTATTTTCGCACACTAATTGGAACCTTTTCCATAAGTTTCATCATAATCACTTCATTATTGTACTATAGGCTGTAGTAAGGATAAACACACTGAAAATTTACAAAAATTTAAATTTAAAAAAAATTTTTACCGGAAGTGAAAAACCAGAAATTGGGATGCAGAACTGTTGTGAACCGTACTAAATGCTCATGTACCAACTTTCATCCAATTCGATTATCAGGTATAGATGTTATTGAGCTTTCAAAAAAACAGGTGTATGGGACACCCCACCACTTTGTTCACTATCGCTGAAAAACTAATCAGTTTCTTGTCATACATGTTTGCATCTTTTTCCAAAATGTCATCAAAATTCGTTCACGAACGAGTGCTGTATGCTCCCAGCAAAAAATTTGGACACACTAAACAGGTGTTCGGGAGGACCCCTACTACTTATTCCAATATTGTCCAAAATCAGTTCTTTATTATTTAAGTCTCCATCTTTTTCCAAAGTGTTATTAAAATTGATTAATGAATGAAGTCTGTATGCTCCCAACAAACTTTAAAAACAAAGTGTGAAAAGTCAGCATTTGTATGGTAGACCCCGCCACTTTGATCAATGTGTCCCAAAAGATGATAACTATATCTTCTCACACTAATTGAAATTTTTTCCATAAGTTTTATCATAATCACTTCATTATTGTAGGCTGTAGTGTGCATAAAGACACTGAAAAATCTTCAAAAAAGTACAAAAAAAATTTTTTTCCCGGAAGTGAAAAACTGGAAGTTGGGATGCAGAACTATTGTGAACCATACTAAATACTCATGTACCAAGTTTCATCCAATTTGATTGTCCAGTACAGATGTTATTGAGCTTTCAAAAAAACAGGTGCTCCAGGGACCCCACACCATATTGTTAACTATCGCTTAAAACTGATAAGTTCCTTGTCATATATGTTTGCATATTTTCCCAAAGTGTCATCAAAATTCATTCACGAATGAATGTTTTATGCTCCCAACAAACAAAAAAACATTTTGGAAAAAACCACCTGTTGTATGGTGGACCCCCAAATCCTTTATCCAAAGTACTCCAAAAGATGATAAAATCTTTTTTATGTGACCTGAAAGCTTTTACCAACGTTTCATGAAAATGGATCGGTAATTGTGGGCTACAGTAGGGATAAACACCTGGAAAAATTTTTTTTTAACCGGAAGTGACAAACCGGAAGTTGGTATGCAGAAATATTGGAAACTGTACTGAAACCTTATATAGCAAATTTCAATAACATCATAGTCCGGAATTAGAAGTTATTCAAGATTTAAACTTAGAGGTGTTCGAGGGACCCCCCGCCATTTTGTCCAAATTTTAAATGAATCCAGATCTTCCATTTTCAAGTTTAATTGTATCATTTGCCAAGGTTTCATCAAGATCCTATGCAGAAAGGTCACCCACGCACCCACGCACCCAGGCACTAACACACAGACGTTCACCAAAATTTTTATTGGCAATTTAGATAGAGAATGGTCCGAAGCAAAAGAAAAAACAAAATTTGAGGTATGTAAGATTTTTTTTTCTCGATAGATTGCGTTACTTCACACAATTTAAAATTGTGGTGAAGTAAAAATTAAATTTGATCATTTTGAAAACACTTTTGCGTAATGTTAGTACTTTACTTTTACAAGAACTAATTTCGGATATACAATTTTTTTATAAAGGTACTAAAACATTGTACAAACAAAAATTTTTTGGAAAAAACAAACTGATTGGTATCAAGTTTTTTTAATTCTACTACAAAAAGTTGTAGTTCTTACAAACAGTTCCAACTTCCAAGAAAGATCTAAATGTAATCTGATCTGAATCTGTACGAGCAACATCTAATTTTCTTTTTGGCATTACTAAACAAAGTAATGAAAAGATTTCCTGATTTACTGCTTACACTTTATTAACGTCAAACAAATTTAACCCATTTTAATGAGACTTGTTATAAAAGGTTGAGTGACCTGCGAGTGGGCAAAACTTCTTAAGATTTTCTTCTTTTGTATGTATTTTTGCAGGTTTTTGCAGTTTTGCCGTCAAGTTGCTTTAATAAAATTAGAAATGAATTAGATTAGACTGGATTTTTTACGGTGAACCTACACCGATAGGAGGATAAAATATGTATAACGCAATATATTTCGTAAGTAAACTTTCTGCTATTTCTTATTTGTAAGAATTGGAGGGTATCGCCACACACTCCCCCACCTAGTGTTATCGAAGATGGGACGATATAAAGAGAGAATTATTGGAGCAGAGGACGGGAGGACGAATAGCTCTAGGATGGAGAATTATTGGACGGAAGGACGAGTAGCTCTGACTGCTCGAGTGATGGCGGATGTAGGATAGAATGGAAGTGAATGGAAGAATGGATTTAAATCGAACACTTTTAGTAGAAACAGTTGCTTTGGCATCGCGTTGCCTCGTTTCTGTGGAGGTAGAAGGAGAAGGAGAAGAAAAAATGTGTCCGAAGAAAAAGAATGCAAATTTTCTTTAAAAGGCGAAGTTTAGTTTACGCGACTGAGATTAATACTCGAGTGGGGGAGTTTTGACTAAGTCCGTACGTAAGAAGACATTCGAACAAGTCTTGAGAGCTTTGGGAAATAAAAACTTTAGGAAGAAGTGTACAATAGAGGGCAAAAGGTGATCCACATGTTGTTTCAGTTGTGAAACAAAATCGGACTGAGGTGTGGGGCTTGAATTTTTGCTAGGAAGACGTATATTAGTACCGTAGACTAACTCTGCGCGATTCAGATTGAAGGTCTTCAATCTTCATGGAAAGTAGTTCGTAAATCGAGTAATATTGACGGTAGTATACGTATTCATTCTGTCCGGTCATATACCATGATAGCTGTTTTGAGGGTTCTGTGCCAACGTTCGATGAGTCTGTTATATTTAGGATTGTAGCTTGTAATTTGTTTACGTTCGAAACCGATTAGCTTAGACAACTCACTAAAAAGATTGTATTTGAATTAGGAGCCCTGATTAGTATAACGATTACTGAAGATACTCGAAAACGAGCAATCCAATTTGAGTAAAGAGCTGAAACAACCGTGTCAGCGAAGATATCCGAGGCAGGAATGACAATAGGTCAGCGACTATAGCGGTCAATAATTATGACACCGTAGCGTTTGTTCTCAGAAATAGGAAGTGGATCAATAATATTTATATGTTTCTCGAAAAATCTTTGAGAAGTTAGATGATTGAGAATGAAGAAAAACTTGGGCATCAGCAATTTCAGCGTAGCGAATGTTTTCTGGAATTGATGTTTGCTCAACACGAGAAAGTGTTTCAGTAACTACATTATCAATTCCAGGAATATGATGAATATCAGTCGCAGATTGACTGATATAATCTAAATGACGGAATTGGAGAGGACTTACTTTTGCAGGATTTTGCGAAAAAGTATATATGACTTGTTAGTGTTGACTTTTGCAAAGTTGCAATAATCAACGTTGATAATTAGAACAGTTTTAATATGTTTGGGGTATAGTCCGCAAAGGTTTCAGAAGCAATAAGGAGGTCATCTACATATGTAGTTCAAACAGAAAATTAGGTCTCTTAGAAGCGAAAGCGTAAATCTTTGGAAGAAATGCGTAGCGTTTGGTAACCCGAAAATCATTCAAACGAATTTTTGGACGTCAAGTCGATTTTTTGAGAATTTCGATATTAACTGAATAGTTGATTAAAGTAAGAAACGCTGCTTGGGAAGTGCAAAGTTTAGCCAAAGTAAATAGTGAAGTTAGTGCAGAGTGCAGTTTGACAAGGCATCGGTATTAATGTCCACTAATAGGCCGTATTTATTTAGGAAATCAACACCAAAAATGGGAATGGTAAAATCGGCTATAACAAAGGTCTGAGATCAAAATTTAAGTATAGAAACCGTTTATACCATATAAGTGCTAGCTTTAGTCGGTTTAGCTGCACAGAGAAAGAAGTCTGATTTCCTTAAGAGTTTTTCCTCAACAGATGTGGGAATAACTGGTACTTCAGCACCTGTATCAACCAGAAAGTTTTTTCGTGAACAAATATCAAGAACCAGTAGACGATGTTTTGCATGACTGTCACCACACGCAGTCACATGTGAAGAGTCTAGCCGTTTTTTGAAAACGTTGAGACAGAGGAATTAGAGTGCTTGGAAAAATTTTTGCACTCAGGATTGAATTTTTTTGCATCTCCCTTGAATTAATGATGGACATTTGAACGCATGACCCTGACCGTGGTCGTATGGGAGAGTGGTTCGATCTATTAAATTTCGATTGCAAACATAGATTCGATCCTTGGATCTCCTTCGATATGGTTGGGAAATGGGAAGGTCTCATGAGATTTTGTTGTTGAATGGCATTGAGTAGCAATATGAACTGATTAGTCAATGCCATTATCTCACTTGAAATGGAAGAAGAAGCGTTAAGGTTAGAAATTGCATGAATTTGAGATCTCCTTAAGGAAGCGAGAACTTTATCTGCTATCTCGGCCGTTGTCTGTAAATCAGAATCGAACACCGCGGGAGCAGTGCGTACAGCAGTTGAGAGTTTTTCCTCTCAAAGAATTTTTAGATTTATCTTTTGAAGTGAATTTTGGGATACCGCATGGTACATTACGTATGCTGTCTAAAGTGCTGCTCGATAGGGGGGCTAGAATAGCCTCTTTGACCCTATCATAGGAGCGATCTTGATAAGGCTTAAAATGTATAACTGACTAATGTCGAAAGTGCGGGCGTGGTCATACTAAGTACATGGCAGTTCTTAGTTTGTTGGGACTTAATGTTTGCCAACAATTGAATTATCCTTCTAAAGTGATGAACCATAAAACCGGTTTCTCTTACCAGCAAGGAATTTTTGGTGCTACATGATTAACTTGTGCAGCAGATGCTAAGGACTGAGGAGGCATTTATATCCATAGATAAGGAAGTAGACGGAAGAGGAGTTGGAGATGGTGAAGTGTAGGTGGAGGGTTTTAAGAAACTGTTGTACCACCAAGATTAATTTGAGCCAGAGCGACTGCGTCCTGCTCTGCGAGCAGTGTCTGAAGCTGGTTTTAAGTAACCGTAAAGGTTTTGGGGTCGGAAGTTGGAGCCCTTTACTCAAGTTTTAGCAGTTTTAGTTTCCTGTGGAAACTCTTGTGCAATGTGCAACCCGGGCGGAGTAGCCTAGTTGGGATGGCAACTAGGTAGAGGAGTTGCAGCGTGCTGGTTCGCGATCGTGAAAGAGCAGATCGGAACTAACAAGGTTCCAAAATCTCTTTGAATAAATGCATTATGAGAAGGAAAAAATATTAACAACAACAAAAAATAATATGCTTCTGGTTTAGAATGACTGGTTTAAACTGAACCTGTTCGTTTTATCGGGGTCACTAGTTTTGGTTGCTGAAGAGTTGTAAGGGCGATGATACTTGATAAAGTTGTTCAGGCGATGAAACTTGATGGAGTTGCCCAGGCGGTGATACTTGATGCATTCGTCCAGGCGATGGTACTTAAGATGCAGTTGTTTTTATTTATACAGTTTTAGTGGCTGTGAAATAGCTGTTCCTAGGATGAATCTTGATCGTAGTTTTTAAATATTAATAATATACTTCATATATCTAGAGAGAAATAAACACAATGCAACAGTTCCAGACATTTCTTGTTGGGATTTTGCATAAACATATCATATTCATAACTAACATTCATTCTAATATTTTTGCAAAACTGAGTTTAACACAATTCTAAATAATAATGGGACATTTAACAAGACAATTATTAGGCTGATATTTTACTTCCAGCTGTCATAATAAAAACACTTATATTATATATATTAATTATATATATTAATATTTTCACGACATCAATTTCTCTATT
This sequence comes from Diogma glabrata, assembly GCA_963693315.1. NCBI lineage: Eukaryota > Metazoa > Arthropoda > Insecta > Diptera > Cylindrotomidae > Diogma > Diogma glabrata. The sequence continues at coordinate 127,862,800 of OY856187.1, forward strand.
TAATAAAAGTTTTAACAATTTTATTATATATTTTTATTACAGGAAAAAATTATATTTATATGTTAAATGAAACGATTGGTATTGAAACTATTGAGCTTTTTTTTCAATTTCTACCAAGTTTCATACCAAGTTCGAAAAAGGATATAATTAGTGTTTGTAATTTTTATTAATTTATCAACAAAATTAACAAATAATGCACAATGTAAAAAATTTAACTTTCTAATTACAGGATTATAGAAAAGCTTTTTTAAGAAAAATAAATTTTTTGGTACGATAAGTTCGATGGCAATATGTTTTAACCAGAATTAAGGGTACAATACAATATAACTGATCACCATAACTAATTTTTAGCGTGCAGTGCATAGACATATGTCAAATTTTTGTTTGTTTGTTTGTTTTCCTCTCTTTGTCTCTCAGAGAAACAGTTATGTCTTGACATAGACGTGCGTAACTTTTTCATTTGCTTAAAATTGTACAATTATTTCGAGGTTTTTAAAATCTTTACGAACAAAAAAAATAAGAGTTTCTCCCTCCCTGCATCTGTATAAAAACAAATAAAAAGAGATATAATGAATAATGAATAATGAATAATGAATAATGAATAATGAATAATGAATAATGAATAATGAATAATGAATAATGAATAATGAATAATGAATAATGAATAATGAATAATGAATAATGAATTATGTATAATGAATAATGAATAATGAATAATGAATAACGAATAATGAAAATAGTTTGACAGCAAATTTAAAATATTTGCATAACTAAAATATTTGTTCGTTTCGTTAGAAAATATTGCTTGTCCCTTATAAAATTTTTGATTTAAATAATCACATGAAAATAACACACTAAATTTAAGTTACTCTCGTGATTATTTTCATATATTTCATAAAATCAGCACAACTTTTAAGAAAACAATTACTTTTTTTTGACGTTTTAAATTTAGAATTGTTTTTAATTTATGATTTAATAAAAAAGTTTATGGTTGTAAATAAAAGCAAATCAAAATGGAGAAAAGAGAAATTGAATATAACATATCACCTGTCACCATTTTTTTCTTTTCTTTTCATACAATTTTAAAGTTATGTTTTCTCTATATTTATATTCACATATACTCTAAGATACAATAAAATATGAGTTGAAATTACTATGCTAATTTAGTTTTAGTTTAGTTAAAGTTAAAATTTTGGTTTGTATAAAAAAAGTTTCGTTAAAAATTGAATTCGTTTTATTTTAGGCTTTTGTAGCTAAATCTTTACTATGACATTTTGAATAATTTCATTCACCAAATTTTTCTTTAGATTCAATAGTATTTAGTTCCAATGAATTAAAATCTTAATGAAATTAAAATAAGAAAATGTAAAGGAGAACTAGTTCCATTGGTAAAACAATGGAATAGTTATGACAGGCCGCATGCTTAGTTCGATATTGAGTCCTTAGCTAGCTCTAGCCTGCGGGAACGAGAGATTATACCTGCGCCTAGTACAAATTACGGAATTGTACGCGTGTACTGCTTATTCAGATCGGAGATCAAAAGAAAAGTGAAGACCCTGGCGGTCCTGCCGGTCGAAGAAGCAACGACCGTCACGTTCACTCCCATGATTACTTCACTCACACGCTCACGCACCTCATACAATCACGCAAACATACATACCCCCACACAACCCTATACCTTTAGGTAGACATAACAGTACTCACCCCATGCTAGTAGTAGATCTCTCTCCGTCTTCACGTCCGGATTAACCAATCATCCCTCTCTCAGCCCAATTACACGGTAATGGTCACGCAGCGGTCGAATCGTGCAATGGTGGATGAATATACAACAGCTGGTATTTAAACTTGATACTATGGCTGAAAATTGATGAACGACGAGCGACTATAGTAATACAGTAACTATTGCTTCATATTGCTGGTATTTAAAATTGATACTATGGTTGAATACTATAAGAATTGAAGTACGACAAGCAACTGTATTAATACAATAACTATTGTTTCATGCAATGGTGAACGGATGCATAACAGCTGGTATTCAAAATTGATACTTTGGTTGAAAATTGATGAACGATGAGCGATTGTAGTAATATAATAATTAATAACTATTGCTTCATGCAATGGTGAATGCAGGTACAGCAGCTGGTATTTAAAATTGATACTACGGTTGAATACTATGAAAATTGAAGAACGACAGTGAACGACTGTAAAAATGTATAATATTGTTGAATCCAGCGAATTAAGTTGAATCTTGAATGACTGAATGAACTACGTATAATTGTCGAATGCGGTTGATTGTCACGCAAGTATACGTAAAATATAACTGTTGACTCGAATGATTGTGGATAAACGTTGAAAGATTGTAGAAGTATATCCTTGCTGAATCATGCGATTGTGAATGAAAGGTGAGCAATTGTGATCATATAAAACTGTTGATTCAATTTATGAACTGATGAGGTAAGCGATTGTGGATGATAAAACTTTTGATTCAATTTATGAACTGCCTGAGCAGAAATTAGTTAGGGAAAACCTGAATACATTTAGGGCGTGATCAGGGCCTGGTCAGTTCTACAAGGGCAATCCCTATTAGGGCACTCTGATGTGGGCCTGTTCCAGGCCTGATTTAAAATACCCTTATAGGGTTTACCTTATTTCAATATATCCGGTCCTGCAGCCAAATTCTGTAACTGTGAAGCGGTGAAGTGATAAAAATTTCTTCGTTTCTTTTCATTAAAAAACTTATCACTTCACCGCTTCACAATTACAGAATTTGGCTGCTGATAAGGTTTTACGTATTGGAACCTTAGCTGAAATTAAAAATTTGTTAAAATTCACTAGAGTATTATCCTTTTTAGAAATATATAGTTAAAATCGTTTCATGTATGTTTTAGTTATCGCTTCTCGGCTGAAAGACTATAATAATAGTGATTAAGGTGGTATGCATGATTTAATTTTTTCCATGGTAATTTTTTTTTTAATTTGATTAATTTAAGTATATAATATATAAATATATATCAGGGTCTGGTCAGGATATCCAAATCAGGGCCTGATCCGATTATCCCAATCAGGGTCTGATCCGGTAATCCCAATCAGGACCTGATAGGGCAAAAGCGTTTCACTCATGATCAGGGCCCAATCAGGCTGCCCTACCAATGCCTGATCCAGATTAGGGCAAACCTGATCAGGGCCTTACTTGAGTCCTGACAAATTTCTGCTCGGGTGATGATGTAAGCGATTGTGGATTATTATTAAACGAATTGTATGTAAAAAAGTATATCCTTGCTGAAGCATGCGATTGTGGATGAAAAGGTGAGCAATTGTGATCAATTCACCAGATCGAATTTAGCCATGCACCAAAACAAAATTACAAAAAAAAGGAACCACGTTTGTTTAGGTTGTGTTCGCGAACACTTCAAGTTCTATCTCTCTCTTTTGTACGGTAAAAAGAACCGTAGGTACTTTAATTTTGTTCTTGTTTTATTGCTAGAGATCCCACCAACAACACAGGAACTTATTTCACGGATGAGATTAAAATTGTCTTATCATAACTACACAAAACGACAATTTGGAATATTTAGCCAGTAATTAAGTGGTAATTCGTATTTGTTTTTTTCTTTTATATTTTATCTTATAAATTGAAACAGATCAACTAACCTTAAGTTTATATTTTACTTATTCTTTAAGTTTTTACTTTAGTTTAATTAAACTAATTAACAATGAATTTGTTCCTCTAGTTATTTCTAACTATCTCACAGCTGAGATTCACTATCGCTTTAATTTCTTTTTTTTATTCTGAAATTACGTCACAAAAATAAATTAACATTGACTTGTTCTTTTATTAATTCAGTTTTTTTTTATTAATATAAAAGAACAACTGAGCTACGCTCATCTAGTAATTTACATTTCAAATTTATAGCACAATTTTTGGGGTGTACCCCATTGGTTAGTCCCATTTACATTATTTTATTATGCATGCTTTTGATTATAAAATCAAATCTAGTGACTTCGTTCTTTTAAGCCATCTGTCAGCAACGGACACATCCATTAGCTGGCTTATTTTAATATTTTCATGTACGCGAATATGCGTGGTGTGCTTAATTGCATATTTTTTTATTTCATCCTTCACGAGCTCTATCTTTAGGTCCCTATGGATGTCTTCGTTTCTGATGTGCCACGGGGCATTAAAAATGCAACGCAGACCTTTGTTTTGGAATAACTGGATAATTTTTGAGTTCGTTTTCTTAGTACAGCCCCATAGCTTGATACCATACGTCCACACTGGTTTCAGTATATTTGACAATACAGAAGCAGTTTGTTTTGAATAGATAGTACTGAGTTTTTACCAAGTAACCAGTACATCTTTCTAAATTTCAAATTCAGTTCTTCTTTTTTCTTTTTAACATGTTCCTTCCATCTCAGTTTAGCATCCAGAGTCATACCTAGATATTTTGCTGTGTTTGCATTAGCGACTTGTGTTGAGTTGATTTTCAGAGGTATTTGGCCTACTTTTTGGTTAGTGTAGTAAACATGAGAGGATTTTGTTTCATTCAGCTTTATTCGCCATCTTTTTGTCCATTTGTGGATTTTATTAGTAGCGTTTTGCAGTTTGCTAGTTGCTTCTTCTACGGTTTTTCCGGTGGTCAAAATTGCGCTATCATCTGCAAAGGTTGCAATAGTTGTTTTCCTTAGGCCAGGCAAATCTCTTGTACATAGCAGGTATAGTACCGGTCCTAGGACGCTACCCTGCGGTACTCCTGCATTAATCTTTTTCAATGTTGAATAAGTATCATCATATTTGAATCTAAAGTGGCGGTCATCCAGATAAGAGTTTAAAATTTCATAAAACTGTCAGATAACGGGCAGATGTCTATGCAATTTATACTTTAATCCATGATGCCAAACTTTATCAAAAGCTTGAGCAACATCAAGAAAGACAGCAGAGCATACCCTTTTGGCTTCAATCGTTTCTTCAATAATATTCGTGATCCTGTGCACTTGTTCGATGGTAGAGTGGTTTTCTCTGAAACCAAACTGATGCGAAGGTATGAGGTTTCTATTTTTTATTATTGGCTTAAGTTTTTTAAGAAAAAGTTTTTCACAAAGCTTCGATATCGTTGGGAGTAATGATATCGGTCCATACGAGTTTTTGTCATTTGGTGATTTATTCGGTTTTAGGATCATAATCACTTCTGCTACTTTCCATTGCATCGGTACATACCTTAATCGGAATGCTGCATTAATGATATGAAGTATTTTGCGCATACCTTTATCAGGTAGCATTGTAACAACTTCACTGGTGATTAAATTGTAGCCTGGGGCCTTTTTTGGAACCAAACTGGTACGTATTTTTTCTTTTAGTTCATGAAATGTTACATATGAAATTTCTTGTGAATCAGTTTTGTTCGCTTTCTTTATGTTTTCGTCTTCTGTTAGTCGACCAAATGGCTTGAAGGTGTTCTCAAGTAACTTTGCAAATAGATCAGCTTTTTCTTGAGCACTTCTGGCCCATGCTTCATCATCTTTTTTAATCGGAGGGATCTGTGCTATTGGTTTTTTGAGTCCCTTTGTTGCTTTCCAGAGTGAGTACTCATTGCTTTTATTACCAGAAAGACTTGAGAGATATCTGTTAATAGATTCATTTTTGGCTTCTTTAATAGCTGTCTTTACTTCTATGCACAGATTATTTAAAATAGTTTTGTGTTCTGGAGATCGAGTTGTATGCCAGATTTTACGTGCCTTGCGCTTTGAGTTTATCAATTCTCTTATAATTCCATGGGAAAGCTGGCGGTAAGAATACGATTAGGATGCGGTGCTGGAGTACTTGTCGCTGCTGCAAAATGTACAGCTCCTATCAGCCTTTTTAGCTGTTCTGGGTTTCTAATTGGTACTTGTAGATCTATTTTATCTTCTATAAACTCACGAAAAACATTCCAATTAGTGTTTTTACCTGTTAGTTTAGGTGCATATGTCCGCTTGATTATGTTGTCACTAACTGTCATCAGGAGAGTGATCTGATGACAACCCTTCCTTATTTTCGATATCTATGTAGTTTTTGACATATTCCTTGCAATAAAGAAGTCTATTAAATCAGGTACCTTACCAAGGTCGGTTGGCCAGTAGGTCGGAGAACCACCGGAATGAAAATCACACTTTTTTATCTGTCCTGCTTCGTACAGTTCTTTACCTTTTTTTGTGGTGATTCTTGATCCCCAGTATGTGTTTTTTGAGTTAAATTAATTCAATTTATACACCAAAAAAAACATTGAGTATGTTTTTAGGTTATGCTCATACAAACAGGAATATTACCCTTGAATTTGTTTTTAAGTTCGAATCACAAAAACAAATCAACATTCAGTTTGTTCTTTTTTTTCATTTATATGCACAAAACTAAATAGCATTGAGTTTGTTAATCATTTATATTTATACTCACAAACCATCCCGGGGTAATCAAAAACTGCAAAAAAACTCCTCCAGGTATACTCCAACAATTTTCCAAAACGCATCTACCAATTAAATTCGATAACACAGTCCTGAACAACACATCCGATTGAATCTCCCGTGTACATTACAAAAACAAACTGACCCAACACGCGATATTATAAGTGACAATCCACTCGTAAATTTCCAAATCAAAAATCCAATAAGAGAATGTTCATGGGTGGAGTTGGGTATTTATAAAAAATATAAAGGTCGATTTCGACGATAAAAGAAACGATCAGTTTTTTTTATGTTTCCATCGATTATGTGTACCCATTAGGAATGTTGTTTTGTTTAATTATTTTTTTTGATTTTTGTTCGTTTGAAATCATTTCACCATAACAAAAATAAGAACAGATTGGATGAGTAGAAATGCGTTGGGCTGTCAATTCAAAAATACCGATCAATTAGTACAATTGTGAGCTGTATGCGTAGGGATAGTAAAAGAGATAATAAAAATATAAATTAATTGCTATATATGGGTGTGTTAATAGACAAGCTCCTCGCGCTACACCCTGGGTTACGCCAAAAGTCTATCTCAATTTGGTAGCCAAATATTTCATTTCGAACTCTTAGCTGTGATACAAAAATAAATGAACATGAACCAAAATCACAATAACAACGGTACTTCTCAGCACCATAAGACAAAAAATATTGGACCCTCGGTCCGTATCTTGCAATTGAACATTGAAGGCGTAAGCAAGTCAAAATCTGAAAATTTACAAAGAGTATTAAAATATTTCGACATCGACGTTGTAATTTTGCAAGAAACGCATGCAGAAGACGAAGCGCAACTTACCTCTAGAGGAAGCATTGTTGGTTACAAATTAATTAGTGTGTTTTACCATCAAGCATATGGATCTGTCACGTATGTTAAGTTAAAAATCATGAACTGCGCCCATGTACTTACACAGACGGATAACGATATACATCTTATTGTTGTTGATATATCAGACACGAAAATTGTAAACGTTTACAAGCTTCCAAATACAAGATGGCCAGCTGCTACTCTTTCATTATTGCATCACCCAGCAATATATGCTGGTGACTTTATTAGCCATCACACCTGGTGGTCATACTCAAACAACATTCCCAATGGTATACAACTGACAGACTGGGCGGATGGTAACAACATGTTCCTGGTTTATCATGCGAAAGACATGAAAACCTTCAAATCAACTAGATGGCGACGTGATTACAATCCCGACCTCTGTTTTTCCACAAAAAATGAACAACGTAACCCTATTCCAATATCTAGGGCTGTCTTACAAGGTTTTCCACGCTCTCAACATCATCCAGTAATTCTTGAGGTAGGAATCCAAATATCACTCGTTAACTCTACTTCGCAACCTAGATGGAGTTTTAACAAAGCTGACTGGGATAAATATAGATTGGAGTTGGATGCAGTGATACGCTGGATCCAACCCATTCCTAAAAACTACGATAGGTTCGTTGGAGCCATCATCTCAACTGCTAAGAAATGCATCCCAAGAGGCTTCCGTAAAGAATACATTCTTGGCTGGAGTAGAAAGAGCGATAAATTATATGAAGAGTACCTTATTAGTGGTGAAGCAGACGTGGCTGATGACTTAATTTACTCACTGGACGCCGCGAGAAAGCAAAAGTGGATTAGCGCTGTTGAAAACATAGTTTTTTCCCATCCAAGCAGGGAAGCTTGGAGTCTCCTTCGGAAGCTGGGTCAAACTAATTGCTCGTACTTACAATGAAATCAATCCAGAGGACATCACAAATCACATAGTAAATATGTCTCGTTCTTCTATTAATCGTCTTCATAAGAGAACAATTAAACGTAAATTAAGAAAAATGAAGTGCAATTGATCGTCTCCATCGAAGTATGTGAACTCTTTTAGTAGCGAAGAACTTGATTCACCGCTGTCTCAAACAAAAAAGGAAAAGCAGCGGGGTACGATTTCTTAGAAATGCTGGAAAAAATGTAAAACAATGGAACTAAACTTTTCTCGCATATCCTAAAAATCGACAATCTTCCAAAACATTTTAAGACTACAAAAGTGATAGCGATACTTAAGCCAGGTAAACCATCTAATGAACCAGAAAGCTATCGGCCAATTGCCCTTTTGAGCACCTGCTACAAATTGTTAGAATGGCTCATATACAACCGTATCGCTCTGATACTGAATGACCAGATCCCAGTCAAACAAGCTGGTTTCCGTCTCGTTGTTGCACTGACCAACTGCTTGCTTTAACATCCTACATCGAAGCTGGGTATCAAAAACAATTAAAAACAGGCGCAGTATTCATCGATCTCACTGCAGCATATGACACGGTCTGACGAATTGGGATTATATATAAGCTGTTCAATGCAATACCTTGTAGCACCATCTCGCGTTTAATTACCAACATGCTGAGTAATCGTGTATTCAAAGTCCATCTAAATAATTCCTGTAGTAGGTCTAAAATGCTTAACAATGGTTTGCCACAGGGTTCCGTCCTGGCGCCATTATTTTTTAATTTGTACATTCATGACATTCCTGACACAACATCAAAGAAATTTGGTTACGCTGATGATTGGACCCTGGCCACTCAAAATAAAGACATAGGTGTCTTGAAAGATTTGATCTCAACTAACCTGGCGATAATGAATGACTATTTTCGAAAGTGGAGTTTATTTTCTAATCTAAGTAAAAACGAGAGTTCTTGTTTCCACTTAAACAACAAACTGGCAAAACACGAACTATCAGAGTTATTTAACGGCACTGTCATTAAATACAATGAACAGACAAAGTACCCGGGCATTACTCTCGATAGAACTCTTTCTTTTAAACTCCACCTAGAAAATACGTCAAAAAAACTTAAAACGAGAAACAATACATTGCACAAACTGGCAGGCTCGACATGGGGTGCTACTCCAGCTACCCTCCGCACAACTGCTCTAAGTCTGGTTTACACAGTGGCTGAATACGGCGCACCAGTCTGGTTGAATAGCACACATACTGAAAAAGTTTACCGCCAGCTGCATGCCACGATGCGTACTATAAGTGGTACTATCAGATCTACTCACTTTTACCTTGGCTCCCTGTATTAAGCAATATCGATCCACTTGCACTCAGACGCTCAAATGCGCTCATGCGTGAACATAAAAGGGTAACCAATAACATCACGTTACCCTTGCACGAATATTACGGCGACCATATTCGTTGTCGATTGAAGTTACTTGCGCTAGGCGAAACTCAAGTTTCAAATATTGACAATGCAAGATTCAGCTGTAACAATTATTCTCCTGAATTTGCACTTTTTGAACACCGTGGTGTAATGGTATATATACGCAATGATGTTAAATATACAAGGCTCCTTCAATATGAATCAAGTAGTATTTCTGAATTCTGCTTTATCTGGCTTAAAATTACCGTAGATAAACATGACATGTATCTATGTTATTTATACCGCAGTCCTAATTACCACCATAATCAAACCTTAGACGCATTTAATTCTCTGACAGACACAATCGATGTCATCTTCACCACAGCGCCTAATGCAGAAATTATATTAGCAGGTGATTTCAACGTCCACCACAAAGATTGGCTCCGTTTCTCAACCAAAACATCATTAGAAGGTCAATATGCTAAATTTCTTGCTGATTCCAATCAGCTTACACAACTAGTAGATAGGCCAACCCATATTCCAAATATTGCTAGCCATTCTTCTAATCTACTTGACCTTTTCATGACAACTCATTCTGCTAAATATACCTGCTCAGTTGATGCTCCTCTTGGCAGATCAGATCACTGTGTGGTTTCTGCCTATTTTGAAATAAGTTCTCGAGCGCCTATCACAAAATTGTCCCCTCCTCGAAAGGTTTGGCATTACAATAGATGCAATTGGCAGAAACTGAACCAATTTTACAACGAAATCGATTGGCGTTTATTTCTACAGAATAAAAATGTTAACCAAGCAACAGCGTTGATCACGTTCATTATTCTACTGGGAATGAACATTTTTATTCCAACCAGTATTGTGAAAAAGAAAAATGGGTCCAAATCCTGGTTTTCTGATGTATGTTCTATAGCTAAAATCAACAAAATGTTGGCGTTTGACAAATATCAGAGTGATAAATCTCCCAGCAGTCGATCTCTTTATATCAGGGCTAGAAACAACTGTCATAGTATATTTAAAAAAGCTAAATTTCTTTTCAATTCTAATGCTAAGCGTAAAATTTTACGAGCCACAAAAGGCAGCCGATCGTATTGGAATTTTATTCGAGAGGTTGGCAATAACTTTATCAAATCTTCTATTCCACCATTAATGGATAACCAAGGAAACCCTGTAACGGACATCAAAGCGAAGGCAGATCTACTTGCGGCAAATTTTGCTGCTAACTCTGTTGTCGATGATTCCGGTATAAATCCGCCGTACATTCCACCTATTCAATCAACAATGAACAAAATTTACTTTCGTCCAAGAATTTTGCGGTCAACACTGCTTAATCTGGATCTTAGCAAATCTGCTGGTCCGGACGGTATACCACCTGTTGTACTAAAACAATGCGCGGATGCCCTGGTTTATCCACTAATTAGTCTCTTTCATTTATCCCTAAGCGCGGGTGTTTATCCATCAATGTGGAAACTGACTAATGTTCAACCAGTCCCGAAAAAAGGCAACAAGTCTGACCCTTCAAATTATCGTCCCATTGCATTAACCTCGATACTTGCTAAAGTCATGGAAAAAATTATTAATTATAAACTAATGGCTTATCTCGAAAACAACAATCTTCTCCACGACCGCCAATATGGATTTCGTAAAACACGGTCTACTGGTGACATCATGTCAGTCCTCACGGAGAAATGGGGTAAAACAATTCATGACTTTGGTGAGTCCCATATTATTTCCCTTGACATATCCAAGGCGTTTGACAGAGTTTGGCATCGGGCTCTTAACAATAAATTAATTTCATTTGGAGTCTGTAAGACCTTGATTTGTTGGTTAGAAGATTTTTTATGCCAGAGATCTATCAGAGTAGTGCTGGATGGTGCCATTTCGGATAAATTTCCAATTCAAGCCGGTGTTCCCCAGGGTTCGGTTCTATCACCAACCCTTTTTCTAATTTTTATCAACGATTTGTTATCTATCACTACAAACCCAGTATATAGCTTTGCCGACGACAGCACTATCTTCCATTCCTATTCTTTTAAAAAACAGCCATCTAGTCTAACTACCAATTTCCATCGCAGAAAAATAGTTGAATCCTTGGATGTAGATCTTGAATTAATTCTGGATTGGGGTAAACGAAATCTTGTGACATTTAATGCTCTGAAGACGAAGTCGTGCGTTTTGTCCCATAAAACCTCGCTATATAGCTGTAATGCAACATTTTCCAGACAACTAATAATAAACTCGCCTACGCTTAAGTTGTTGGGTACTAACATCAATCACAAACTAAAATGGCATGATCATATTCTTTCCGTGGCAAAATTGGGATCCCAACGACTTGGCTTCTTACGTCGTTGTAAAAGCTTTTTCTCTCCATCTGAAATCGCTACAATCTATAAGGCATATATACGACCGATCCTTGAATTCGACTCCCATTTATGGGCTGCAGCACCAGAAACCTCTTTAGATTTTGTTGACAGAGTTCACAGACGTGCTTTGAAACTGATTGATGATCCAATGATAACATCGGGTATGGATTCTCTGCATCATAGAAGAGTGGTTGGAGCTCTTACACTATTCTACAGATACTACTACGGCAAATGCTCTAATGAAGTTAATGATTTAATACCACCATTGCGTAAATATCCACGAGCCACTAGACAATCGTTACATTCCCATACACATACCTTGGAGGTCCCATATGTGAGAACATCTAGCTATAATAACTCCTTCATTTCACGTTCCGTATACTGGTGGAATCGATTACCACAAAATGTTTTTCCCGCTACATACAATCCCCAAGCTTTTAAATCAGCAGTACACCAACACTATCGCATCAGTCCTATCCCAAGTCCTTAAAAAGTAAGTAAGTCCTTTCCTATCGTTAACACGTGCATAAAGCATTAGAGGTGTATAACCTAAGTGATTAACCGAACTATAAAAAAAAAAAAAAAAAAAAAAAAAAAAAGTCAAGAAAGCCTCCACATAAAACTGCCAGCAACTAATTTTAATATCTAGGATGCCTGGAACACCTCCTGGTATCATTACAATACACTTGGGCTTTCTATTACTAACCCGACTTCTACCCAACCTGGTTTCGATTTGCCACGTCATACCTGGACTACACTAAACCGAATAGTCTCCTGGGCCTTCACCTACATAATTTTCTGATTACCACATATTTTATACTCCGTGAGGTGCCTGTCCTTGAAGAGCCCGAAAACATTTGTTCTGCGATTTTTTTCAAATCGGCCGCTTTTGCTTTCGGCAAGCTTCGAAAAATGCCGATTACCCGGGATCTTGTAAATTTTTGTTTTTTTTAACTATGGGGGGCTGGAAATTTGATTTAGAACACAAGGGTAACCTTGTCCTACAAAAATTGTCTGCTATTGTCTAGTCCGACAACCCAAACATCCAAAATGTCAGTTGTCGGAATCGACAATACTAAACATATTTTGGTCGGACAAGCTTACCCTCGTATTCTAAAACAATTTTCCAACCTCCACAGTTAAAAAAAATAAATGTGGTAGCAAATTTACAAGATCGCGAGCAATCGCCATTTTTCGGACCTTGCCGAACGCAAAAGCGGCCGATTTTAGAAAAATCATAAAACAAATGTTTTCAGGCTCGTCAAGGACAGGGACATCACGAAGTATAAAATATGTGGTAATCCGAAAATTATGTAGGTGAAGGCCCAGGGACTAGAATAAGAACAAATCATGGACGCTGTGCTGATTCTTTCTACAACTGGGGAGAGTCCCCTCAATGTGACTGCGGTGCTCCACAACAAACCATAAAACACATTGCAACTGTGTGTCCATTTCGACGATACAATGACGACATCTCAGACATGCATTTGGCAACTCCCGATGTGATAGCATGGATAGACTCACTCGATGTAAACATCTAATGTTCAAATGTACTGCCCAATGTTCAAATATTTTATTTTTTACTTTTTAACTAAAAGACGCTTAATCAAATTGATTGTAAGCTCCTCATTTAATGTGTATTCATGTTTTTTTTAGGTAGATTTCATAGAAAAATCTACATATTTTAAGTTTTATTTTATTTTTTAATGTGTCATAAAAACCACACGCTAAATAAATAATATATAGTATAAATATGTACTAATAAAATTAAAAAATTATTAAATTAAAACAAAATTTATAGATTATTGATCGTACTTCAATGTTATTCGCAACTTTTTGATCTTTTTTTTGAATTTTTTTCTTGTATATAACTCTATAAAATATTCTCAACTACTTCTATAAATATTCTATAAAGTATGGTAAAATAAATTTTGCAGAGCTTTATGCAGTGCAAAAGGTTTGATAGATCCTCGATAGTATTGTGAGAACAAGTTCTACAAGCCAAAAAAATGAGGTTGAGTAAGGTCTAATACAGCATAAAATTTTTCTCCTTTTTATGTTTTATAAAGGTTGAATAGATGTTTATGGCGGTGCTCTAAATCTGTGAACTCTTCGATAATAGCATACTCCATAAATGTTTATGAATATTTTTTAAAGAAACCAGATTGCTATTTGGGTTTTCTGCTATTTATTTTTTGTTGGAACTGGAAGTTATCGCTGCACATACATTTTATAAAAAATTTGTAAAATTTAATTACTTTTTTATTGAGTGTAGTCTTTTATCTTCAGTAGGAACTATAAATACATGAAATGAATTAAACATAATCAACAGTGTAGATCGTATGCTATTGTAAGTTATAGGTCTAGAACAGTATCTTTGCCTCGTTGTGACGCATATTTTCAGTTCTATCACCAGAAACTTTTAAGCAAAATAAGAGTGGATCATAACGCATGTGGTTCTAGATTGTTCTCATGTGAACTAACGTACAAAATTTAACGTTTCAAGTACCTACTTAGCGTTCTATCTTAATTTAGCAGGTTCATTAGGTCCATATGGCGGTTCCTCACACTCCTCAGAAACGGTGTGAATTTCAGTGTATAAGCAAATTAAAAGTTTTTTAACTTTCATAATAACTTGAACGTTTTGCCAGTTCTACGAATTTAATTATGCTAATTTATATAACAAAACCATCATACAATTTTTAAAAACTTTGTCGTAATGAACACATTCTTTACTATTCAAATATGATAGATATGCTAGCCAGATGTCTCTTTTCAGTTTGTTTACTTTACAAGAAATAACCGAATACAGGGACACAAACGTATATTATTTAACATTACCACATATTTACAGGACATTTTCTATTGTGAAAAAAAAATGGAAAAATTCAGCAGACCTCCATCAATGACATCTCAATATATTTAAACAAAAAAATATAAAAATGATCACGCATATCAATTCATTACCATTGTACAATTCATCCGATTCTATGAGTTCAATAGTTTCAATAAAATCTTACCTTCATCGTTGGAATTGAATGGAATCTTTCATTATCTTTATTTTATTATAATATTATATATTATTGGACAACCAGAGAATTATAAAATAATAAAAAAAAAGTAGTTTAGTTTCTTATTTCTTACAATTTTTTGTCTTTTCTTTTATTATTTTTTGCAAACAATTTAAGACCATTGTTATGTCCATCTGAATGTGATTTTATTGTTTAAAAAGGAAAATCCATACATAATGTGTGCACAATAAAAAAAACAACAAAATAGCATTAAGCACAATTGTTAGAAAGGATTTAGAATGTGTGTTATGTTTATGATAGACATTTAGGATAACAAGAGAAAGAAAAACAAAAACAGGATTCAGGAGAGGATAATAAAGGAACAACATATTATTCATTGTTTTAGTTTTTCTAGAATAAACATTTTTCCAAGGATTGAATAATAGGAGTGTGCTTATGTGTAATGTAAATTGTAAGTATGAAATTTGAGCTTGGTGCAAATAATTTTAAACATGTTTTTTCAAATCTAGAAACAAGCAAGAAGTGGAATGATACCTCATAATTGTGAAAATGTGTTGCAAAAATTGATAGAGATAGAAGGAGATCGAATCGTACCGAATTGCAATACAGACAATTTTGCATTCTTATCTCTAAAATAAATTATTTATCGACTTAGACTAGAAAATGTTGTTGAGTCATTGTTTTTGCTCTGTAAATTACTTCATTTGTACTAATCTGCAGTTTTTACTGTGACTACTATCATGGACTAAAGCTTCCCTTGCACACAGACGATTACGGCTTAAGCAAGTGTATCGTCATAAGTTCTGGCTAGATTAATGTAGTTTCAGACTAGCTGATTAATTTAGACTAACGCTAACCCATTAAATTAGTTCATACAGAGCTTGTCTATTATAAACCTTGGCTCGAGTTGGACTACTGATCTAATTTTAGTCCAGGATTTATTGCCATATCCTAGGTTTTAAATTAAGTTTCTTATCTCGTTCGTATCTTATTTCGTTTATAAAAGCTAAGGTTATGACGACACGTAAGAAAACATACCAAGCCAATATCCATTCATACGTGCAAATCATTATCTTACCAAATTTAGGCACAAAGAATACTCAAGTCAAAACTTTTTACACCTCAACAAACAATATATACCAAATCTAATTAAAACACGCTCCAAAGCACGAACAAGTTCCACATGAGTTCCATACGATCAAAAACTAATAATTTTTGTTTTTTAATTTTTCACTCAAAAATTAAGCAAATCCAATTCAATTTAATTCACCGAAAACAAAACTCAAAACCACAATCAAAAAATTAATAACGATCATCATCGACGCTATCATGATCGTGATCATCACCATGATCATCAACAATATAATAATAAAAATTCCCAAAACAGCATGTCACACATTTATATTTACAAAATATGTTTTAGCGCGCGATCAAAACATTAACAACAACAACAAAATAAGTAAATTATTTAAAAAAAAAATTTTATAAAGTTTTTAGTTTTATTTATTTAGTTTCGGCAACGTTTTTGTTTTTTTTTTTTTTTTTGTATTTTTTTATTAAAATTATTAGAAGATTTTAATTTTTGTTGATTTCTTTAGGAAGAAATTTTGGAATGTGGTTATTTGTGACTAAAGGTGTTTGGTTTTTGGGGAAAATCATAAATCATGCATACAAGTGAGACAAAATTGTTGATGATGCTGTGATCAAATTTGTTTGATTTGATTAGATTTAATGGATATTGGTTACGGTTTTTGATTGGTTGAATAAGTCTGGAAACGAACGATGTTTTATTTAATGGGAATAAAATTTAAATGGAAATTTGAGGTTAGGTAGAAATAAATGAAAAGTGGAGATATATATATATATATATAATAGTTTAGCCAAGAAATCAGGACACAAAACTTTTTCTTAAGTTAACGATTCACATTACCGCATTCCGGTGTCATCAAAAACTGAATTCAAGTGTTTTTTTTTATGTTTTTTGCAGTGCATGTTCCATTCAGAAAGCCCGATTTTCAGATTAACAGAAAGTAGTCAATGAATTGTAAAAGAATTTAAATGCATTTAATTCCATTTCAAAATAAAAGGTCATCACCACTTCTCGTTTAGACAAAAAAATCAATGCTTCGTGCTAATCAATACATCAAATAAACTCACAACATTGAATCAACGAACTCTTAAAAATTAACACACTATCGTCGACAGTTCAGAGTTCATAATTATTGTCGTGGCACAAAGTGCGGTTTGATTTCGATCAGCTGTATCATGTGATGCCGCTACCGGAATAAACCTAACAAAAGTACCCCGATTATTACTTATTTTTTAATATAATAACTTATTTTTTTACTTTTAGTTACTTAATCGAATTCTATTAATATCCGCCTCATGTGTGTGTAGTCAAACTTACAAAACTTTCTTTGTGATGCCAGTGAGTTTAGTGTGTTGTGTTTTTGGTGAATTTTACTTTTGGGTTAGCGTGTTGGTTTCAGTGATGATAAATACAGCTACTCGATTGTTTTTGATGTAGAGGAAGGCGGCTTGTTTTGAGTCTCACACACTCTAGAATGGAAATCATTACTCTGAAAATTTAGATAGTCAATAACTTTAGCACTAGATTTGGAAAGTCACTCACTATACTATTTTTTTTTTTTTTTTAATAAGAAGTGTTGTGTAGTAGGAATTACAAAATGTGTCACAACAACACATAGATACCTTTTAAGACGTAGGTCACACAACAACATGCGTCTTGAGGTATAGGTGGACGCTTTTTTTTAAATCTTTGTGGATTGAAAGCACTCGAGACTATTGATTCGGGCAAAGCATTCCATGTGTACGATGTACGCACAAAGAAATCTCTTTGCATTCTATTACTATGACAGTGAGTAATCTCGACAGTTTGACCGCCCACCCACACCGATTGACGAGTAAAACGGGGAAAAACATATGTCTGAGGCATTATGGACCTGATTTCATCCGAGCACTGCTGGTGACGATATTTATAAAAAACAACGAGATCAACAACAGTGTGACGATGTTGCAGGGAATCAAGACCTAATGTTAAATCTCGATCACCAACAATTCGTATAGCTCGCTTTTGAACAGAGTCCAAAACAGCCAGGATAGTAACAGATGCAGCGCCCCAAACTTGACAACAATACTCCATACAGGGACGAATATAGGACTTATAAATGTGGAGTAATTGATGCGAAGTAAAATATTTTTTACATCTATTGAGGAGGCCGAGTTTTATTGACGCGCTCTTTGCCATGACCATAATATGATCGTTCCAGAGTAAGTCATTGGATATTGTGACTCCCAATAAACGAATGCTTTCACATTCGCGTATTTGGTCGTCACACATATTAATTGAAATATCGTTGGGAAACTCGGTCTTTTATCTGGAAACAATCAATAGCTGTGTTTTGGTGGAATTGAAATTGACCAAATTTTTGTCACCCCAATCGGCGCCTTTTTTTAGGTCATTCATGGTCAATGTGGTCATTCTTCCTGATACTTGTTTTCTTATGGGTGCACGCGTGCAAGAAGCCGTAATGGAATTTCTTCCGGTCAACGAGAGAGTCTGCTAAATACGGGTACGCAGAAGATGCAACAATATTTCTTCCATTTCCTTGCATACACCCACTGAAGCTAATGCCGTGGACGAAAATGATGCTTTATGCATAGCACTGTGTTACAAAGCTGTTTTTTCCCGAAAAACTTCATTTGTCTAATCAACTTCTTATGCATTGAATTAACGCGCGCAATACAACTTGTCGTTTTGTTTCATATCTTTTCAACCTTTCTGGTCTGCTATCTTATTTTTTATGCTGTTGGTTCATGAATTTTTTTTTGATTTTTGTGATTTTTGGACAATGGATCGGAATTAAATCATGTAAAATGATCTAAAACTTTCTATAGTAGCGGTGGCTTCTGTGTTGTCAAACTTTGTTATGGATGCCAGTTTTTGTTTAAGAAATTTTGGATCAACTTTTTTTTTTTTTTTTTTTTTTTTTAATAAAATGTGTTGTGTAATAGGGTTTAGAATATGTGTCACAACAACACATAAATACCTTTTAAGACCTAGGTCTAGACCTGGGTCCCACAACAACTGGCGTTCTGAGGTGTAGATTAACGCTTTTTTTAAACATCTGTGGGTTGAAGCCACCTGAGACTAAGTGTTCCGGCAAACTATTCCATTTGTACGCAGTTCGGACAAAGAAGTCTCTCTGCGATCTGCCAGTATGACAGCGCGGGATCTTTACCGTTTCACTGGTTGCGGCAGCCGATTGCCGAGTGAAACGGGGGTAAGAATAAGTTTGAGGCATGATGCCGCTGATTTCATCTGAGCACTGCTGATGACGATATTTGTAAAAAACAACGAGGTCAGCAACAGTGCGACGATGTTGTAGGGAATCAAGTTTTGATGTCAAAGTTCGATCACCTACAATTCGTATAGCTCGCTTTTGAACAGAGTCCAAGAGGGCCAAGATGGAAACAGAGGCAGCACCCCAAACTTGACAGCAGTACTCCATACAGGGACGAATATAGGACTTATAAACATGGAGCAATTGGTATGGAGTGAAAAATTTTTTGCATCTATTTAGGAGGCCGAGTTTTTTAGACGCGCTTTTTGCCATCGCCATTACATGATCGTTCCAGAGTAGGTCATTTGAAACTGTGACACCCAATAAACGAATGTTTTTACATTCACCTATTGGTTCATCACACATACTAAATAAAATATCTTTGGGGAACTCGGTCTTTAATCTGGAAACAATCAACAGCTGTGTTTTGGTGGAGTTGAAATTGACAAGGTTTTGGTCACCCCAGTCGGCGACTTTATTCAGGTCTTTGTTCACGTTTATGGCAGCGTCTCTCCGGGCAGGATTAATTCGTTCGTGCATTTTACCTTTTGAAGGAAGGGGCTCGAACGACTTGTGCAGAGTACTATCATCTGCAAAACTATTTATTGGGTTGCTGGTGATTTTCAACAATTCGTTGATATAAATCAAAAATAGGGTTGGGGACAATACTGAGCCTTGGGGTACACCAGCGTTAATTAGTTTAGACTCAGAAGAATATCCGTCTAAGGTTACCGAAATGTATCGGTCGGATAGAAAATTTTGAATCAGCTTCACAACATTGGGATGAAAACCGTACGCAACGAGCTTGTTGATTAAGTTGGCATGCCAGACTCGATCGAATGCCTTGGAGATGTCTAAAGCGATAACGTATGTTTCACCACCTTTATCAAGTATGCTGTTCCAACAATGCGCTACATAGTTTAATAGATCGGTAGTTGATCTTTTGTTTCGAAAACCGTATTGGCTGTCGGATATTAAATGATTTTCTTCCAGAAATTTTGAAATATGTGCATTAATATAATGCTCATAGACTTTGGATAGGACCGATAGTAAAGCTATTGGTCTATAATTTGAGATATCGGATTTTGGTCCCTTTTTGGGGACGGGCTGGACATTTGCCAACTTCCAGCACGAGGGAAATATACCAGATTTGTAGGATTGGTAGAATATTTTAGTTAAAGTTGGTGCAAGTTCTTTGGAAAAGGTTTTTAAAATAATGGGTGGAATATTGTCCATTCCTGATGCTTTGTTGATGTTTAACCCCTTTAAAAGTTTAGCGACTATTTTGGGTTTGAAGTGAAGTTCATTCATATTAACACCTGAAGACTGGATTTGGGGTATTTCTTTAGGAGTTTCCAAAACAGTGGAGTTCAGAGCAAAGCGTTCAGCGAACAAGTTAGCTTTTCTTGCGGGATCATTGACGATTAAATCACCATCAATAATAGGGGGAATAGAAAATTTTGTACCAGAATTTAAAGAATTAATGGCACTGTAGAAACTCTTGTCAGAAACAGACATAGACGTAAGTTTTGAGGCTTTCGCTCTGTCAATTTCGGACTTTTCGTTTGAGATAATCTGATTAGATATTTTGTTGGCCTTTAGATATTGGGATCGATTAGTGGGAGTTTTGTTATGAATCCAAATATTAAATGATCTACGTTTGTTTCTAAGTGCCGTTTTGGCAGCTTTCGAATACAAGTATTTTTGTTTGGGTTTTACTATGGAGAAAGGGACAAATTTATTGATAGCAAATTGGATGGTTTCTGTAAAGTTTTGAGCAGAAACATTTACATTGTCAGTGTAAAAACAATGACGGTCGAAAGGGAAACCATGGAAAAAATTTTGAAGACCACTCTTATCCATTTTTGAGTAGTGAAATATTTTACGGGGTTTGGGAGCTGTAGTTTTAAGTAAATCAGTTTTGATAACTGATGAGATTAAATAATGATCAGAATTTCCAATACTTAAACTTAAATGAGATATTAAGACAATACAGCTAAGTATTTACCTCATGTATTTTGTTAACTTTTTTCTAAAAGTTTAATTATAATTATAAAAGGAAAAATAAACTAACATTGAATTAGACAAAATTTTTGTAATGTTTATTGTAGCTTTAGAAGAAAAAAAGTTATTAGATCAGATACATTGAACATTGGACATTGAACACTGAACATTGAACATTGAACATTGAACTTTGAACATTGAACATTGAACGTTGAACATTGAACATTGAACATTGAACATTGAACATTGAACATTGAACATTGAACATTGAACATTGAACATTGAACATTGAACATTGAACATTGAACATTGAACATTGAACATTGAACATTTGTTGTGCGGCAAATTGTCGTAAATGAATAACTTACATTCATTCATCACTTTAATTTGTTTTTCTATTACTACGAGACAAGCCTCCAACCAGACTTGTTTTTACGTATTTTGTTTTGAATTCATCTAACGTCATCGATTGTGATCAAACCATAGTATGAAACAAAACAAAATATGCCATCATAATAGCGGTTTAGTGTATCCTATTTAAAAATCTGAATCAACAAATTTTGCTTAGCATGTGTGAAACAAACTAGATTAAATGCTTCGTTGTATTCGTTGTACCATTTATTTTTATGGAAAACTTTTAAATGCCTCGTTGCATTGTACAATTTATTTTATGGAAAATTTGTAAATGCATCAAGCTATGAATATCTCTATTTCGTTTCCTATTTTTTGTTATCAAACTCTCCTATTACAGAAAAACAAGAGCGCGTTAAATACTATGAGCATGATATGTAAAAGTGGCAATGACCTGCGCAATGAATCAAAAAGATCGCCTTTTTTAGGATAAGATTTTTGTTTTGAAAACAAGAGAATTAATTAAGTTTTTGGCAATGAAGCCTACGGTTGAATAAATTGTTTTATTTTTTTCAATATTAAAACTTAAAACGATTGGTGAAAATCAACCATTAAAAATTGTAAAATAAAATATATAAGGGAAAACGATAAGAAAATTGTTATTTTACCATCATTATACAACATATGTACAAATCACTATAGTTAACAAATTAAATAAATAAAGCATAAATTGGTGTTTTTTTGTTAATCAGTTAATGACAGAGGAGTAGTGTTATACATATGTATTGGTTTTTAGTGAAAATCAAGGTCTACGTGGCAACGAGAAGTACATAAAACATTAACATAGATAAAACATTTAAAACATCGAGTTGGTTCGATTGGATGTTCGATTTGGTTGGTATCGTTAAGATACCTATATTGTCTGCAACCGTTCCAGAAGCGCATAATATATATACAGCAACGGAATTGTATTTTTTTTTAATGACGAACAAGGATTACCATTCTCAAGCCAATATAATATAATAATAACCTATATAATCAGTTAGTGACAGAGAAGTAGTGTTATATTGGTTTTCTAGTGAAAGTCAAGATCTACGTGGTAACAAATAATATCAGTGGGGAGACATATCGAGTTGGTCTGAAGTATATGAGATCGATTTTACTGGTATCGTTAAGATACCTCAACGAAATTATACAGATTATTTGAAGGACGAACAAGGACATCCAACGTCAAGCCAATGTTAAACCTATATGTAAGTTATTTTTAAGTAATTAGTATTATATTTAAATTAAATTTCTTTATTACGCGAATTATATTTTTCTTTCATAATAATTGATTATATAGATTGAGTACAAATCTGGGTCTCAATAAATTTATGTTCGAACCATTAGTAAGGTCATAATAATGATCGGTTAGATTTACAGTATTGTTAAGAGTTTCTCCCGATCTAAATTCGTGTGTCTGATTACTAGCCTGGCAGACAGTAGCTATGAACAGCTATGGTGATGAAAGTCCAAGATTAACAAATGGCGCCTTGAAACAAAAACGGTATTTATTTTCCAAAACACTCACACTGGTTTGGATAATAGAAAAGTAAATTTTGTATTTTTGTTATATTTTTGATTAAAGAGTAGTGAAGTTGGCGTTTGCGCGGTTGAACTCTACTTTGGAGTAATACATTAGTGAGTACTTCTCTACTGGGATTTCGTTAGGGGTTGATGAATTAATTTTTTTTTTGAAAATCAACCTTTCCATTTTCTCTTAATCTTTAGGTGGAATTTGTTTTCGTAATTATGATTATTGTGATTATATTTTCTTATTATTTTACTTTTTTCTAACAATCCACCATCGTTGAAATAGACTAGTGTTTTTGGGTAGGTCAAGACCTGGGGGTTGGTGCTCGTTGTCTGTTTCCAGAAACGATATTAGGTTTTAGTTTTCTTTTGTTAGGTTAGGTGGTGAAAGAACCCAGTACCTGGTTTGTAGAAGTAGACAAATGGGCTGAGATCTAAACCAGCTGCTGATTTCTTTTCAACTTTTGGGAGGTTCTAGAATGTAGACAGAGGATTTTTTGACCTATATCTATTCTAGTCCTCACATATCGTTTCTGAAGGGAGATCGCGAGTTCGATCTTCCTCCTTGATCTTTCCTCAACAGCATCTAAATTTAATTTACATTTAATACGAACGCGAATTTCGATCGGGAGGATCTCTTACTCTTATATAAATAAATAAATAATATTTTCCTTGTTGCAAATAAATTAAATTCTTAAATATAAATAAATAAATAAAATCTTCTTTTATAGATTAAACAAATAAATAAATACGATATTTTACAAATGAATAAAATTATTTTTACATATAAATAAATAAAAACTTGAATAAATAAACAAATATTTCTACATACTAAATAAATATATGAAATTTTCCTAAATAGTATAAGTAAATCACTATTTTTACTTTGCACATGAATAAATCAATAAACAATTTTTTCACAATAAATAAGCAAAATTATATTTACAAGTAAAAAAAAAAAAATTTTTTAAATTTTAAATCTAGATACATATTGTAGATCCCTTGTACAGGGGTATTTTAGATTCATTGTGCAGGTCAACGTATTTCGCGATCTGTTTTGCTATTTGGATTTTTTTTTCTCTTTATCGAATTATTGACGTTGTATATTATCGCGAGGTTGTGGATTTGTTGGTTTTCTGGCTGCTTTTTGTTTTTGTGTTCGGAGTTTTTGGTAACTGAACTGGTCCGCTTTCCCTCCTATCTTCTCCCATCTATCCTAACAGTAAAATAAAATGTTAGTGTTATCAATAGATCATCCCTTCTTTGGGCTGGACGATGCTGAGTTGGCCGTCGAGTGTTTGCTTCGAGGTATTCCCTTTGACAGTGGAAATTGGATGGATGAGTTGCGCGAAGCTGTGTCGAACCCAGCCGCACGCATATCAACACAATCTCACGCTATGAATCTTTTCGAAAAAAGCGAGATGATTGTCACTGCTGGAATATTCTTATCTCGCGAAGCGAGGGGTCTTGTTCCACCTGTGGATCAACATCAATTACAAGGTTTAATAAACCGTATTAAGCACTACGTGGATAGAACGGAACGATTGGGAAGCAGAAGAGAGGTGATTCCAAATCGCAACTTTGCAACTACCTACTTAACATCAGCCTGGGAGAGGATTAACTTTTTACTTAATCAACCAGCAGGTAGTAGAAGGAGTCAAGATGAACAACCTAAAAGGAAACAAATATCGGTCCCAGAACCATTAGGTAGATCAACTCCGATACACCTAGAACCACTTGGAGATCTGATTCATGGCATGACAGAGCGTCGACCGATCCCGAGAGAGGATCACTATAGTCACCACCATCAAAACCCAATCGTTACTGACTTTGCTCAGGTGCAATTAAGTCCATCATCACAGGTGAACGGCAATTTCCATGATCCAGCTTTAGCTCCACCTCCCTACCATCAAGTGCCACCGATACATGCAGCACCAGCTCCGGTGGTTCAACGTGAAGAGTACCGGGAACATCAACATCGGAACTTGAGTCATTTTTATTCAAATTGGCTTCCTTTCTTTGCAGGGGATGGGTCATCACCTGATGCCCATGAGTTTGTACACAGGATCGAGGCGGCCGCCCGAAGGGATCGGGTGGACTGGGATGATCTAAGGTCTATAGTTCCACGATACCTTCGAGGGGCCGCGGATCGATATTACCTGAATCTCACTCATGAGTATCAGGTGGTTACCTACCCAGTACTTCGAGAAGGATTACTACGGACGTTCGGAACTCTCACGGACGACAAAGCAGTGTTGAGAGCACTTCTTAACCGAAAGATGAAGCCAAGAGAAGGGATATACGAGTTCATTGTCGAGGTCAGTTCACTGAACAGGCGTTTGGTACAACCATTTCCAGAAAGGGAAATAATCGAATTTGTACGTGAAGGGATGACGTCTGAACTCAAAAACGCAACAATGGCCGCAACTGTCACAACTCTCGAAGATCTGAGAGTTTTGTGTCAAAAATTCGAGAAACTCTGGCTATCGATGTCTGCAACATCAAAAACAACTGGTCACCTGCGGATTAGTGAAATTTACCAAACAGAGGATGATGAGCCAGGACCATCTAACAATCATCCTTATGTGGAAGAATATGCAGTACCACCACGCCTGCTTAGAAGACAATCATCTAATTCTAGACCTGCTATACAAATGGCATCACCAATGCACGAGCATCCTATTTGCCATAGATGCAAGGACATTGGTCACTTGGCCAAAGATTGTCCAAGAAACCAGATAAAGCTTTATTGCTACAGGTGTGGTAAGCCTGAGGTTACTTACCCTAAGTGCACAGATTGTCATCCATCCCTGAATTTAAACATGAGGGGGGGTGTACGGAATTCGGGAACCGTACCCCCGATTCAACCATCTACATACCCCCAAGTCCAGATGAAAGATGCGAGCACATCTTGCGAGCCCGAACCAAATCAACAGAAGTAAACTCAGACACAATTTCGCCAAATCTTAACGAACAGTCGGCAAATAACTTATGTGCATCAACAGATACACACAATGAACCACTTTCCAACTCGGTTCAAAGTACCTTTCGCCGAAAAAAATTATCTTTAAGGCGCCTCGAACGTTTTCGTAAGTATCTGAGGACGCGAAAAATTCTAAATAAGGCATGTGTCTCTTCTGTGATTTATGGACAAAACGATCCTAGGCCGCACGCTTTCATCAAAATTTTTAACAAAAATGTCTACGGACTATTGGATAGTGGAGCCACTATCAGCATTCTAGGAAGAAAATCCTTAGAATTGTTAAACCACGCCGACATTTCTTATAAGAAATTAACATCTACCATCCGCACAGCGGATGGCACCCGTAATCAAATATTGGGATATGTCGACGTCCCTATCTCGTTTAATGGCTTCACTAAATCTTTTCGTTTCTATGTAGTCCCTAGTCTGAACGAGGAGCTCTACCTGGGTATTGATTTCTGGAGGTATTTTGGTGTCACTCCTTCTATTGTTAGTGCGTTGACTCCGAGTGAGTCTCCAGATACAATCACACACGATCTCACCTCTGACCAGCAACGAGAACTAAAGAATGTCAAGGATTCTTTTCCTTCGTTTGAAGTATTAGGTCTTGGTAAGACTTCTTTGGTTGAACATGCCATCGATGTTGGGGACAGTGCACCTGTTAAACAGCGGCATTACCCTACATCGCCAGCAGTTCAATCAAAAATCTATGCCGAGCTGGACCGAATGCTTCAATTAGGAGTAATAGAAGAGAGTTCTAGTTCTTGGTGCTCGCCAGTGGTGTTGATCCAAAAATCTTCCGGTAAAAACCGGTTGTGTCTCGATTTGCGACGGGTCAATTCACTAACAAAGAAGGATGCATACCCGCTTCCTTTAATCGATGGTTTGTTGGGCCGGCTGAATAGTACGAGATACATAAGCAGCATAGATCTTAAGGATGCTTTCTGGCAAATTCCTTTGGCAGAAACGTCCCGAGATAAAACAGCCTTCACAGTGCCTGGGAGGCCATTGTATCAGTTTAGGGTTATGCCTTTTGGACTGTGCAATGCCCCCCAGACAATGTGTCGACTGATGCATAAAGTGATACCTCATCGGTATCACGAAAGTATTTTCGTCTATTTAGACGACCTACTGGTGGTCTCCTCAACATTCGAGGAACACATGAAACTTCTTTCTAAAGTCTCCGAATTTTTGAAAACAGCAGGGTTGACAATCAACTTACAAAAAAGTAAGTTTGTACTTCGGGAGGTTAAGTATTTGGGTTTCTTGGTCGGAGAAGGTGGTCTACGAACGGATCCGGATAAGGTACGAGCTGTAGCAGAGTACCCAGCTCCAACAACCGTCAAACAGGTTCGTCGTCTTCTAGGTATGGCGGGATGGTACCAGCGATTCATCCCTAACTACGCGAGTGTGGTCGCACCGATCACCGATCTTTTAAAGAAAGGACCAAAAGAGCTGGTTTGGTCTGTAGAAGCTCAGACCGCTTTTGACAACTTGAAACACCTGTTGACTGTGTCTCCAGTCTTGATAAATCCGGATTATGAGAAAGAATTCTTTATAAGAACCAAGACCACTTGAGTGGTCGGTTAGCTAGATGGAGTTTGAAACTGCAACACTTGAATTTCGACATAATTCACAATAAAGGGACCCAAAACGTAGTACCTGATGCTTTGTCTCGTTTGTACGACGACACGCATGAGGAATTTGCCGAAGCACTCGCTCATCATAATATTAGTCCGAAAACAGACATTGAAGGTTATCGACACACCGACTACTTAGATCTGATAGCCAAAGTCCAGATGTCTCCCAAAGACTTTCCATTGGTGAAACATGTGGATGGAAAGCTATATCTTCGAATAGAACCTAAAGCTGATGCAGTACCTAACGATCTGCCAGTGTGGAAACTGTGGATACCAAAACCGTTAACTACAGATTTGATCAAGGAACATCATGACAATTTTATAGCTGCGCATGGTGGAGTGAAGAAGACTTTAGAAAGTCTTCGTCGACTATACTACTGGCCTGGCATGGCGTCTCAAGTTCATAACTATGTTGTGTCTTGTGACGTCTGCAAACAGACAAAGGCCACAAACCAAACATTACGACCTCCAATACAAGGTAGGTTTGTAGCTGAACGCACATGGCAGCGTATATATATAGATTTTTTGGGTCCGTATCCCAGATCCAAATCTGGGAATACGGTGATCTTGATTGTACTTGATCATCTCTCCAAATTTGTAATACTCAAACCTCTAAGAAATGCAACCTCACCTTCGGTGAATGCATTCCTAAAAAATGAAATCTTCTTAACGTACGGTGTACCGGAGTTTCTGCACAGCGATAATGGTCAGCAGTGGCTAAGCAAATCTTTCCAAGCTTTATTATCCGAATTCAGCATACAACATATCAAGACTGGAGTTTACAGTCCTCAGAGCAACGCATCAGAACGGGTCAACAGATCGATCTTAGCCGCCATCCGAGCCTATGTTAAGGGTCAGCACAACACTTGGGACTCTCATCTGGGAGAGATCGCTTATGCACTTCGTTCAGCTGTGCATAGCACAACTCGTTACTCTCCATATCACGCGCTGTTTGGACAACACCCGATATCAGATGGGAAAACATATGAAACACTTCGTACTCTTAATAGCCTTGGTGAGCCAATGGACGTGGAACTGGATCATGCAGACCAATTAGCTATCATTAGGTCACGCATACAACAACATTTAAAGACGGCTTTTGAAAAATCCCAACAACACTATAATCTACGGACACGATCACGGGCGTTTCAGCCACAGCAAAGAGTCTTGGTGCGACAACATCACCTAAGTGATGCCGCGAATAAATTTTCAGCCAAGCCGGCTCCAAAGTTTTTACCAGCCATAATCGAAAGCAAGGTTGGTAATGTCCTCTACAAATGTACGAATTTAGATGGTAAGCCCATTGGGACTTATCATACTAAAGATATCAAGTTGTAATACAGTTTCTCTATATATACTTACTCTTAATTTGCCTCGTTAACACCCCTGGTTGATCTAATAAATCATCCATTATGCCTCACATATCAACGTTTTCGTGTTAGATGTGGGCCGCTTAAGACCTTGTCTGCGGTTATCTGACTCCACTTTGAATTAGCTTACCCTCCCCATTCATTTTCCAATTAGCTTTCAAAATTTTTTACTATTTTTCTAGATAGTCTCCACCGTTAACAATAGTTATGTTGTCTCTCATGCACCTGAAATTGAGATTCGGTACTTGAGGGCACTGCCCAGTAAGAGTATTAGGTAGTTTTTTTTTCAATAGTTTTAGTTTTTTTTGGGGAATTTGATGTACGTAGAAGGAGATTATTAGGCTCATATCTGTCATCAGTTCCACATACAATTACTGGACAGGGCTCTCAAGTACGGAGTTTCGGTTGACGGTCATGATGGTCAACATTTTTATTCCTTTATAACAATAGAACATACCTTAAATAATATATCTTTTCCGCTTGTATCAATCGCTTGACTCATTTGTGTATTATTACCAACTTTATGATGCAGCCTTGGGTGTTGTTGTCGTACTGAGACTCTGCGTGTCTCAAGAGGAGGATTTTCTTTTGTTTTCGAGACATGGCAGGTCTAAACACTTATTTATGAAGTCAGACAACAAACTATTTGCTTCTAAGGTCAAGGATGTTGGTGCAATTGACAATCATCTCCAATAATAAAACAACAACTTTAATTTAACATCGTTTATTGAATTCATCTTCTTACATATAATTTGCTGTCAATTTGAGTTGCGAGCATTCATTGCGAGCATTCGTCTGGTCAACTCTTGGTAGCGGCTGATTCCCTTTTTGTGTTTTTCTTCGTCTTTATCTGTTTCTTTCCGAACTTCTGCCCTTCCCATCCTTCACCATCCTGGGATAGATGAAAGTCAGTTCAACGAGCATACTTAGTGGTTTCATATAACCTCTGTCATGCTTCTGAAAGGGGTGAGGCGTGATGGTGGTTTATACTGATTTATAAATATATAATAATTTCCTAGCTTACCTTATTCTCCAATTTTTGCGTCTCATTTAAATTACGTGTGGTGTCAACGTTGTTGACGACCTCCTAGTTTCATTGAGTTTTGTTGTGCGGCAAATTGTCGTAAATGAATAACTTACATTCATTCATCACTTTAATTTGTTTTTCTATTACTACGAGACAAGCCTCCAACCAGACTTGTTTTTACGTATTTTGTTTTGAATTCATCTAACGTCATCGATTGAGATCAAACCATAGTATGAAACAAAACAAAATATGCCATCATAATAGCGGTTTAGTGTATCCTTTTTAAAAATCTGAATCAACAAATTTTGCTTAGCATGTAGAACATTGAACATTGAACATTGAACATTGAACATTGAACATTGAGCATTGAACATTGAACATTGAACATTGAACATTGAACATTGAACATTGAACATTGAACATTGAACATTGAACATTGAACATTGAACATTGAACATTGAACATTGAACATTGAACATTGAACATTGAACATTGAACATTGAACATTGAACATTGAACATTGAACATTGAACATTGAACATTGAACATTGAACATTGAACATTGAACATTGAACATTGAACATTGAACATTGAACATTGAACATGGAACATTAAACATTGAACATTACACATTGAACATTGAACATTGAACATTGAACATTGAACATTGCACATTGAACATTGAACATTGAACATTGAACATTGAACATTGAACATTGAACATTGAACATTGAACATTGAACATTGAACATTGAACATTGAACATTGAACATTGAACATTGAAGATTGAACATTGAGCATTGAACATTGAACATTGAACATTGAACATTGAACATTGAACATTGAACATTGAACATTGAACATTGAACATTGAACATTGAATATTGAACATTGAACATTGAACATTGAACATTGACCATTGAACACTGAACATTGAACATTGAACATTGAACATGGAACATGGAACATTGAACATTGAACATTACACATTGAACATTGAACATTGAACATTGAACATTGAACATTGAACATTGAACATTGAACATTGAACATTGAACATTGAACATTGAACATTGAACATTGAACATTGAACATTGAACATTGAACATTGAACATTGAACATTGAACATTGAACATTGAACATTGAACATTGGACATTGAACATTGAACATTGAACATTGAACATTGAACATTGAACATTGAACATTGAACATTGAACATTGAACATTGAACATTGAACATTGAACATTGAACATTGAACATTGAACATTGAACATTGAACATTGAACATTGAACATTGAACATTGAACATTGAACATTGAACATTGAACATTGAACATTGAACATTGAACATTGAACATTGAACATTGAACATTGAACATTGAACATTGAACATTGAACATTGAACATTGAACATTGAACATTGAACATTGAACATTGAACATTGAACATTGAACATTGAACATTGAACATTGAACATTGAACATTGAACATTGAACATTGAACATTGAACATTGAACATTGAACATTGAACATTGAACATTGAACATTGAACATTGAACATTGAACATTGAACATTGAACATTGAACATTGAACATTGAACATTGAACATTGAACATTGAACATTGAACATTGAACATTGAACATTGAACATTGAACATTGAACATTGAACATTGAACATTGAACATTGAACATTGAACATTGAACATTGAACATTGAACATTGAACATTGAACATTGAACATTGAACATTGAACATTGAACATTGAACATTGAACATTGAACATTGAACATTGAACATTGAACATTGAACATTGAACATTGTACATTGAACATTGAACATTGAACATTGAACATTGAACATTGAACATTGAACATTGAACATTGAACATTGAACATTGAACATTGAACATTGAACATTGAACATTGAACATTGAACATTGAACATTGAACATTGAACATTGAACATTGAACATTGAACATTGAACATTGAACATTGAACATTGAACATTGAACATTGAACATTGAACATTGAACATCGAACATTGAACATTGAACATTGAACATTGAACATTGAACATTGAACATTGAACATTGAACATTGAACATTGAACATTGAACATTGAACATTGAACATTGAACATTGAACATTGAACATT
The DNA here is from genome assembly GCA_963693315.1 of Diogma glabrata. Taxonomy (NCBI): domain Eukaryota; kingdom Metazoa; phylum Arthropoda; class Insecta; order Diptera; family Cylindrotomidae; genus Diogma; species Diogma glabrata. The sequence continues at coordinate 127,895,275 of OY856187.1, forward strand.
GAACATTGAACATTGAACATCGAACATTGAACATTGAACATTGAACATTGAACATTGCACATTGAACATTGAACATTGAACATTGAACATTGAACATTGAACATTGAATATTGAACATTGAACATTGAACATTGAACATTGAACATTGAACATTGAACATTGAACATTGAACATTGAACATGGAACACTGAACATTGAACATTGAACATTGAACATTGAACATTGAACATTGAACAGTGAACATTGAACATTGAACATTGAACATTGGACATTGAACATTGAACATTGAACATTGAACATTGAACATTGAACATTGAACATTGAACATTGAACATTGAACATTGAACATTGAACATTGAACATTGAACATTGAACATTGAACATTGAACATTGAACATTGAACATTGAACATTGAACATTGAACATTGAACATTGAACATTGAACATTGAACATTGAACATTGAACATTGAACATTGAACATTGAACATTGAACATTGAACATTGAACATTGAACATTGAACATTGAACATTGAACATTGAACATTGAACATTGAACATTGAACATTGAACATTGAACATTGAACATTGAACATTGAACATTGAACATTGAACATTGAACATTGAACATTGAACATTGAACATTGAACATTGAACATTGAACATTGAACATTGAACATTGAACATTGAACATTGAACATTGAACATTGAACATTGAACATTGAACATTGAACATTGAACATTGAACATTGAACATTGAACATTGAACATTGTACATTGAACATTGAACATTGAACATTGAACATTGAACATTGAACATTGAACATTGAACATTGAACATTGAACATTGAACATTGAACATTGAACATTGAACATTGAACATTGAACATTGAACATTGAACATTGAACATTGAACATTGAACATTGAACATTGAACATTGAACATTGAACATTGAACATTGAACATTGAACATCGAACATTGAACATTGAACATTGAACATTGAACATTGAACATTGAACATTGAACATTGAACATTGAACATTGAACATTGAACATTGAACATTGAACATTGAACATTGAACATTGAACATTGAACATCGAACATTGAACATTGAACATTGAACATTGAACATTGCACATTGAACATTGAACATTGAACATTGAACATTGAACATTGAACATTGAATATTGAACATTGAACATTGAACATTGAACATTGAACATTGAACATTGAACATTGAACATTGAACATTGAACATTGAACATGGAACACTGAACATTGAACATTGAACATTGAACATTGAACATTGAACAGTGAACATTGAACATTGAACATTGAACATTGAACATTAAACATTGAACATTGAACATTGAACATTGAACATTGAACATTGAACATTGAACATTGAACATTGAACATAGAACATTGAACATTGAACATTGAATATTGAACATTGAACATTGAACATTGAACATTGAACATTTAACATTGAACATTGCACATTGAACAATGAACATTGAACATTGAACATTGAACATTGAACATTGAACATTGAACATTGAACATTGAACATTGAACATTGAACATTGAACATTGAACATTGAACATTGAACATTGAACTTTGAACATGGAACATTGAACATTGAACATTGAACATTGAAGATAGAACATTGAACATTTAACATTGAACACTAAACATTGAACATTGAACATTGCATCTTGAGCATTGAATAGTTTCTTCGTTCTTTGGGGTCGTCGTAGCTTATATTGCCACTTCGTTTTGCTTATTTAACTCTGTTTAATAAGTCTCTTTTGCGTGCATATTTGGTTATTTGTACTTATCTGGGAGATATTACTGTTCGAACACACAAGGCTTAAACTCATCGAATTACAACTTTGCCAGGCACGCAGTCCCCGATTGCTTCCTGATACAGTGACTCACTAGCAGGTCCAGTGTTCATCTTAATTGGAAGAGGTTATGAAATGAACACCAACACACGACTTCATTATGATTCTCTCATGGAAATGTGATGGGATGGGCCCCAGCAGCCTGCTTTTGAATTCATATGATTTGTGGTGAGAGATCTATGAGGTTCGCATTTACAAAAAATTTGAAAATTACCAGTACTTTGAAATGAACACCAACACGCGACTTCATTATGATTCTCTTATGGAAATGTGTTGGGCCCCAACAGCCTGCTTTTGAATTAATATGATTTGTGGTGAGAGATCTATAAGGTTCGCATTTTCAAAAAATTAGAGAATTACCAGTACTTGTCTGCACCGATCGATTAATAATCAGACTTGGGTTTCATCAAATGGAAACACTCGAAATTATTTATCAAGTACCGGCAACAGCACGATTCTTCTCAAGTATTCAGGATGTTTGATTCATTAGAGGTGCATCATTAGAACTTAGAAGTGACCACTTTCTTGTGGGTGCTAAAATAAGGTTCCCGTTTCCAGTTTCCAGATATTAAAAAACTCAGTCAACGCGAAACTGTTTAACATCTCATCATTAAAGAAAACTGAAGAGAAGAATCAAAACCATTTTGTAGAAACATAAAAGAAGAAAAAGACTGTATAGGGGCCTAGCATCCAGTTCTAGCGTCTACTCAAACACGTTGTTTTAAGCGCTGCTGAAGGAGTACTCCTATCGTCGTAAAACAAAGCCGTTAGAAAGTTATGTAGACGAACAAAGTGATAATGGTGGAAGAGAAAGTCTGAGAAGATTGAATACTTCAATAGGAAACATCAATCATGAAACTCCTAATTAACAGGTTAAAACCTTGTACCTTGAGACCTTGTGCAATCTTCAAGGGGATCGCTCTAGTATGTGGAAAATATACGGCCTTTCAGTGTGGTTATTAATATCAGTGAGAGTTTTTCGATGATGAGATAGACGATTGTGGAATGAAATTGGATTGCTAAAAGGACATTGTATTTTGTAATGAATGCTCGTAACTGGACAAAATTCAATGTACTTCATGTGATTTTTTCAGAATTTTTTGTGTGTGAAAAAATTGAAATAAAATTTTAAGAACTTCGGGCAAGTTAATTAGTTTTTGAGGTTTTGTTGATGATGGTATATCAGCTTGCAGAATAAAATTGTTTCACTGACCAGAAATTCTGATTAATGCACGTGATTGGAAAAAAATCAATGTCGTTACTTGTTCACGTGGTTTTTTTTTTCAGAAAATTAGTAGCCAATTAATTAGTTTTCGAAGATTTTTTTATGATGACGCTTGTAGAATGGAATTGGTTTATTGGCTAGAAATTCTGATTAATGCAAGTATTTGGACAAAATTCAATGTATACTTCATTAAATTCTCCACAATGTTTGTGTGTGGATAAATAGAGCTAAAATTTGAAGTACTTATATACAAATTAATTTGCTTTCGAGGATTTGTCGATGATGGGATTGACCCTTGTAGAATAGAGTTAGTTTACAGACTAGAAATCGTGATTGATGCACGAAATTGGACAAGATTCAACGTACTTCATGTGATTTGTTTCAGATTTTTAGTATATGAATAATTTGAGATAAAGTTTTGAGAACTTGTACATATTAATTATAGTTTGTGAGTTGTCGATGATTGGGATAGACGGTTATAGAATGAAATTAGTTTACTGACCGGCAATTGTGATTAATCCAAATTTGATGATTTGGTATAGGTTGGACTTATAACCAAAAACTCGAACATCTCTTCTGTGTGTTCTCATGTTTTCTCAGAAAAAATCTTTTATACAATAAGTTTCTTCAAGTAAGTTTTCTTATTGATTTCTGTTTCAATAACGGCATGTTTTTGTCGGTCACCTGTTATTAATTTATCTGTTAATTATATAATTTTGCTTCACGTTTCTTTTCCAACAACCTTAACATTTTCATATTAATTCAATAATCGAAATATTTTATATACCTTCGATACATATCAGTTTCTTAATTCGAAATTCCACCTACTGTTTTTGTTACTTATAAAAGGTCTTTTGTTATTAAAATTATAATTAGAATGCTGACACGAACAATATTTTTGTCTATCTCTTGTACATCATCAATGTTATGTTTTAAGATTAAATTAGATTGATTAATCTAATAGTCGGTTACATGATAGCCAAATAGTAGTGCTTAAGTCAGAAACAGGAAGACCAAAACCATAATATAAATACCTGGAAATAAGAGTGAACAGCAGCAACTCAAACGAATGGTATGACTTTTTTAAAATTGACATGCAGTCAATAGACTTTTAAATAGTCAGTTACTTCGTTGAATTAAATTAAAACATGTTGAAAAAGTAAAATTTAAATGTAAATGAGTTTTTATTCCATATGTCACCTTGGGAGTATAGAGTTAATAGCGATATGAGTAAAATCCGATTTTAAAATGAGTTTGTGAGCGCACGTAGCTGAAATAATCGACATTTCGAAACTGGTTACAATGAGTAATTTCAGATTGAAAACGATGGTGTTTTTGGTGACGGTAACCACATTTCACTAAATATGCGGCAATCCATTTGCAGTTACAATTATTCTAGAAAATGGTATTTGAAATAAATTAAACTTCAAGAGTTAAAAAACATATGATCTATACTTGAGAATACACAAACCATTAAACGTCGAGGATTAAATATTATTGGGCCAAACGTCATAGATGTTATTTTGGTTGACAAATAGACTGCAAAATCCTCGAAACTTTCCTGATATTCAAAACCTGAAAATCTTTTTAAAAAAATCAAAAGTCTCAGTTTTCTTGATCCCTTTCCTTAGATTACTCCCACCTTTTGACTGTTGAATCCTATATTCAAGACAAAAACGGCATGAAGGATTATTTCCTACTCCAAGCCTCTCCATGTGTTTATTCACATGATGATTACCTGCCAGTAGTCCCACCATTAGCCAACAGTCTGTACACCTCATATCTTAACCGAAAATGGTGGGTTAGTGGCTCACCTCTTAAGTGAAGATCTTGTAGACTTTATAGTCTTCTGGAACCATTAGGGGTTAATGCATCGAAATAGAATCGGTTCGACTATAGAACTAATTCTCTTGGTTCTCTATGAATCGCCCTGAACCGCTCTTTGCTAAATAATTAGCCTTTTCGTTCCCATACTAGTGATATCCCAAGTAGGTTTTGCCAGACATTGACATACGGCCAAGCACTGGTCCATTAATGGTTAACAGTACTTGGCTATTGTTACTGGGCCAATACTAGAACCAACCATCGGCCGATCTATGGTTTACAGAAAATAGCCAGTATATTGTTACCTTTGAATGGCCCATGAATGGTAAATATTACTTGGCTATTGTTATTGGGCCAGTACTGTAGCCATGAATTGGCCGATCTATGTCATTTTTTTTAAATTTCACTAGAGTATTATCCCTTTTACAAATACATAGTTTGAAAAATTTCACATATAGTTTAGTCATCGCCTTGTCGGTTGTAAGACTATGGTAATAAAGAAAAGGTTGGTATATGTTTTAATTTATTTTCATTTCTATTTTATTTTAATTATTTCGTAAATAATTTATTTAAATTTATGTACAAAAAATTTTATTTTATTTTTTTTTTAATGGCGGACTACTGGCGGAGTCAGGGCGGTGTTTGCCATTACTCAGCCATTCTTCCAACTGAACCAGTTGTATGGGGAGTTTTGAATTTTTTCCGTCATTTTTATTTTATTTTAAATTAGTTTGTATTTAAATTATTTAAATTTACATATGATAATAATGCATATTTTTTTAACGGCTCGGTCATGATTGCCAGTATTTGGCCCAAGAATGGCAACCATTTATTGTCCAGTTATTATCCAGTAAAATTATGTTAATGGCCCAGTTGTGGTTGCCAGTACTCGCCCATTGCTGCATTACTGGCTGCCAGTAATGGACCATTACAACCTTGTATGGGATGCTGTTGTTAAACCTGAAGTAACACAAACACTCTAAAAAATAGAAATAATGAGGTGTAAAATCACGGCGATAATAGCTGTAAATTAACATCATTTTTTGTGTACTTTTCTAACCAAGGTTTAATCTTAAACCAATAGTTTGTATCTAAAAATCATAACTTTAAAAATTCGAACAAATGTGTAATATTGCGATAACCAATGTTTTTTTACGTCAACTTGTGCATCTAGTACACCCAAAGTTGTATTATTCATTTCATTTGTGTTCTGTTCCCGTCCAGCTACGTAAATTTAAACATTTGTATTGTAAAATCGCAACACTCGTTGTAAAACTAAGCTGTACAGTATATGCTCAATGTAATATTTTATAGATATATACTTTTCTTTGTTTCATTGAGCGTGTTGCAAGGTGTTGGATCCAAACTAAAAATTAAAAATTAAATTAACAAAAGTTCATTAATTAATTTCAGTTAATAGTATAAAATATTTAATTATTACTTTTATTAAATAACTAAAACAAAAGTATTTATTTTATTTATTTTACTAGGAAAATAGTGTATTATTAGGATGAAGAATGCTTTGTTTAAATCACCCTTTACGATTACATGTGGGCTAAAAATATTAATGCAATATTGCCCACTATCATTAAAATTAATTCCTTATATGTAAGTCCGTAGACCATTTTCATCGGCCCTTTATAGGATATCAATACTTTTTGTTGTGAGGAATTTTAAAGAGATTTTGGGTTAAATAGTGAATTAAAATCAAGTATAGTTTCGTGGAAATATGCTCCTTTTTTAGTGTAAGAATCTGTCAAAAAGGTTTTAAATTTACATAACCCGATGAAAATTTACACAATTTTTTGTGTTTTTTTTTGTATATATACTTAATTTGTAGTAAATTTACATCAAAATATAGGCAAACATACATCGAATATGGCTTATAACTAATACTTTTTGTGTAATAATGCATACTTAGACGAACTGTTGAATTACGACAAAATGTGTAAATTTTTTTACTTTACGCACTGTTGTAAATTTACGTTTATAATAGGAGGCATTCAGTTACCATCCTATTATAAGGGTAAATTTACACTATTTTTTTTTAGAGCGAACATCTAGAGCATTGCTGTTGCACTATTTTTACTTTAAAATATAGTTTAGCAGAGTTTTTAAAGCAGCACAAATGCTCTGTTGCACGCTTATATGTTGCAATTATATAGAAAATACTTTAGCCTGAAAGATGCAATTTCAGTAAAGACTTTTATTTTTAAAGTATATCCCAGCTAGATACAGCAAGTATATAAGCATATATGAGCAAATTCAGTAAATGATACATCTATGTAGATGTTCAAAGTATTGGTTCCAGGAGTTCAAACCTGTTTGTTGTCTTAATAACTGAATGTTTTGTCGGCTACTCTGTTTTTTATGATGCGGGGTAGTCATTTTTAGACACAACATATTGAATCATCGACAACTGTAGAATTAGGATTTAGATTTTTTGTACTGCTATAAATAAGGTAATTAATAACAATAACAGAATTTATTCTCGGACTGTTATAAATTTTGTTATTTGTCCGATCAAATTGTTTTTTTGAATAAAGAAATAGCAAAATTTTGCAATACTGGTTTCATTGAATCAACAAAATCTTTCGCTAAGCTATCGAAATTGATTTTGGATCTAATGGAAAAGTATATTTTAATTCCAATATATGTTTTTATCCATTGAACGAATCTACACCGTTGAAAAACTAACTGCAATTTTTAAGGCAGGCTTTGCAATATGAGTTATGTAAAGCAAGTTATTATTGAAGTACACAGAAAATTTTGCATTAAAGCTTTAACGCATATCTACAAACTTTAAAACAATTTTTGCATCATTATTTATTTCTATAGAACTACTAGAAGTATGAATGCAACTTGCTACAATAATTAATAAATAATCGTAATTTTCGTTAGCTGCACAAATGTTAACCGATTTTCATTTTAAGATTTTCTTCTCTGTTTATTTGTTTTGTACATCTTTTTTTTGTGACAAAAGTCGCAGGAACATATCTAAAATTTAAAATTTTGGATCTATGGGTGTGACAAAGCCGCGTACTTTAGTAGCTGCTATTGGCAAATCAGTTGTGAGATATCGTATACTACTGACAATGGCAGTAAGATATCACTTATATTAAGGGTATAAGTGATATTTTCGGGGTGCTGGCGGATGTACTTTTTTCAATCAACGATAGTACCCTTAGTCTTAGTTATGGAATATTCTTTGACGATAATGCTCTATTTTTTTAAAATAAAGTGTGTTAGGTAGTAGGAATTACAATGTGTGTCACAACAACACATAAAAACCTTTTAAGAAAAACATACATAACAACAAATATTAAAAAAACAAAAAAAACAGATGTGCGTCCATTAACATCCTTAGAACGCATGTTGTTGTGGGACCTTGGTCTTAAAAGGTTTTTATGTGTTGTTGTGACACATATTGTAATGCCTACTACACATCACATTTTATTAAAAAAAAAAAAAAAAAAAAAAACATGGTTTTTAAGGTGTTGATGGCCGTAATTTTTTTATATTTGTAAAAAATGAACTTTTTGCTTGCTCCAACAAATGAGCTTTCATATAACTATTATATATGCTGGCTGGGGGAAAACAATGCGTTACATGATCTTGGTATATGCTTCTAGCACTAGGATATATAGGAACCTAATTTTAGCTTTGTTCCTGCAAATTTGAAAAAAAAAGTCAATTATTTTTATTTCCCTACCCTATCATGAAATATTGCCCTATGTGGTACATTATTATGTGAAAGGATTTATTATAAAGTTTTCCATTCTTTAAGAAGAATATAAAAAAAAAATTTGCGTCCATCAACGTCTTAAAAATCATTATGTTGTAGAACCTAGGTCTTAAAAGGTTTTTAGGTGTTGTTGTGACACATATTATAATTCCAATTATGTCACATATTTTGAAATTGCACAAACTTTATTGAACTTTGGTGAAAAAGATGATGAACAATGTCATTAAAGTTACAATTTTGAATGGAAAATTCGAAGAAAAAGATATAGTGTTGCCACGACAGATAGGCCACATACTTCAATGATCCCAACAAATTCAAACGTTTAGTTTCCAGTGCAACTCGCTTTTGAAATTACCATCAACAAAGCACACGGACAGTTACTGCAAGTATGTGGACTAGATTTGAAGAATCCGTTCTTCACCTTCTGATTTATTCGTGTACGCACCAGATGGAAAAAACAAAAAATATAGTGTGTGGGTACACATACACATTACACATTAGTAGTCGAATAAACATTACACATTACAGTACACATTAGTAGTCGAATAAATAAATAGAATTAAAACGACATTTTGAAATTCGTTCCATATTAAAATAAATGAGTTGCAATAAAAATGACACAATGTAAATTGAATGTTATCTTTACGAGTTTTCTCGAGTTTTCTTTCTTATGAGATAGCGGCAATATGCGACGGATGTTGAATAAACAAAACTTTTACGCTATTTGGTGTGAAAAATAAAATTTTGAGATTTTCTGAGTGATTAAGATCAAAGTAAATATTATAATTCACTTGAATTTTGCAATTTGAGAGTATTTTTCATTTTCTCTCAGAAAAACTTCTTTAGAACAGTTTTTGTGTGTTTCGTGTCGGGTACAAATACAATGAATGAGCACTGTGAACATTTGTGAATCCATTTTTGCTCTGTATAATGTTCTATATAGAGATGAAACACCTCTACTAATACAACAAGTCATTTAAATTGTTTTATTGCTAGCTTGAAAACTTATTTAATCGCTAATTTTTTATATATCCGAATAAATCAGCTAGAGTGCTGATTATTTTTCATTCATATTTATAAAAAGTAAAATTAAAAATTATGCTGCCATTTCTCATTACGACCTTTTGAAACCATTGCTACTATGTAAACAAAATGTCTGCGCAAAAACTTTATATATAAGCGTAGCAAAGCACGCCGGTTCCTGCTAGTAATTCATAAAAATATATAAAGAAATGAAAAATGGCAAAACATTTTCTAAACGAATTCCCCTCGTTCGTTGATAAATTTCATAATTTTTTGGAAAATTCCTCAAGCAAGTGGTATTGATAATAGCCTTCGGCCTACGACCTCGTGCTTTTATCAATATACTTGCTTCCGAAATTTTTGGCAAAAAATTATTTCGAATTATCACCGCCCTTGGGAAATTACAACTGATAATTATCAGTTGTAATTTTTTTTGCTGTCAGAAATTTTATTTTTGATTCATACAAACTATGATATTTCAACAGTAGGCTTTGTTTTAAATGTCGGCAATTCTTCTTGTCGTCGATAATTTTGCTTTGTCGTTATGTTAATTCTTTGTAGTCATTTTTTCTTCTAACAAAATGAAATATAATTTCATCTTAGTAGGCGCATAAATGCTATAAATTTGTAATATACCTTTGACAAACGAACATAAACATGCAATCATTTATGAATGAAAACGGACATTTTTATTTTTTTGTAAATTGAATGCTTACATAATTTTGTATTATTGCATAATTTATAGAAAAAATTTTATTTAGAAACTAATATTTATCTTTTAAACAAAATTAGAATTAACAAAAAATTATCTCATTAAATACCACGAGTCATTGAAATTTTTGTTTATTTATTAATTTATTTATTTATTTACTCAATTTACAATTGAAGACCATGTAGTAGGTCTTTTTTTTACAAATTGTACAGATTATATAATTACATTTTACAAAATTTTGCATGAGAAAAATTAAAAAAAAAAAAAAATTACAACTTAAACAATAATATATTTTTCTAGGTTAATTTTAATTTCTATCAATTTATTCTCAATCCCAGTCCACCAAACTTCCCGCTATAACAATCACAATCCAAGTATCTATTTAATTTTTTTTTATTTTTATATTAAATATCACTTTGGACAGCAAACAGGTTCGCACTATTAATATAATTTTTGCTACAGAGCTATAATTTTTAAGCCAAGGTATTAAGGTGTTCAAAACATTTTTTTTTGAATAAGAAAACAGATTCAATATCTCTTATGTGGTTAGGTAATTCATTCCATAGTCGACTAGCTCTGAAAATAAATAATTTTTCCATAATGCTGGAGGAATGTATGGGAATCAAAAGATGTCTAGTTTTTAATGAGTTGGCATAATGAAGTTTATCAAAGATGTATGTAAGAAGTCTATATTTAACGATTTTAAACCGAAAGATCAGAACTCTACTCTTGAAAAAGGTTATAAGTTCACTCCCCAGAAATTGAAAAGATAGCGGTGAAATGTGGTCCTGAGACCAAAGAGAATGAATAAAACGGATGCAGGCATTAAAACACAGTTGAAGTCGACGAAAATTACCAGCACTCGTACCCATAAATACTTCACATCCATATAGAAAATATGGCATGATTAAAGATTTCACCAGTTTAGCTTTAAGTGCAGCTGGAAGTACATCTTTTATCATGTATAATTTACGTAATATATTCCATACTCTGCTAGTAATTAGATTTATATGTAAGTCCCACGATAGATTTTCGTCTAGGATAAAGCCAAGACTTTTTGCCTTTTGGACGTATTCAATAACAGAGCCATTTAACGTAATTGGTTGCAGAACTTGAGTGATTGAGTGCCGGTAAAAAGCAACTGATTGACTCTTAGTAGGATTAAGTATAAGATGATTGGACTGCGGCCATCTTGAGATGCACGCAAGGTCCTCATTTATTTTAGTAATACCATTATTCAAATCTGAAATGTGAGCTGCATGCGCAATTTGCACATCATCCACGAATAAGTGGATAAGTGAGTGTAGAAGAGCAGAAGGCAGATCGTTAATGAAGAGGCTGAATAGAAGAGGCCCAAGGATGGAACTCTGAGGTACTTCTCTAAATAAATATAGAAAAATTGACTTATTTTCACCTACACTCACACACTGTGATCGTTCATCTAAGTAAGAAAAAATTAATTTCGCCGCAGTATTAGAAAACATGAAGTGGTTGATTAGCTTAAGCAAGAGTATGGAATGATTAATACTATCAAAAGCTTTGCTGAGGTCCAAGAATATTACAAAAGTTACAAATTTCTTATCCATATTTTTCCTAATGATATCAGTTAAATCTAAGATGGTCGACGTTGTGCTATGGTGTTTTCTAAAGCCAGATTGATTTGCAAAGAGACCAATGTTCAGATCAAGGTGATGGGTTATTTGGTCTTTTATGATGATCTCACATACTTTGGATAAGGCAGACAAGATGCTAACTGGTCTATAATCCGATAAAGATGATGGCTTACTATTTTTGGGTATAGCAATTACCATTGCTTTTTTTCCAATCAACAGGAAATGATGAAGTTGTGAGAATAGTGATGTGAAGAATATAGGTGGATATAAAAGGGTAAAGTATTTTAATGAATTTAATAGGAATACTGTCAAATCCTACAGCATTAGAATTAATATGAGAAAGTGCAAACCAAATCTCATTTTTATCCACATTTCTAAAAGAAAAGGAATTAGGATCCTCAGGCATGTCAGTGTCAAAGATGGTTTGGATTCCTGACTGTACTGAAGAAGAATGACAGTGCACTGAAGAATGACAGTGCATCTGGATTGAACCCGTCACAGTTTGAAGTGGGTGTATCGGTAACTCCAACACCTTTTATCTTACGCCATAGTTGTTTGGATGGTTGCTCAATTTTGTAATAAGTTTTACCAAATTTTTTTTTTGTTTTTCTTACAATCTCTTTCAGATTTAGCATGAACCACGTCATCGGAGTGCCATAGAATAGCCTCAGGATGAACTTTAATTGATTTAATTGGAACATATAAGTTAAAAAGGTTTAGCAAATGTTGGTTAAAAACTCTAACTTGGTCAACTACATTGTTAGTATTGTAAATTACATTCAGTTCATTGAAATTAGTATCCTGAGATAGTAGGTCAAAGTTATTATTGCGTTAGTCCCGATATTGAAATACTTCCTCAGTTTTAATACACGAGATATTCATTGAAGAATAAATTAACGCATGTTTTGAAATTCCCGGTATCCAAAACTGATTCGAAAAATCAACCAGTCTACTGTCGCTAACAACCATAAAGTCAATAAGAGAAAGGCTTTGATGAATTACATCATAATGAAAAGGTTTATTATTGTGGATAATTTTACAATTATACTGATTAAAGAAGTCAGTAGTCTTATCGTTAAAGTCTTTATTAAGCAGATTTAAGTTGAAATCCCCCATAATAACAACATTAGTAAATTGAGGTAGTAGTGAGCAGAGGAAGCTCAATGAAGAGGAAGCTCAAGAAGCTCAATGTTTCCACCTGTACGATATACAACTCCCACTAAAATACTAGTGGTACCATGACATACTTGGATGAACAGATATTCCAATGTTGTTGACGCTTCAGATCTGGCCCCAATTTTAACACGTAATTTAGACGAAACATACAGCGCAACTCCACCACCTCTTATTCCTACGCTATCATTACAAAAAAATTTATATCCCGGAATAGAAACGGTGGTGTTAGTTATGTAGCTTTTAAGCCAAGTTTCTGAAACACCAACCACATCAAGATAGGTTTTATATAAAATACTACGTACCTCCTCGAGCTTGCTGTTTGTTTGCCACAATACTTTGTGCATTAAAATGCCCAACGCTTAGAAACATTCGCCTTCTAGACTGTAAATCAGATTTTAAAATAGTGCTATCGTTTGCTGTTGGAAGTAAATCAGGAATTTTTAAATTTACGACGACCAGATTGTGATGTGACGACGAAAAGTTGATGAACTAAAATGTAAGAAAAAATTATTAATTTTATTTTTATCACAATTTATTTTAATCAGCTCAGCTCGAGAGAAATTGAAATTTGAGAAAAGAAACTAAAAAATATCAAGACTTCGGTCTGGGTTAAGGATTTTGATATAGTTTTCGGCAAAAAACTTTTATGAGGACATGGTTTTTAGTTTTGGGCAGCGATGTATATCAAACATAACTCTTTATTAAAGTACAAGTATTTTTTATCTCTGTTTAAAAATATATTACAAAACTAACACGAAATCAATACATTACCGGAAAATTATAATCAAAATTCCAAAAATATTGTTAAATTAAATAAAATCAAACTTTTTCAAAATTCCAAAAATTATAATAAAATCAAAAATTTAAAATTTTTCAAAATTCTAAAAATATTCCAAAAATTCTTACAAAATCAACAATTAAAACTTTTGCCGAAATTCTAAAAATATTGCAAAAATTATTACAAAATCAAAAATACAAACTTTTTCAAAATTCCAAAAATATTTCAAAAACTATAACAAATTAAAAAACTATTTCAAAAACTATAACTATATCAAAAATTTCCATGTCCAATTTCATTTTAAATTATATTTACGTCATAAAAACAGCTACATTTTTTTTCAAAAAAATTGGCTAAAAAATTAAATGAAATCATTTTTTGACACACTTGACATTATTTTTTGACAAACTAATAATGCCATAATTCTCTATAATAATAATAAAATATCATGTCATACGAACTATTAATTTTATTTTGTTCTAAAAAAATTGGGTAAAATATAAATAAAAACCTTTCTTTTGACACACTTTACAACATTTTTTGACAAAGTTATAATGCCATAATTCTCAATAATCATAATAAAATTTCATTTCAAACAAACAATGTTATTTTTTTTCCAAAAATTAGGTAAAAAACTAAATAAAAATCTTTTGACACACTTGACAACATTTTTTTGACAAACTTATAATGCCATAATTCTCAATAATAATAATAAAACTTCATTTCAAACAAACAATTAATTTTATTTTTTTTCCAAAAAATTGGGTAAAAAAATAAATAAAAATCTTTCTTTTGACACACTTGACAACATTTTTTTGACAAACTTATAATGCAATAATCTAGATTTTGGTCTCACATACCAATCCCGACCATCAAGATTTCTCCAAATTCAATGTTCCTACTCGTAATCACTTAAAATGAGCGTTTTTTAAGCAAAAAATATGCAAATTTCCTTGTTTTGACACACTTGACGATTTGTTGACACACTTCCGGTACAGTTATCGAACACATCGTCCTTTCGGCTCTTCCCATTGAGTATTTTTGACTATTTTTAGAAAAAAAAATTTTGAAATCCGTCCAGCGGTTTTCTAGATTTCGTCGGTTGTGACGGCCGGACGGCCGACAGACAGACACATTTTTTTTTTTTACTTTTTTAGAATCAGTAGGTCCTAAAACGTCGAGAAATTCCAAAAAAAGTGGGGGTAAGAATTTCACTTTGAGCTCATGAATGTAATACTTAGGTCTTTCAGACCGAAGTAATTGAGTTACTAATAATATTAAACAAGTATTACAATATAGAACTATGTTACAAAACAATATACATACAAGAACCCTGAATCAAGTCTAGGTAATTTAAAAGATAAATTAATATATTTAACCATTGGCTAGATCGTTGCAGTACTGCTTCCAGGTTGCGGTGACTTTTGAATATTTAAACTTTGTGCATGTGATGTTGATGGTTCGTGTGTATCTACTATCGTGATGTGTTGTAAAACGTCCTCTTTAGAATGAACCACTACCTCGGAATTATCTAATTTTGTTATGACGATGTTTCCATTTAAGACTGATGACTTGAGAATTTTGTTGTTTTTTTAAAGCCCAATACAATATTTTTTAAGTGCAGCAACATGAGGTGGCAAGTTGGTGTTGAAGTATATTCTAGCTTCAATATCAGTGTTTAGTACTTGAGACAGGTTTAGATGTGGATTTTCAAAATATTTTGATAAGATTTTGTCACGAGTGGGAATATTGACAAACTTGACGAATACCGTTCCTTATTTTTTTTAGTTTTATTGCAGAAGACTATTTCATTTGTGTTTAATGTAATTCTAAGAGCAGATACTGCTTTAACTACAAATTCCCTGGTATTGGTAGTATTTGTCGGAACCCCGCTAATTATAATGTCATGACGACGATTTAGTAAATCCAGTCGATCTATTGTTTCAGCTGCATGCTTATTAAATGACTTGGATGAGTTTGTTTTTCCCAACTTTTCAACTCTAGTTAACAGACTATTTAGTGACAATTCGATCGGTGCAAGTTTCGTTTCAATCACTTCATTAATATATATTTTTGAATCTTCGAATGTTTTAGTGTTTGAAGTATTCAATATTATTTGAAGTTCACCATGGAGATCTGTTTTTAACTTGTTAAGTTCGTTTCTAAGAATCCGAATAGTACACGGAAAAAAATTATTTTCAATTTTTCAAGATTTCGAAATTTTAAATATCAATCATTAATCAAGTACTGCATTTTCATAAAAAAATCTTGATTCAATACATTTTTTCAATGAAATCAAAAAATATTCAACTATGATTTAAAATACCAAGAGTGTAATATTATTTTGAGACAAAATGCTTTAATTTCAGAAAACAGTGATTTCATTCGAATCAAATTTTATTGAATTCAAAATGTTTTATGAAATTTTATTTCAAAAGCACAAACGTTTGAATCAAAACGTTATTTTACGTTTTTTGCGTTTTGAGTCAAGCATTTTTGTTTAATGTTTATAAAATCATTGCCAAAATATTTTCAATCCTTATTAAATACTCTAATTCAAAACTATGTACTCTTAACTAAAATTTGTAAAAAAAAATTGACATAAATGAATCAAAATATTTTCTTTTGGTTGAAATTTATTTGTATTAATTGCATAAATTATTGATTTAGTACTTTTGATTCAAAATACTAAATTTTGAAATTGGAAATCTTTTGCAAAATTTTGACAGTTCATTGTTTTCTTGTTTTCTTTCTTCCATTGCAAACCGATTACCAAGGTGTTTTTTAGTGATTCGATTTTAACATTTAAAATAATCAAATTGCTGTTATTAAAATTATCCATATAAATATTATAAGCAAGTAAGTATCAAATTGTAGAAACTTTAACAAATTCAACTATTATAGTTTTAAATATTTTTTAAATGAAGATTTTTCAGTGTTTGGTGCAATGTGACTGCGTTGGAAAATTAATCAAGTATTTGGGAAATATGCATCCGATGTGGTCTAAATTTTACAGATCGTAAGATTGATTTCAACACAACGTTACTTGACAAATCAAATTGCTTTACGGAACCATGGACGGACGTTCATTCATCGTTTTTCACCAAATTATATATACTCATAAAAGTTAAGGTCAATATTTAATTGAATGATTCATAAAACAATTTCTAAATTTATATTTTCTCTTGCAATAGATCCTTTGATTCGTGGTTTATTAAAAAAAAACTAGCTAAACTGCCGAAAAAAACTAACAAGTGTCAACAAATTTTGGAAGTCCAGTATACGTTAATTGTGATGCTCAAGATTTATTTATGAAGCCTGTTAAAGACTCATCGAACATTTTGCTTTGTATTGATTGTTGTTATAAATTAATAAATAATTCAAAATACGATTTATTTAAAATTAAAGGGTTTCAATTCAATATATACCCCCAGGTCCCAATAAAATCAAAACAGCTTCTATTTTGTAATTAAATTTAATTTTCTTGATTTAAAACAAACCGATTTAAAATCAAAACAGGTATAATTTATTTTCAAAATATTGAAGTTTTAAATCAAAATATACGGATTTTGAATCAAACTTTCAATTGTTTGAACCAAAATTGGACAAATTTCAATTCAAAACTTATATGATTTAAATCAAAATAGTGATATTTGTTTAGATTTTGAATGAAATCAAAATTATTTAAAATCAAGACAAAAAGTTTTCAAACAAGATAATGTTTTACACACTGATTTTAAATACGTTATCTTAAATTGGTAGCTAAGGAAACACGGGCGAGTATTTGCACATTAAAAATTATTGATTCAATGCAAATAATTTTAATAGAAGAAAATATTTTTTTCCGTGTAAGACCGCCTTTGTTTGGTGTACATGTTTTACAATACCAATTTAAAGCTTCAGAGACTGCCAGTTTTTCATAGATTGCTTCATCAATATCCGCACATTTTAGGTCATACTATTCATCACATAGGTCGCCACATATTCCAGATTCATCAACTTCATCATTACATGATGGGCAAATAGCTTTACCGGAACTAAGATCCTGATTCCCCGACATTTTGAGGTTATTGTTAACCCAATGTTTTGATAATTTATTGTATGATAATTGATGGGAAATTGTAATGCTTCTAGATAATTGAAATATTGTTAATTTTATCACATTAGTGATTGTAGATTTATCATAAATAATGTGTGCTGACGAAAATTTTCATTTTTTGTCTAAAATTTTTCAATTTTACTCATTAAATTATTTTTAAGCAACACTGCTCAATCAAACCACTACTTATTATGCGCTTTAATTGAGTTATAAACTTTAATTTTGTTTATTGTGCGCTTTAATTCGCAGTATTGCTAAATAATTTAATTTGTAAAATCAAAAAATTTTCGAAAAAATTTCAATGACTCGTGGTATTACAACCGAAAATTTCACTTCACTCCATATTAAGCTTAAATTGTTATTCATAACATTACATTTTTATTTCAATTAAATGTATTATTTTTAAAATAAAACATGTCATGTTTTTGTAATATTAGTAAATTATTTATTGAGCCAATTAAAAGTTATTTTTTTCATCGTAATAGTTCACTTGAAATCTTCAAAATTAATAATTTTTTTGTAAATAACCCAAAATTTTAGTAAAAACTTCAAATATTTTTACTGAAATAAAAAAAAATTGTTCGTACAATCAATTAATTGGTATTTTTCAATTATATTTTTTTATTTTGGAATATGTTTACAGCTTTTACAATAATCTTCGTGTGTTGTATATTTTCAAAAAATTGTAAAGTTAATTTTTTAGTGTAACATTAAGAATATTTTTTATTCCACCCGTCCTTCAAGATACCGAGGCGAAATTTTCTTCGCGTAAAAGTCTAGTCTCACGCAGAATATCAGAAAAATAAAATATCAGAGTTAAAAAAACCTGATTTATACCTATTCATTTTGAACAAAGTGCTCACCGCTAGATGCCATATTGCTAGGAAGGATGATAAACTCCTACATACATGACTGTACGACCTAAAAAAAATAAAATCAATTTTTTCTTAAATAAAACATTATATTTTAATTAAAATCTAAAAAGTTACAAAAAAATTACAATAAAAAAATTAATATAATAAAAGAACATACTGTTATACGATTTGGCTACCGTGAAAAAAATATTATTTAAAAAAATGATTATTTCTTCTCGATTGTGTTCCAACAATTGAGCAATAACACAAAAATAGTGAATTGTGTTATTTGTTGAAAAAAAATTATTATTATTATTTTGTATTATATTATTGTAAATGAATGAAAGAGCGAATGTTGTTTGCTACTGATTGAGATTCCAATCTATATATTATGAATACTGCAGAACACAAACAAGTTACCACGATTTAAATAAATTTTCATTTATAAAATGAAAGTATTATAATCAAAACGACTTGTAAATACTATTAGGTCTAATCATGTACGAAATTGAAAACAAATTGACGTGAACGAAGGATAGATAATTTCACACGCGAATATTTCGCATAACATCTCACTTTTTATGTTTCTATTATTCGTAAACTAATAAATTGATCTATTTTTAATATATTTGCATTGGTTGGTCATCTAATTATTGTTTAATATATTTAATATGTATATTTGAACATTCTCATGAGTTCAGAAATGTCAAGCTATTTATTTTTTAAATTTCCGTATCCATAGTAGCACCTCAACCACAGTAGCAAGTAAAAAAACTGAGCTCGCTCGGAAAAGGTATGATGTAATACAGTTTCTAATGCATATCAGTTTCGAAACCATTCTAGATTTACTTCTTCTAACAAAATCAAAGGAGCTATGGATGGCACCGAGCCTTCATATAACTATGTGTGGGCTTTAATCCATAAGAAAGACAGTGCGTCACAGGATCAATGAATATGCAACCGGCTGGATTATTGGCAACTACATTTTTGTTTTTTTTCAGCAAATTTCTGTCAAAATTTGCTATTTGCTTTTTAATTTACTTTTATTTTCTCTATTCTCTCATAAAACATTGGCCTATGTCATATTTTGTCAGTGATACGATTTTTTGTTTAGTTATCCATTCTTTAACTAAAAATATAAAAAAAACAAAAAAAGAAAGATTTACGTCCATCAACACCTTTGAACGTATGTTGTTGTGGGTCCTTGGTCTTAAAAGGGGTTTATATGTTATTGTGACACATATTGTAATTCCTACTACACAACACATTTTATAAAAAAAAAAATCGTTGTGACGTCAAATGAACAAAAACTAAGTAGTACCAGAAGAAATTTTAAGATAATATAAATAAAAGAAAATATAAATAAAATAAAAAAATTATTGAATTATTGAAAATATGTGTGCTAAAAGGAGTTCTAGTAACAACCACTCCCGTTGCACATGACCACGTCCATATGGACGATTTCATACGATATCAAGAAGCAAAAGCAGATTTTTTTTATATTGAATCGGCAACTTGTTGGTACCACAGCATATATGGTGTCAATGCGAGCAAGTGTATTCAGTCCTGTAATTACTACGGAACACAATTTGATTCACAAATTAGTTAAAAAAAGGTCGGACTAAACCTACCTACTCTTGTAATAGTGAACGGTAGAGTTGACACAAAAAGTCATCTTTGGTTCCACACAGACCGATCATAGGTGCTTACTTTTTAGCAAAGTATGGTGTGCTAGTAGACCTTTGTGGTCGACGAATAACTGATTCTTGTATCGAAATTTCTATCAACGTTGTAATTATTCCTTCACACACATGGTCCATCATATAATAACTGAAAATCGTCTTCCTTTTTCGCAACCACGTAGACTAAACACCAAACACCAAGCAGCAAAACTTGAATTTAGTCATATGGTCGAGCTTGGTATTTGCCAACCACTTTCTTTGCCTATTTCATCTCCACTACACATGCTTAAAAAGAAAGACAATGCCGATTGGCGTCAATTCATTATTGACTACCGTCAACTCACTAGCGTGACTGTTTCAGATCGTTATACGATTTCTCACTTACATAACTTTACATTAAGTCATCTAAATGTATATTCGGTACCCATTCGCTACATTTTTCAACCACCTCATTAATACTGACGGCATATTACCTTCCCTGGATCGCGTAGAAGCCATCACAAGCCACCCTCAACCATCATCCATTAACCAAATTCAGAAATTCGTCAGGACGATGAATTATTATCATCGCTTCATCTGAAATTTTGGTTTGGTCCATTAGCAGGTTTGGTCCATTAGCTATTTCTTACCGGGGAGGATATATCAGTGAAAAGACTTAAAAATCTGGGGAACGTGTTCAATCAGACCAAGAAACTTAGGTATGGTTTTTGTCTTTCTCAAAAATCTACATTTGAGTCGGCCACTGTATAACTCAAGCACTGAATACTACATTTGATTTTAATCAAACAACTTTAATCAACAACCGGTTTCCTAATTAGTACATATGTATTTCCAAGAATTTCGACATTTTTACACATACGACAATTTTACACCTATACGTAATCCAAGAAAACAAAAATTTCTTTTTATTGTCGTGATCTCATATTGGTGGTACCTGTCCGATCTAATAAAATACTTTTAAAAAATGCTACGAAATAATACAAAAAATTAAGAAAAATAGGTGGAGAGTCGACCCCACGTAGTGATTTAAATTGCTACCGAGAAACTTCTTTATTTCTTTTTAGTTTTTTATTATAATTTGTTTTTTCTTATTTATAAATAATTTATATTTCCTTTAATAATATCTCTCACTGTTGATGATATGAAATGATTTCGTTTTGGCTACTTCATCGGTATTACATTAAAATTTGTTTTATGAAAGATGATGTTGATGTTTTATCTATTAACGAAAAAGTGAAAAAAATGATATAAATTTCAAACCACTAAAAACGAACAATATTTTAAAGAATGCGGGATAGCAAATTTTATGAATAGTTATTAAAAATTCAAGAGATAATAACATCATTTACGATATTTCTGATCTTATCAACCCTAGAAAATATATTTGTTTTAATGATAAAAATAATTAATCGAAACACACAAAATAAAATCAATAATCCATAAATTTCTTACTATCTTGAACAATAAAAAGATACATAAATTGTTTTTGTTTAAATCTTGATCGCAGATCATCAAAGTTAAAACATTTTTGTGAAGTTAATTTTTGAATATTTATGGTAATCCATTTTAATAATTTGAATTTTTAACTTATTATTCTTAAATCGATTTTTGGATTATCACCAAGTGTGAATTTAAATTTTTACAGTTGATGTTTATTTTAGCTATAATTTTTCTATCATGTAATGGGTTTTATCAAACCAAATCAACCAATTAAAATTATTGTTTAACATTTTGCATGTTGATGCAAGAGAACTAGCTATATAATACCTGAAAAGCAAATCTTCGAAATCAACATATCACTAACTAGAATATTTAAAAATATGCAGGCGGCAATCAAGCAAGACCACATTTATTGTAATGTAAGATGGAATTAAAGGATCACATAATGCAAATCACAGGCAGGAATTAAGTTCGAATATATTATTTTTGCATGTGAAAACGGTAAATTTAACTGCATTGCGCCTATTGCTGTTGAAGTGTGCTAAGTTTGTAATTCTACTGTCTAGCTTTGTGACCAGCATTATTTTAACTTATACTTTGCACTGGGAATCAAAATCAAACACAAAAACAACAAGTCAATCAACAAATTTATAAACATTTTCATACAGTAATTTAAAATTTTTTGTGTGAGCTGATACATAAAAATTGTTGATTGATTCGTTTTGTCACATAAGACTAAATATACAACATTTTAATACATATTTCTTAGTCTGAGTATACCTAAATAATTTTATTTTTTACTTTTATTAGTAATAAAAATTGGGTCTTGCAAGTATTATGAAGCAATGTATAAGCTTTCGTCATAAATCATAATGAATAACGATTGTTCAATATTTTTTTTTGGTTTTCATCAAAAATCAATCCATGTTTTTATAGTATGATAATTTTAAGATTATATAATGGAAAAGATGCATTGAGCGTACGAGTGACCAAGGTATTTAAAAAAGAAATAAAAATTAGAAAATTCTAGCTTTAAATAACCGATCGAGAATTATATTTTTGGACATAAAGTCGCAATGTCGTTTCTTCTAGGCAAGACAAAAATTTTATTTAGTGGAATCAATTGTGTTATGAATATGTTAATGTTATAAAAAAAATACTAAACTAAATTAAAATTTCTTAAATTTACAATTTACAACAAAATAAAAAATATAGCCTAAATGTTGGTAATATTATTATTGTTTAATAGTTTAGTTTGTTGAAAAAACAGTTGATATTGAATCAAAAACAACATAAAAAAGTATTAAATTTTTTACTATTCGGCTTGAATGTTATGTTATGATTGTGTTGTTTTGTTATTTTTTTTTGTATATTGATATAACGTTTATTTTTTGAAGATTATAAGAGATTTTCCAAACCAGAACTTGTTTGTAGAGATCCCGTATTTACATATTTATTATCATTTTGTTGTTATAAAGTACAATGTTATAGCTTCATAGCAAGCAAACTCTTTTTTCTAAAACTATGCAAATAAACCTCTTAAAAAAGCCAACAGAACTATGTTCTTATATTACGACCAAACGGGGAAGTACTGTACAAATAATCAAAACAGTTTCAATTGTTTGTCAAAATCAACAAAACTATAGACAAATCTTTTAGTTAGATTATTTATAAATACATATAGGGAGAAGATTACTATAAATATGTATGAAGAGAGACAAAAAAATGGTGATACCACATATGTCATATTCAATTTCTCTTTTCCTCATTTTGATTTGTTTTTCAATGTTTATATTTATGACCACGAACTTTTTTATTAAATTATAAGTTAAAAACAATTTTATATTTAAAATGCCAAAAAATATTTAATGTTTTCTTCATATTTTTAATTTTTTTTTATAAAATGAAGGGCAAGTGACGAAAGTAATTTAAATTCATTGATTTATTTCCAGTTCCTTATTTTATAAAGGACAAGAAATATTTTCTAACGACATTAAGCAATATTTTAGTTATGTAATCATTTTCAAAGTATGCTTTGCAAATTTGCTAACAAGCTTTTTACATTATTAACAAATTTATTTTTCAATGATAAAATTTCAAAAAACTATGTTTGGTTTTGATGAAAAACGTGATCTACGCAGGTGAAAAGGTCGAAGTTTGAACTTGACCATTTTTGATTTTCCTGAAACTTGGCATATAAGTAGTATGAACAAATTAAAAAATACATCTTATTTTAAATTTTTTTTAAAGTGCATAGTTTGAGCATAGGGGGCACCCCAACATGCATGAAAAATGAAAATTCTGCCAATCTGATGTAACTTTGAAATTAAATTGCTCAAGAACGGCTATACCGATTTCATTAAACTTTTGTTTGTTTGATAGATGATTAATCAGTCATTTGAAAAAAAATTAATTTATTGTTTTTATAATTAATTTTTAAATAAAAATATTAAAAAAACTTTTTTAAAGATGGCGTTAGGGTCAAAGATCAATTGGAATTTAATTAATTTTTTTTTCTATTTTTCTATTTTTACTCTAAAATATATCAAATTTACAAAGATGTTAAAATTCTTTTTCTTGAGATATTTAATTTTAAAGATTTTTAGTACGGCTGAAATTCGAATTTTTCTTCATTTTTTCAAACAACTTCCATTAACAAAAAATTTTAAAATCAATTAAATTTTAACATTTGTATTTTTAAATATAGTTCTAACCTTCCTTTAAAATATATCAAATTGACAAAGAGGCGTTAATTCGTGTTCTTGAAATATTTAATTTTAAAGATTTTTAGTCCGATTAAAATTCTAATTGTTCATTATTTTCTCGAACTTAGTGGTTAAAATTTTTTGATGATAAAAATTGTTCGAAAAAATAATGAACAATTAGAATTTTAGACTGACTAAAAATCTTTAAAATTAAATATCTCAAGAACACGAATTAACGCCTCTTTGTCAATTTGATATATTTTAAAGGAAGGTTAGACATATATTTGAAAAATAAAAAAAAGTTAAAATTTAATTGATTTTAAAATTTTTTGTTAATGGAAGTTGTTTGAAAAAATGAAGAAAAATTCGAATTTCAGTCGTACTAAAAATCTTTAAAATTAAATATCTCAAGAACAAGAATTAACGCCTCTTTGTAAATTTGATGTATTTTAGAATATGGATAGAACTGTTTTTAGAAAAAAAATTAATTAAATTCCAATTGATCTTTGACCTTAGCGCCATCTTTAAAAAATTTATTTTTATATTTTTTTTTAAAAATTAATTATAAAAACAACTAATTAATTTATTTTTCAAACGACTAATTAATTATCTATCGAATAAAAAAAAGAAGTTTGATGAAATCAGTATAGCCGTTCTTGAGCAATTTAATTTCAAAGTTACATCGGATTGGCAGAGTTTTCATTTTTCATGCATGTTGGGGTGCCCCCTATGCTCAAACTATGCACTTTAAAAAAATTTTAAAATAAGTCGTATTTTTTATTTTGTCCATACTACTTATATGCCAAATTTCAGGAAAATCAAAAATGGTCAAGTTTTCACAACTCTGTCTAGAACACGTTTTTCATCTATAATGAAAAACAAAATGTAGTTTTTTTCCTTTTCTATTTTTAAAAACCCAGAGGGAGAGAAACAATAATTTTTTTGGTTGTGTTTATTTCTTGCAGATTTTTTTTTTTTTAATAAAATGTGTTGTGTAGTACGAATTACAATATGTGTCACAATAACACATAAACCCCTTTTAAGACCAAGGTCCCACAACAACATACGTTCAAAGGTGTTGATGGACATAAATCTTTCTTTTTTTGTTTTTTCTAATTTTTTGTTAAAGAATGGATAGCTAAACAAAAAATCTATCACTGACAAATTATGACATAGGCCAATATTTTATGATAGAATAGAGAAAATAAAAGTAAATTAGAAAGTAAATAGCAAATTTTTACAAAAATTTGTTGAAACAAAACAAAAATGTAGTTGCCAATAATCCAGCCGGTTGCATATTCCTTGATCATATGACGCACGGTCTTTCTTAAAGATTAAAGCCCACACATAGTTAAATGAAGGCTCGTTTCTTCATGGAAGCAATAGCGTCTCATCATCAGAGAATATTTCACAGCTAAGATTGGGGGTACTACCGTTGACTGAATACAGTTCATCCGTCACCACCCCTAAGATGTCACCTTGGCTAATGATATCTCACTGCTATTACCAGTGGTTTTGCGATATCTCACGTTAGCTCGTATGTCAATAGCAGGGACTGGAGTACGCGGGGTTGTCACACCCGTAGATCAAAAATAAAAAAAAATTTCAATACAATAAAAACTGATCCCTCCATGCGAAAAGATTGAAAATATATAATATAAATAATATGGTACATTTTGCTACAAGAGATGGAAACGCTGCTTTTTCGTGAGTGAAAATTGACGAGACGCGTTAACGTTGAGTGGGGCAGTTTCAGGAACGTAAAACGTTTTTAACTCGCGTAGGAAATACAATTTTTTTTATGATAGTGAATACATAATAGTACATTATTTAGTTAGGAGCTAAAGTGATGCTTTTTGTGTTGAGTCTATAGTTTGACGGCCGACCGCAGGGAGGCCGACAATTATAGACGAAACACAAAAAGTCACTTTAGCTCCGAATTAAATACACTATTTTTTCGGCAAACGTTTAAATTTTTTATAAATATGAAATTAATACATCAAACTTTTTATAAATATGAATTTGTATCGTCATAATTACTTCCAAAAAAGAGAAAAAAACATTTAAATTTGTATGAATAAAATTTTTTTATCAAAGCAGCCTTTTCAAAATTTCATAATATGAGAATCAACTTATTTTTTGTTGTCATGGTTATACAATATGTTTGAAAAAATAACAAACTAACAAATAACAAATGCTACTTTACAGCCTCCGTAATATAAAATAAAAATGGCGTTACTTTTGCTGTCGCTAGACGTTACTTTTGCTGTCAGGCTAAAAAGTAAGACTTTAGCTAACTCCCTAGCGGCAGTAAAGTTAAACTTTACAGCCGTTTGCCGAAAAACCATATTTATTAAAAATTATCAAATCGGAAACCGACAACATACAATTCAAAATTCATATTCTATTTTTTCATGGTTGCTTTGTTTTAAAAACTTTATAAAAATTCCATAGCAACTACAATTTGTTAATAATTTTTCCACAAGTGGAAAAAAGCCATTTTCGCAGGGGATTAAGTCTGCTTGAAAATAGACTTTTCATCTGCTATCATAGAAAAAGAATATTTTTAAATTTTTTTTGTTAATTGCCAAACAAAAGAAAACACTTTTCTTGTGAAAGAGGAAAAAATTCAAGAATTTGAATTCCGCTTAACTGAATATTCGGGTAATTGAATGTCGGATAATCGGGCTTTTGCTGTATTTTTAAGAAAAGAAATTTGTCGCCAGAATTACAAAGCTGGTTCACACATTTTTGCACATTATTTTTGGTTACCTATAATACTTAAAGAAATAATCCATTATTTTCGAGAAAAATTCTATCGTTAGCCAATTAGTGCCCAACAGAGCCTTTTTTATACCTTACAGCCTTAGCATTTTACTAAATATCGACACCTGAAACATTAAAGTCACGGTCAACGGTCACGTTAACACGTCTCGTGACAAAACGCAAAAGTGAAGAGCCGAATGCAAAATCCCGTAGGGTACGGCATTTTAGGCTACAGCAAGTAAGTGTGCTCTGAAGGGCTCAAGAAGGGCGCCAAAAGAGCAGAACGGAAATGAAAATTAGAATCGTGTTCGAGATCTCATGATGCCTCAAGAGAGAAGATCGAAAAGGGCCATGATAGCCACTCTTAGGAAGTATCTTTGCAGAAACATATCCCGGATCACGCTAATTGCTCAAAGGATTTGGTTTAGGTCGAAGAAGCTCTGATTATCTAATTTAAAAACCACAAAATCATCCTTGGAGGTAAACGCTTTAAAATTAACCACTTTGAGGTAGAATGTAATGACGAGCTATTGAACAAAAGTCTCGATAGAGTCCCACCTAATGTTAAGCTAGGGTGCACTTGTAGTGAAAAAAGAGATCTCAATTTGCTCCCGTAAAAATATAATCTTTTGTTCTCAGGAGTGTCGAGTAAGAAATAAAGCAAGAAATTTCACTCATATCTTCGAGTAGTTGCGTTTATTGGCTATAAGAGCTGAAAAAGTTTTGGATGCCACAAGAGGACAAAAAGAATCTCTTCAACTGCCTGAAGGAGCTAACATTACTATCTCGAGGTCAAGGCATAAACTTATATGTACGGAAGTGATACGAATGTGATATGGTGTATTGAACACTGCGCATTCGTTATTAAAAATTAAAATATTTCACTCACCACTCTTAATACTAACAACCAAAATTATTCTTTACTAATACTAAAATTATAAAACTGACTCACTCTTAATATGATGTTTTCGAAACGGCTGTTCTTGAGGCTGCTGCTGTTGGTTTTGATTTTGCTGTTGTGGTTGCTGCTGATGTTTCTTATACTCGAACAACTAAAATTTTCCTTATATTCAAATTTACGTTGCTGGAACTGTTGTATTGTATGTTGACTTATTTTGGTGCATTCGTTGTTGATTCACTTTACTTTGGATGTTCACTTTTTATTAACATTAGTTCTGATAAATTTTATAATTTTAGTTTTTATTATTATATTTTTTTTTTTCTTTGAAATTATATTTTGAGGTTTTATTTGCTGCTAGGTAACCGTTACTCAGAAAACCTAGCTCTCGGTTTACAACTGCGCCAGATTATGTTGTGGCCAGGGCAGTAGCGGTTAACATAATCAAAAATATGTAAATAAAACTCACTTACAGATTCGGTTTTTTTGTTTGTTTTTTATTGTTAGTTATTTTTCTTGTTCTTAATTTATTTAATTCTCACTTATATTAACGGTTAGTTTAACCGTGACAGTAAACAGATTTTTTTTTATGTATTGTTCCACTCGGGAACCAACTTCACTAAATATCAGTTCAAATTTAAGTAACAATACCTTTCGATTTCTATTTTTCACAAATTAACAGTACAAATTTAAATAACAACTTTCCTAATTCTTTTCTTAATTTTTTTCTTAATTCTTTTCACTTTTTTAAAATCAACTCAACTCTTATTTGAAAAATCAACTTCACTATCTAAATTCAACTCAAAAATTTGACTACACTTTATTTCTAAAAATTTATCTTCACTATCTAAATTCAACTCAACTAAAATTAAAATTTACTTTTACTTAAATAGAAAGAAAATTTTAAAAACAATTTAAAATTTTGCTTTCTAATTAAACAAATATAAACAAAACAAAACATTTAATTTTAAAAACAATGCGGAAAAAAAATAATAATACGCGGAAAATCAAATTATACAGTTTTTTCATGGTTTGTTTTTGTTTATATTTGTTTCGCTTATACAAGTTAATAAAATACCAAGTTAAAAATGTTGAAGGGTTATTATTTGTAAAGGGCCATTATTTGACATTGGCACTTTACACCATTATTTCAATTTTATCCAACTTTTCATGTTTCATCCACACTAGCCAAGCATAATGAATAAAATATAACTATTCTATTAAAAGCACCAATGGTACCGACGAATGTTGAATATCAAAATAAAAACCAATCGTTGTGTCAATCCCACAAGCGATTGCTGAACAATATCAATAGTATAAAAATTCGTTGTGCCAAAACCGTAGGCGATCGTTGTACAATATTATTAAATCAATATGATAGCCCCAAGGCGCACACAGAAAAAGGGGACGGGGATCCAACGAATTACAACAACACACATAGATACCTTTTAAGACTTAGGTCCAGAAACAACGTGCTTGATGAACGTCTTTTAAACAATTGTGAACGCCCCCGGGACTACTGATTCGGGCAAAGCATTTCATTTGTACGATGTAGGTCGGTGTGTTTCGATTGGTTGTTGGTCTTTTGTTTCGAAAAATGTAGTGGCTGTCAGATTTGAAAAAGCGGTCTTCCAAAAATTTTGATATGTGTGTATCAGTGATGCCAGACTTTTAAAAATAAATTTCCCGTTGACTTATCAAAACTTTTCGATTTTTTCCCGTTTGTTTAAGGACGAACTTCCCATCAAGCTTTCAATAAAAAACATACAAATAAGCCCAATTGTTTATATGGAAAAACCACCATTATAACAATATTTGTTTCGACTCTTTATACAACTTGTGAATCATTATATATAATACACAAAAAACGAAAAAGCGTAGCCATACCATAGGAAATAAGACTGAAGAGCATACGGTAGGGAAAGAAAAAAATAAAAAACGAAACATAATCGAAATTTTTTTAAATTTCTTTCTATTTTCTCTTCAAATTTCAATTTAGTTTATGCTTTGCTTGTGGAGTGGATAGACGTATTATTTTAGATTTGATTTATTTCATTCTTAAAAAAATATTTGTTTTAAAATTTCAGCTGTGTTTAAATTCATTTTTCACTTTTTTTTCCGGAAAATTAAAAATGAATTTCATGCATAGGGAAAGATTTAAAAAAAATTATTTTAAGTTTCCTTTTTTCTGCATCTTAACTTTTATTTTAGTCATAATTTTCTTTGTTTTTAAATATTTTCTATTGATTAGAAATTAAAGAAACAATTCATAAAATTGATTTGTTCTTTCTTTGCAAAACAAGATAAGCAGGCTACAGATCTTCAATCGTTTTGTCAATCAATTGAAAACGAAAATAAACGAAATAAAATTTAGGGGATTTTTACACTAAATTTTATTTCGTTTATTTTCGTTTTCGAATTGATTGTAGGCCTTTAGCCTGCTATAGAGAAATATTTCATAATAATCGTGTTCGATTTGACTGAAACAACTGAATTATCTGAAAAGAATATATTAAGCATAATATGTAAAATATATTTTAGCTAGAACATAAAAAACGTTTCGTTGTCATTGTCGATGTAGTGGGTTGTGAGAAAGGTTCAGGGTTCAACGCGGACCCTATATTTATTTTGTTTGTTTTTGTCTATTTTGTTATAGAACATTAAAATTATTCCTTTTTATTCATAAAAATTCCATTTACGGCATTTAAATTTTTCGATAAAGTGGTGTTTTAAAATTATTGCTATAATGCCTTTTAGCCGTTACGTTCAAATTTATATCATTTCGATATTAATAAGAAATTTAATTATTTATATGACAGATAGTTTCATTTTCTGTAAATAAAATAAGGAAAACAAAAGCTGCTATATAAGTATTTTCTTATTATTTTATTTCCAACCATCTGTGATTGATCGTATAAAAATTTATTGTATGTACATCTCACGATAGTTTTTATAGAATTATAGTTAAGCTGAAGGTGCACACAGAATAGATTAGAAGAGATTGGATTTTGATGGATAGCACTTAGTAGTTGTATTAAAGCCGGATGAAAAAAGAAAGAGTGTATTGGCGTGTGTGTGGAGGGGGGGAGGGGGGGGGGGGGGGGGGAGTGATACTGCCTAGTAAGATAGTATTGCAATGAAATAGTAATAGAGGATTAAATCTAATAAAATTGCGAAAGACGTTTTTTAAAAGAAGTATATATGCTGCCGCGATTTTGTGATTTGCAAAAAAATTTAAGATTGCAATACTCTTTCTTCAATACGTAAAAATAATGATACAAAACATCCCAATTTGCTGATATGTTCAAAAAGCATGGATTCATAGAGAGCAAACACATTGTAGTTGCAGGTGATGTTATTGTTTAATTGATTGCATATGGGATTTTCGAAAAATATGTTACCATTTCCCCAAGAAATATCAGACACCAAGGTTGAAATTGTATCGATTTTACTGTTTACTAAAGCCGATGAATGGCAGACTCATTTTAACAAAATTATTCAGTAATCAACATCTTTCTGGAAGCATAGCAAAAAAATAATTGTTGCGATCATTTTGAAATAAATTTTAATTTAAAACGCTTCTATAATTAAATTTGAGACACTTGCCACTTGAGACTCTTGTTAAATTTAGTATCCCATAAACGGGAAAAAAATCACGCGATATATTAATATAATGCTAATTTAGATATAACTGAGAGCAATGCTATTGGTCTATAATTTGAAGTATCACACTTTGTTTGCATTGGCTAGCTTCCAGTACAAAAGAAAAATATCAGATCTATATAGGATTTGTATAGAAAATTTTGGCAAGAGTAGGTTCAAGTTCTTTTGAAAATCTGTTTTATATAATAGGAGGAATATTGTCCAGACCAAAAGCTTTGCTGGTATTTAACCCGCTTAAGATTTTTGCGACAATTTTAGGTTTGGAATAAAGATCTTTCATATTAACTCCTGAAGACTTAATTTGTGGTATTTCTTTAGGAGTTTCTAACACGATCGAGTTCAAAGCAAAGCATTCCGCAAACAATGTGGCTTTTCTTCCTGGGTCAGTGTCGATTAAATCACTATCAATAATAGGACAAAAAAGATTCGGTACCAGACTTTAAAGAATTAATGTAAAATGAGTGTAAAAACTTTTGTCAGAAATGGAAATTGTAGAAAGTTTTGCCGCTTTCGCTCTGACAATTTCTGATTTTTTCGTTTTCGATTTTCTGGTTGGATATACTATTGGCCTGTAGATATTGGAAGCGATTTGAGGGACTTTTGTTATGGATCCAAATATTAAATAATCTATGGTTGTTTCTAAGGGATTTGGCTGCCTTGGGAAAACAAATATGTTGTTGGTTTAATTATTGAGAAGGAAACGAATTCATTGATACTAAAATATTTTAGTCAAACAAAATTTATACAATATTATTTTTATATAATTATTTTATTTTTATATTTATTGTCACTCGGATAATAGATCAACCTACCAGAGCTCCTGACATTCCTGGTCAAAGTAGTGAATTGATTTATTTGTTTTTGACAAATGATCTTTCGTTGGTACTATTTAAAGTATCAGAACCTTTAGGTGTATCAGACCTGATAATTTGATTTCCACACATTTAAATTTACAAGTTCCTAAACAGTTTAAATATAATCCTAGGCTTATTTGGATTGCAGATTGGCGGGAGGTTAGAGATATCTTTAATTCAAACATTTCTGCTTCTAATTTTTCAGAAATACAATACGTGTGTATGCGCTGGTTTATTCCAGTAGATGGTTTCGAAGGCTGATCTTTAGATTTCGAGTAAATGTGAATAAGCAATCAAATTTTAAAAAAATGGCTAGTATACAGCCAATTCCTGAAAATGTGCTAGAACGAATCCAATAAATTAGAAACCCATATCAATCCTCAACAATACGGTTTGCGTAAGGAAGAGCGACGGCAGATTTACTTTCTTTGTCACATATATCTGAAACAAGTCAGTTGAAAACAATGGTGAGACTTCCATTGCTGCTGCATGTTACTGATTTGAATGTACATAAATAAACTATGGGTGAACGTGTGTCTGCCTGGATCAAATTGATTTTACTTGAGCTTATATACTTCGCACGTAACACCAGAGTATCAATATCTTTTTAATATCTTTTTCTGTTCATGTAATATCATTTTTTGTTCATGTTCAAGTGACAAGACGTCGCTTTTCAAAGAGTTTTTTTTAACAGAATCTAGCATCTCTCTTAGTCGTAAATCCTCAAAACTTTAAAATTAGCATTCCAAAAATTCTCAAAGAAAACTTGATCAATACCCAGCTAGCACAGATTTCGATTTGTAACATAAATATGTTACAATTCGGTTGTAATTCAGTTTCTTTGAACAAATTTAGTCACATATGGGTTATATTACAGTTTTGACTTAGCGGATGGCAACAAATCATTCGGCTCAGTTACAATACTGTGTTAATTTTGTTACGGAAAAATACAATTGTTGTTAAAATGCTTCATAAAAGTTACACAAAAAGAAGTTATCTTTAAGTTAAATTTACGTTAATAAAACATTTCCTCTTATAGGACATTTAAAAAATGTTATTTTATTGTAGTTGCCACAAATCCAGTAACGAGCTAGCAACGTTAATGTGACTTACATATTTCTCTCAAGTTACTGTTACAAGGATGCTGTAGTGAGGTTTTTATTTAGTTGCAATCACAGAAAAAAAAAAGGTTCGAACATTGTAGTTGAAACAATTTAGTTAGTTACAATGACGCTGCAATGAGGTTGTTATACAGTTGCAGTAACAGAAAAAGAAAACGGATCGAGCACTGTAATTTTAGAAAGACAATTAGTTACACCGAAAGAAAAAATCTTGCTTGATTCAAACATGTTGCATTGTTAATTGAAAATTAAGTGAAAATTGGGGAACTAAATACGTTAGTGATTGTATCAACCAACGCTCGGTATTTACAATTTAACCGTTGTTGATATATTTTTTTATAAGTATCACAAACATATTTGATTTAACCATGTTTGTAGTTGAGTCAATTATGATTTAATTTTCAATTGACTACAAACGTGGTAAATTCAAAATTAGACTAAAAATAGTGATATTGAATACGTTTGTGATAGAATCAAGCAATACGCCGTATTAAATCTTTTGGTTTGGTACATCTTTGTTTTGTTTTTGCTGCTATCGATGTTTGTATGGGTTCGTTTTTTTCGTAAATATAATATTTGAAATTTTTTATATTAGAAGTATGTATTTCGCATCAATCCCGACAAACATTTTTATGCATAAAGCTAGCGTTCGTATATTTACGTTCTAAATAGGAAATGTATGAGTGTGATTTTGTTTGTAAAGGATGCGTCCATTTTTTCGCCATTTTTTTAATGATACGATTTAAAAGACCAAAATTCATAAATCAAAAAATTTAAATATTTGAATTATGTGTAGAAAATTATACTAATTTTCCATAATTTTCTCATTATTATGAAAAATTAAATTAAAATATCGATAAATGGACATGAAACAAGACAAATAAAAAATATTAAAAATATATAATAATTTTTTTAAATCACCAAAATTAATTATAGAAAGGGTCTGTTTCATTAACGATATTTTTGTTATAACATTAACTGAAAAATTTCTTTCGCACATAATTTTATATGCAAATAATATGAAAATTATTTAAATCAATTAAACACATCTAAATTATTTCCTAAAGTAAAATGTTAAATAAAACCAGCCATGTTAAAATATATAAAAACTTTTTATTTTTCTATTCTTTTGTTTATTACTTTTCTTTATTTTGTTTATTAGTTTCTTTTATCCTAGTTTTTTATTTTAACAAACACAATAATTTTCAAACAAAAACATGAACAAACTGAACTGAAAAATATGAACAAGAAAAATTGATCACGCCGTGGTTGATTTAAATAATGATAATTGTTACGTTTTTTAAAATAAATTGACAATGCTACATTGGTTAAAATAATTACGTTTGTATTAGACGCAAAATCAAACAAGCTTTGTAGTTGATTTTACCAACGTTTTTTTTTTCGGTGTACAAGAACACTGTATTGAGGGTTTTATTCACTTTCAAGAACTTTGGGAGCGACCTGTCTTGAAACTGTATGTTCGCCATATTTTTCTTTGTTCAATGTATTTCCTACACCATGTGGTTTTGTTTGAGAAAATTCTAATACGATTTTCTATAGTTTAATTTATTTTCTATAACAATTTACGATGCAATATGACACAAAGATTATTTATTTAGTATTTAGATATATATTTATGGGTTTTATAGAGATAATAAAAATTCGAAAATTTTCTAATTTTCCAATTGTTTTCCAAATATTAATTTTTTGGTGGCGCGTGAATTTTCCAGAGGTAAAACACCCACACTCGTCGACAAAATGTCATCCGTTATAAAATTTTAGTCTGGAAAACATGAAATTTTTCAAGTTTAAAGTACGTATTGAGTAATATCTGATTTTTAAAACATAAAAAATATTTCAATAAAAATCATATAAGGGAATACTTATTAAAAACGTTTTTAAAACATTAAAAAATGCAACTGAAATAAACCAAAATATATTCGTTATTTCATCTTGTTGCGCGTAACTTCAGTTTGTTACAACACCACATTATAAACATAATTATAACACATTTGACGCCTCATTGCAACCAAATTTGTTACAAAATATACCGTAAATTCTGCTTTTTCTGTCGCAATTGAGCTACAGTTGCGTTACATATCTAATCTTGCGACTCTTTTATTTGTTACATTAGCTCCATTGCTGCCAATTTGTGCTAGCTGGCTAGTGAGTATGCTTACACTGAAAAAAAAACGTTGGTAAAATCAACTACAAAGCTTGTTTGATTTTGCGTCTAATACGAACGTAATTATTTTAACCAATGTAGCATTGTCAATTTATTTTAAAAAACGTAACAATTATCATTATTTAAATCAACCACGGCGTGATCAATTTTTCTTGTTCATATTTTTCAGTTCAGTTTGTTCATGTTTTCGTTTGAAAATTATTGTGTTTGTTAAAATAAAAAACTAGGATAAAAGAAACTAATAAACAAAATAAAGAAAAGTAATAAACAAAAGAATAGAAAAATAAAAAGTTTTTATATATTTTAACATGGCTGGTTTTATTTAACATTTTACTTTAGGAAATAATTTAGATGTGTTTAATTGATTTAAATAATTTTCATATTATTTGCATATAAAATTATGTGCGAAAGAAATTTTTCAGTTAATGTTATAACAAAAATATCGTTAATGAAACAGGCCCTTTCTATAATTAATTTTGGTGATTTAAAAAAATTATTATATATTTTTAATATTTTTTATTTGTCTTGTTTCATGTCCATTTATCGATATTTTAATTTAATTTTTCATAATAATGAGAAAATTATGGAAAATTAGTATAATTTTCTACACATAATTCAAATATTTAAATTTTTTGATTTATGAATTTTGGTCTTTTAAATCGTATCATTAAACAAATGGCGAAAAAATGGACGCATCCTTTACAAACAAAATCACACTCATACATTTCCTATTTAGAACGTAAATATACGAACGCTAGCTTTATGCATAAAAATGTTTGTCGGGATTGATGCGAAATACATACTTCTAATATAAAAAATTTCAAATATTATATTTACGAAAAAAACGAACCCATACAAACATCGATAGCAGCAAAAACAAAACAAAGATGTACCAAACCAAAAGATTTAATACGGCGTATTGCTTGATTCTATCACAAACGTATTCAATATCACTATTTTTAGTCTAATTTTGAATTTACCACGTTTGTAGTCAATTGAAAATTAAATCATAATTGACTCAACTACAAACATGGTTAAATCAAATATGTTTGTGATACTTATAAAAAAATATATCAACAACGGTTAAATTGTTAATTTAAATACGGAGCGTTGGTTGATACAATCACTAACGTATTTAGTTCCCCAATTTTCACTTAATTTTCAATTAACAATGCAACATGTTTGAATCAAGCAAGATTTTTTCTTTCGGTGTAGTGAGTAACCTTAGTTCACTAGTTAGCATCGCGTATCTTCCGATATTCAGAGATATTAATCTATAATTTCTTATGGTTAACACTAAACAATGCTTAACTTAAAAAAAAAACTGAAAAATTATCGGTCAGGGGGCGCCCGGACCCGAAACCTCTCCTTTGTGTGCGCCCCTGTGATAGCCATATGTTGCACCAAAAGTCACGCATCGCCTTTTTAAAGATTGTACCATTGAAGTTAAACTGTAATTTACAGCCTTGTACACACGTACAAGTATATAGGAAAAAAATTTGATGCAAATGGAAGAGGAAAAATTATGACAAAAAACCCCATTGAAGTAATTGTTCAACATAAAAAGAACGATATAAGAATTATATGGACAGCGTCAAATCGGCAAAATTCCTTTTTGACGCTGATGAAATTAATTCAGGGACAACAGCTTCGTAACAAAGAAAATGAAGACTAAAGAGATTTAGGCAGGGACACTGGACATTTCCGGTGGCATGACAGATGTAACAAAGAAAAACAAAGACCATCAAGTAAAAGACATAGTTATCCCTTTCTAGTGATAACTGATGGAAGCAACCGGCACCAGTAGATTAAGTTATTATAGATTATATTAAATTCGGTAGTGATATGTTGTACTGCGACCAAAATGATCTATTGTACCCTAGCCTACTACTCCATGGCGAAAACCCAGCTAGAGCACCTGCTCCAATACATCCCCCGTTAGGAATTTCAGGATATACAGAGGGTTAAGTTTATGCAGGTGATGCCTGTCATATTATACTCCCACAGATACAACCTTTTCGTGTATATCAAGGCTCCACAATCTTTCAGAACATGTCTTTTCTTCCAATATACAGAATCTACATTTGTCTCTTGGTTCCACTCCAATGTTCTTAAGGTATTTTTCTACTTTGCAGTGTTCTGTAAGAACGTTTGTCAGTATTCTCAGGTTATTCCTATACAACCTAGAGCTCATTACTGTTCTCGTTTGATTAAATACTATATAATAGTATATACAGTATACAGTATAGTATATACAGTATACTGGTAGATGCCATTGGCTCAAAGTATTTGGTTTTGGCCCAAACGCTAATACACCCACCCCTGCTGCGGTCTTTGAACCATCCGCGTACCACTTGATTACAACGTTATTAACATGGTACGTATAGGATTTACCGCTCCCCTTCACAGGAGTTTACTATCGAGAATTACTTCCAGATATTAAGTCTTCTATTCAGATTCAATTAAGGATCACATCAAGATGATGGGTTTCATGCTAAGTTTTCTTTTCTTGGTGACTAAAACTACCGAAATTTTGCTCAAGTTAAGTTTTAGTTCCACAGAAGTGCTCCAGGTATCTACGAGATTCAGTCGCCTCTGTATAATTTCACAAATTGACAAGTTTTTCTTCGAACTTACCTGTGGCGATAAAGACAATGTCATCGGCGTATACAACACATTTAATGACCTGGTTACTCAATATACTCAGAATTCCATCCACCACCAGACTCCACATGAGGTGTGATAAAACCGCATCTTGCGGAAAGCCCCTAGTGGTGTCAAGGCTTATTTTTCAATCACCAGTTTTAGTTGCACCAGATGTTAAACTGATGGGTCTATGAGATTTTGGCTGAGTGACGTCTGTTTTACCTACTTTTAGAATAAATATCACTTTTGCCGTTCTCCATGGTTCTGGAATTTGCCCAAGTGCCAGACTGCTGCTGAAGATACCCAATAGGTGCGGTAATAGCCTCCTCTCCCCTCTGACTTGAAAACCAATTGGGTTAGCACAAAACAAGGATCAACTCGTGTTTTGTCGTTTTCTCTGAATAATACGTCTAAAACAATATCGTTACTACTTATATGAAAACCAAACATTGTTGCATAAAATCATTTTGTTTAGTTTTTCACAATCATCACAATTTAAATCTATACATCCAAGTTCCAACCAATAAGTATTATTTTGTAACAAAGCAGAACAAAAATATATATAAAATAAAATTAACTAATTTGCCGACCCTTAAATACCTTCAAAATTCGATCTCTAATTGTTTGATTGTTTTGTTGATTATTTCCTTCCCTTGAACCAAATTTTCTTTTTATCATTTCACAAAACAAAACGAGAAAATTAAATCTGTTTTACTCGATCTCCTCTCAAAAATAAAAAACAACAATCAAAACAAAACCAGCATGATCATATCCATTTCCATACCCATACGTTAGATGCATTTTAATCATGAATTTTATGATCATCATCATTTGGTTATTATTCAAGAGGGGTTAGTTTTTTGTTGTCGAGAAATCATAGATTCGAATAGAAGAACACCAACTGCAATGCAATACACAACAACAACAGAAACGAATCTAAATTGTTCTAAGTTTTTTAGAGATTCGCAACAAAAGATTATTTAAACAAAACAATAATAAATAAAAAAGGATCAATGATATAATTTCGATTTAGAACTATCATCATCATGATCAATCGAACGATCAATTTTATAAGTTTATATAGTTTTTTTTATGAATCGATAACAATAGCGATAACTTGAAAACGGACATATTAGAGATACTTTGTTTTTGTTATAGTTTTGCCGAAATATTGTTGGTGGTGGTAGTTCGGTTGATTTAGCATTTTGATCCGGTTTTTATTATATTATTAATTCGCTTTGATGTTTGATTGTTATTACATTTTTTTTATAAATATAATAGATTCAATTGTTTTGTTATATTTTGTTGCTGTTAAATGAATATAGTGTTTTCTATTGTTGTACGAATAAAGTTCAATTTTATATATTAAGAGCACCTGATGGTTAAAATAGTGGGTAATTTTAGAGTCCTTGAGAATTAGTTTTTTTCGTAAACTTTATGGGCACTTCGGTTTTAAGTGGTATTGGTAGATGGGTTGGTTTAGAAATGGTAAAATCATTTAAACGGAGCTGATCTTTTATGCGATGTGTCAACAGATGGAAGTATGAATCACAGGTATGTTATGTAGTTTATTTGTAATGTAGTTAATTTTATTTAAAAAAATGGATAAGTGGATAAATAAACAATAAATTCCATCACATAGGTGTATTTGACATAGGTCAGTATTTCATAATATAAAAATATAAAATAAAATTAAAATAAAAGGTAAAAGGCAAATTTTTTCAAAATTTGCAGGAAACCTAACTTAAATTCGGTTACCAATCATCCAGCTAGTGGCATATTATTTGATGATGCGACGCACTGTATTCCTCAATTATTAAAGCATACATAGGGAGTTATATGAGGTTTCGTTTCTTGCAGCAAGCAATAGTGTGCCATCATCAAGGAATATGACTAATATAACTAAGATTGAGGATGCCACCGTTGACTGTCTACAGTTTACCCCCCAGCACCCATAAGATATCACCTTGGCTAGTGGTATCTCACTGCTATTTCCAGGAGTATGTGCTACTCTCGTGAACTCATTTTCCAAAAGCAGAAATTGAAGTACGCGGGTTGTCACACCCGTGTATCAAAAACTAAAAAAATTACAAATCATCAAAAACTGAACTCTGAATGCGATAAAATGAAATAAATGGCAGACTCGGTCTCTCAGATCTGCCTATACATTTTCTCAATACCAGCTGAAAAACACATTTATATTTTGGAACACGCAAATTATATCACGTAAGAATGACTTAACAACAGGACCAATTATAAGAGATTTTTTTCTATGTTAAAACTCTTTGTATAGACTTTATGCTTATGTAAATAATTTTTTAGGGCTTCTGCCTTCATGGGTATATGTGTTGGTGTTGCTCATTTTTCAAAATTTTTTTGTATTTTATAAAATTGAATTTCTTTGAAATGGATTGTTGCCGAATGCAGAGCGACTTCAATGTTCGAAACACATATACATAGTATGATTTTCCGGAATGTTAGACTTCGTGTAAAACATACTTAAAAAATTCAAGATACGAGTAATCCGACAGAAATAACATCTGATCATCATAATCAATTAGTGTGCACGCAAAATTGTCAAATCAAATTTTTGTTGTTAGTCTTACTCTTCCAGAAACTGGATATTCTTCTCATAGTCATGTGTAACATTTTTATCTTTTCCAAACATAATATTTTAAAATTTCATCAATGAAAAACAAATTTGCCACTTGCCAATAAATTTTCATATTACACTTCTTAAAAATTACAAAACACAACTATATGAAGAAAATATTTTATATATATTGGTATATTTTCATTCGGAATTATTTAATAAAACAATTTGTGGTAGTAAATATAAACATTGAAAAATCAATCAAAATGTGAAAAAAGTAAAATTTATTTTGACAGATTTGCCATCACGATTTCTTACCTCACTCTCCACACATTTTTGTGTTAACGTCCTCTCTATATTTATATAAACTCTGAGGAAATAAATGAATTTCTTTTTAAAATAATTTGAATAAATTTCTTATCTACTCAAAAAAATAAATCTGATGTGTCACAAGAATTGATGTTCATCAATCAAAAAAATATATTAATTACTCTTGTCGAAAATGGATATGCAGTAAAACAATATCAGAGTTAGTGTTGATCATGACTTTATATTTGCTGTTTGATTTTTATTAAAAGATTACTCAAAAAAACTGACCACTCTGACAAAGTTTTAATTTATCTTCAAAGTAGTAGTTTACTTTGCATTTGAAAAAATGATGCAACTTTTGTGTTAAAAGTATAAGTATCGGAGATGGATCAAATCATAAAGACACTCAATTCCATCCGCAGCATGGACAACTAACAAGTATAGCGTTTTTATCAAAATTTATAAGTCTCTTAAAGTTTAACTGGTATTTGATAATTGTTACGAGCAACTTCCACGTTCAGTTTACTCTATGTTCTAACATTTGTTCTATCTAACTGTTTAAGTTGGTTTAACCTAAAAAAAAGTAAAAATGTGTTAAATATATTTCTAAACAGATTGTCCAGATATCCGAATAAACATTGTATATAAACAAAACAAAAAAATCAACATTAGTTGAGCATATCTTCCAGTATTAATTATGATTTTCCTATCAACAAACAGCAGAAAAAAAAACTATTATTTTTCCAACTCATCGAATCTTTGCACAATAGAAACATAAAAATCCAATCCATTATAATTCCATTAATCAATTTCAAAAATGTTATTGTTACTTTTTTGTAGTTTATTTGTTGTTTTATGGATTTTGCTACAGAAATTATAATAATGGAAAAAAGTAAATTTCCGGTTCTATTTGTTTGAATCAATTTGGTTTAGTTTCAGTTAAAAACTAGTTTTAGTAGATTTATTGTAAAATTATATGGTCATTGCTTCAGGCCTGATTCAAAATAATTTGCTTCTTTGCCATATGCCACATTACCCACCTGGTATGAGTTAATCTCTTTTTGTCTCATTTTAGATTTGGATCTCATACATAGGTATTTGGTATTTTATATGTCTCTTAATTTTACATTTATGTAATTCTTGTGTTGGTATTTATTATTTATTATTCATTATTCATTATTTATTATTTATTATTTATTATTTATTAAAATATTATTTATTATTTATTATTTATTATTTATTATTTATTATTTATTATTTATTATTTATTATTTATTATTTATTATTTATTATTTATTATTTATTATTTATTATTTATTATTTATTATTTATTATTTATTATTTATTATTTATTATTTATTATTTATTATTTATTATTTATTATTTATTATTTATTATTTATTATTTATTATTTATTATTTATTATTTATTATTTATTATTTATTATTTATTATTTATTATTTATTATTTATTATTTATTATTTATTATTTATTATTTATTATTTATTATTTATTATTTATTATTTATTATTTATTATTTATTATTTATTATTTATTATTTATTATTTATTATTTATTATTTATTATTTATTATTTATTATTTATTATTTATTATTTATTATTTATTATTTATTATTTATTATTTATTATTTATTATTTATTATTTATTATTTATTATTTATTATTTATTATTTATTATTTATTATTTATTATTTATTATTTATTATTTATTATTTATTATTTATTATTTATTATTTATTATTTATTATTTATTATTTATTATTTATTATTTATTATTTATTATTTATTATTTATTATTTATTATTTATTATTTATTATTTATTATTTATTATTTATTATTTATTATTTATTATTTATTATTTATTATTTATTATTTATTATTTATTATTTATTATTTATTATTTATTATTTATTATTTATTATTTATTATTTATTATTTATTATTTATTATTTATTATTTATTATTTATTATTTATTATTTATTATTTATTTTTGGAAAATTTTCTTTGAAACTTTTGATGTGGTTCGGGTGGGATTTGAACCGACGTTCATCAGAAACACCATAGTTTGAAATGCCAGCGCTTTACACATTCAGCTACAGAGACTCAGCTACAGAGACGTTAGTGAAACATAATTTAGTTTTGATGTCAATCAAACCTTCAACGTTTCAACCTTTTTGATTAAAATAAAATATATCACAATTTTTAAGTAAATGTCAATAATTTTTTGTAATTGATGCACAAATAATAGCTCGCATCAACGTTTACACCTGAAATTTAAATTTTATCCACTTGCTATTGTCTCTGGAAAAAATCATTCAAATTTTTTTCGTTTCGTTTATTTCTTAAAAAGCGGAAAAATTGTAGTTTTGATTAGAATAACAATAGCTAAGTAAATCAGTGTGCACAATAAAAACTATAATATGAAAAAAAAATGACTTAAATGTGAAATATTATCATGATTATGGTTCTCATCTAATCGTTTGTGTAACTAACTATTATATTATTTTTGAGTTCTGTTTGGAAATCTTTTAATCATTGTTAGTATTTCTCGCGGCGTTTTGTTGCTTTTTTTGTATACCCATTGATGTGTTTTTTGTTTCCCTTCTTCTGTGATTTATATTTTAAATCAATTACTACAAACATTTTTTAGCTTAAATTATTATTATAAATTTGTTTTTTTTATATATTTGTGAAAATTGAAATGATATGGGATTATTGGGTTATATGAGTTTATTTATATTATAAAAATTTGGGATTTGTTTTGTTATAACTCATTTTCAATTAAATATTTATGGGAGCCGGGGAAGTTTAGAGTAAAATTAGTTATTGGTTTATAAGATTTAGTATTTATGACTAAATCGTATAAATTTGAATTTCATTTTTGATTTAAAAAAAATATGTTTATTGTATATAATTACAGTACAGGTAGTTGAATAATTGTACTTTAGTTATACAGTTATGAATGTAAACATATGAAATAAGCTGTGTTCTCATTCTGACCACAAGTCAAGTCCAACCTATGAAATAATTTTATGCTGATGAACGTTCTAAACATCCGATAGTTAC
Source organism: Diogma glabrata (assembly GCA_963693315.1). Lineage (NCBI taxonomy): Eukaryota > Metazoa > Arthropoda > Insecta > Diptera > Cylindrotomidae > Diogma > Diogma glabrata. The sequence goes on from OY856187.1 coordinate 127,940,184, forward strand.
TAATACTAAACGATTACTTTAGTATTGGATTTACTATGAAAATTCAACTCGGATAGTTTTGAGATACATTTAGACAAACACCCTTAGCACTTGTCGAGTACTCTCTGAGATAGACCAATTGTTTAACTCGTAAGGGGCAATTAGTCTTGTAGCCCATTACTTGTTGAAGTTCAATTATGGACTGTTTTGCTGCTTATTTAACGCCGACTATCTGGGAGTTTTTGCGTTGATTTGATTGGCTGTTAGGATTAACGTTATCAAATTAATTGCAATTGTTTTGAGAATATAATGTACTAACCAGTAACCGCCCTCGATAAAGTATTTTAAAATTTTTTGATGACTTTCATGTCCAGATGCTGTATAAAGGAATTTAGGTTTGCTGGACGAAATTTAAGTTAAACATTTTTCAAGAAATGCAAATGAAAGGTCTGGCGAAAGTTCTATGAATTTCGTTGTCATTTTGCATTCCGGCTACACTGAAAAAGAGATTGTTATAATCCTATTGCTACACTGATTGCTATGTTGTTTTTATACCTGCAATATGCATAGTATATTTGAATTAAAGTTTATCCTTACGGTCGTATCAATAATGGACCGGTCCGTTCGATCTACACTCTATCCGATCGGTTAGTTAGGCTAAGAAAAACTAAATATGTTACATAGAAGTTACTATAACATTGGCCTTACTACTTTTATTGACTTATATAATATTCCCATAAAATTTAGCGTTTTAATTTAGAAAATTAATAAATACTCTGAGCCCTAGTTCCCCAGTTAGCATGGTATCTTCGGATATTCAAAGACGTTAATCTATAATTTATTATGGTTAACACTAAACATGCCTAACTTTGAATAACAAAAAAGATGTAGAAAATATAGTATAATTCAAGGGCTTCATTTTTATATAAAAAAGGGTGTTGCATGTAACTTTAATAGGCTATTCAACGATAAAATCATAACTAGAGGCTTACGTTCCTAAAACGTTTTGTATCTTTTTTAAAGACACTCTGTAAAGAACAATAAATTTTTTTAAATAAAATGCGTTGTGTTAAAGGAGTTCCATGAAAGAATATTTTTCTTGAGCAACTTCAAATAGAGTTGTTTCTTTGTCAAATACTTTTAAAACAGAAACTTTAATTTTTCTCTTTCTCCACCAGTTTCTTCTCAACATACTGCTAAGTATCGTTACTTTGCTCTTCTGGCCAGCAGATAATTGAGAATATTGTCAGTAGATAATCTCCTGTTTTAACAATTGGCTTGGTGATTTTGAACAGTCAGGTCCTTCAGTATTTGATACATCAATATAAATGTTATGCACTTCAAATGCGACTGTAGCACCTTCATTATACATTTTTTCTTAGCGATAAATGATCACCAACGTTTTTTTTCACATAATGATGTTAAATAACACGATCTAGGGTACCAATTCTGTTCGGCGAAACGAGAGAGGACACGATCAAGAAATGTCTCATGCAGTAATTGAATGGCATCATGGACTGAATGGCATGTGGCACCGTCGTGTTGAAATCACATATTGACCACATCAATATCATCCAGTTTTGGTTGCAGGAAAAAACTGTGTACATGAAAAACCATGAAAATGTCGCGCCAGTAACAGTAACAACTTGATCAGCCTCATTTTTGTCAAAAATGTATTGCACAATGCGTGTTCAAGCCTGAATGCTTCAAAATATTTTCTTTTGAATAAAACTTCGAAAAAATATGTACCTGTATGCTGAATTCTGATCTATTATACTTTAATGCAATATGTTTTCCTGCAATTGAACTACTTTGGTCACGAAATATGATATTTTGATCTGCAATCATTTTTGATCCATCGCCTTCCAGAAGAGTGATATGTTCTTGACATATGGGGTACCAGAGTTTCTACACAGCGACATTGGTAAACGGTGGTTAAGTAAATCATTTCAAAACTTGTTATCGGTTTAAAATATTGAGCATGTTAGAACTGTAGTCTACAGTACACAGAGTAACGCATCTGAGAGGGTAAACAGATCAATCCTCGCCACCATACAAATGTATTTGGAGGTTCAACACACAACATGGGATTCTCATTTGTGTGAAATAGCTTATGTCTTGCGAGCTGTATACATGGTTCCACTCAATGCTCATCGTATTATTTGTTGTTTGGACAACATTCAGTCGCAGATGGGAAAGCCTATCAACTAATGAAATTCCTTTACCTCCTCAATGAGTCTGTTAACGAAGAGTTGAATCGTTTGAACCATCTAGTTATAGGAAGTTTACACCTCAACAGCGTGTCTTCGTGCGGCAACCTTATTTGAGTTACACAATAAATAAATTTGCTGCTAAACTGGCACCTAAATTCTTGCTAGCAATCATTGAGTCTAGGATTGGTAACTTGCTTTACGAATGTAAGAACCTGGATGGTAAACATATCGGGGTTCATCTTGCAAAGAATATTAAAGGGTTATCTTGTTGTGCTACTTTCAACAGTTTTTTCACCTTTTTTCGTACACTAGGGCTCACTCAATTATAGTTTTTTCCTGATTTGTATCGGAGAACTAACGGTACTGATGGACATAACTGACTGTGGATGTCAGTGTTCCGTGGTAATCTTTTATAGATTTGGCGTGCGTTGAGATTTACATTCGATCTATTTGTCAGTTCCTATTCGATTCCTAATCCCATGTAATTCCGTTGTTTCAAGCTAATTCAGTGATCTCGAAATTAATTTTCATTCTTTCGTTCTCTTTCTGATTTAAATTACCAGCAATAAAAGTTTTACTTTGTTATTTGTATTTAATTCAGTTGGTGTAACGACACATAGTTAAAATCCACGTCTATAATTAGCTTAAGGTATGACCCTATATTTATTTACATTTGGTAAAGCTATAAATTGGATATTGATATTGAATCAAATGAGATTTTGTTTTTAAGACTTTGAATCAATTTAGTTATTTAGAATTTGGTAATTTTTAATAGAATCTGTTGTGTAAATAAAAAATTGAAAAAACTTTACCTTTTTTTTATTTCTCTTAATGTGCGTATTATATATTTTGTTGAATTTAAAAAAAGAAAAGTAATTGATATCATCTATCAAAAGTAAACAATCTTTTGCTTGTAATCAAAAAAACAAACAAATTAAGATTGTTTCCTTAAAATAGGCCATCCGCCATTAGCTTTTCTCGCGAATAGTAACGAGAATAAAACAGAAAAAAAAGAAAAAACTGGGAAGAAGAATATGTTTGAGGCATAATGGATTTGATTTCGTTCGAGCACTTCTGGTGATGGTATTTATAAAAAACAACAAGATCAGCAACAGTACGACGATGTTGTAGGGAATCAAGATTTGATGTTAAATTTTAATCACCCACAATTCGCATAGCACGCGTAGAGTCAGAAAGAGCCAGGATGGAAACAGGTGCAGCGCCCCAAACTTAACAACAATACTCCATACAAGGACGAATATTGAACTTATAAATGAGGAGTAGTTGATACGGAGTAAAATGTTTCTACATCTATTGAGGAGGCCGAGTTTTTTTAAGGTAAGGAAAAAGAATAATTTTAGAGTAAGGAATAAAACTGATCCTTACTGAGGGGTACACCAGCGTTAATTTATTTAAACTCAGAAGAAAAGTCATCGATGGATACCAAAATGTATCGGTAGGTGAGAACATTTTTAATCTGCTTTAGGACTGTGGGGTGAAATCCTACGCTCCGAGATATTTAGCTCTCTTAAGATTTTTTCGACAATTTTGGTTTTGAAATTAAAATCTTTCATAATAACTCTTGACGACTGGATTTGGTGTATTTCTATAGGAGTTTCAAAAACGATCAAGTTCAAAGCAAAGGGTTCCGCGAACAATGTGGCTTTTCTTGCTGTGTCAGTGACGATAAACCACCGTCAATAATAGAAGAAATAGAAGATTTGGAACCAGACTTTAAAGGATTAATGGCACTGTAAAAACTTCGTTTCTGTCTGCCTTGGCAAACAAATATTTTGTTGGGATTTCATTATTGTGAATGGAACGAATTTATTGATACTAAAACATTTTGGTCAAATTATAATTTTTACTAAATTATTATTATATTATTATCTTATTTTATATTTGTTTTTTACTCAGATAATATACCAACCTACCCAGGAAATCTGGAAAGTTGGTATATTATCTGAGTGAAATAAATAAAAATCATTCCTAGCAAAAGTAGTGATTTGTTTTTGACAAATTATCCATCGTTGGTACAAATAAAAGTATCAGAACCTTAGGTGGGTCAGATCATAATTTGATTTCCACACATTTAAATTTACAAGTTCTTGAGTAGTTTAAAACTAATCCTGGTCTTGTTTAGGATTATAAAGCTGCAGATTGGCAGGGACTTAGAGATATCTTTAATTCAAACATTTCTGCTTCTAATTTTTTAGAAATAATACACCATGGGTATGCGCAATTGTTTATTCCAATTGATCGTTCCAAAGGCGAAGGGTTTCGAGTAAATCGAAAGTATAACCAAAATAAAACTGATGAAAACAGAATAGAAAAAAATATAAATGTAGAAAACTGATAGATGCAGTTACAAATCTTTTTATTACGGAAAAAGCTACTAATTTTGCTGAGCACTCATCGCAGTTTTTAAAAAGACATTAAGAAGGGGATTTTTTGAAAAAATGAGAAGTGTACAGCCAGTTCCAAAGAAGGTGCCTAAAACCGATCCAAAATATTACAAACCCATATCAATCTTGTCAGTTGTTGCTAAAATATTTGAGAAGAACATTAATTTTAAAATAATCTCTTATCCTATGAATTCAAACATAGTAATGTCTTGAAATTTAATACAAAAAATCACCAAAAAATGCAATTTTCAAGATTCAACTTAAGTAAATATGAAAAATGATGAAGTTTCAATTTATAATATATGGAGAGGCTGAAATCTCACAGCTCTGAGATATCAAGACTTCGGTCTGGATAAAGGATTTTGATATAGTTTTCGGCAAAAAACTTTCACGAGGACATGGTTTTTAGTTTTGGGCAGCGATGTATATCAAACATAGCTCTTTGTTAAAGTACAAGTATTTTTTTTAATCTCTGTTTATAAATTTATTACAATACTAACACGAAACATCAATACGATGCCGGAAAATTATAACAGATCACAAAATAACATAATTAGGAGAAAAGATGATACACTCAGCAAACTACTCAAAAACTTCTCCAGTTAGCGTTGCGAGAAAATATTACAAAATCACAAATTCATATTTCTTTCAAAATTCCAAAAATTTTGTAAAAATTAAATAAAATCAAACTTTTTCAAAATTCCAAAAATATTACAAAAATTAGAATGAAATCAAATATTTAAACATTTTCTAAATTCCCAATAATATTCCAAAAATTCTTAAAAATTCAAACTTAAAAAAAATTAAATTAATTAATTAATTATTATATTAAAAATTAATCAAATTAAAACTTTTTTCAAAATTCCAAAAATTATAGTAAAATCAAAAATTTAAAATTTTTCAAAATTCAAAACATATTTCAAAAATTCTTACAAAATCAAAAACTAAAACTTTTTCCGATATTCTAAAAATATTGCAAAAATTATTACAAAATCAGAAATACAAACTTTTTCAAAATTCCAAAAATATTTAAAAACTATAACAAATTCAAAAATTTCCATTTCCAATTTCATTTTCAATTACATTTACGTCATAAGAACAGCTACATTTTTTTTTCAAAAAAATTGGGTAAAAAAATAAATGAAATCATTTTTGACACTCTTGAGAACATTTTTTTGACAAACTTATAATGCAATAATCTAGTTTTTGATCTCACATACCAATCCCTACCATCAAGATTTCTCCAAATTTAATGTTCCTACTCGTAGTCACTTAAAATGAACGTTTTTTAAGCCAAAAATATGAAAATTTGCTATTTTTGACACACATAATGATTTTTTTGACACACTTCCGGTACAGTTTTCGAACACAGTGTCCTTTCGGACCTGTCCCTTGAGTATACCTATTTTTAGAAAAAAAAATTTTGGAAATCCCACCAGCGGTTTTCCCTGCAGCGTAGGTAATGACGGCCGGCCTACAGACAGACATTCATTTTTTTTTGCTTTTTTAGAATCAGGAGGTCCTAAACCGTCGAGAAATGTCAAAAAAGTGGGGGTAAGAATTTTACTTTGAGCTCATGAATGTAATACTTAGGTCTTTCAGACCGAAGTAATTATCTGAACGTGAAAACTCCGCCGCTGTGGCTAAGTTTTGTAAGTGTAAGACACACGGGATTTGAACATAGTTCTCTGATGAGTGTGAGTTCGAATCCTGGATCAAAACACAAAAAGTTTTTCTAAAGGAATTTTAGAGAAAATGAAAAATTAATTCGAATTGCAAAATTCAAGTGACTTCCAATATGTACTTAAGCTTAATTGCTCACAACAAACCCATACAAATTAAAAAATTCCGCTAAAGTTGTCTATATATCCTAACCAAAAATATATCAAGCAATTGACCGTGCGTCAGATAATAGTTTCGCATTAATTGACAACAATCAATAAAGAGCCTGATATTCAGAGACGTTAATCTTTAATTTATTATGGTTGCACCAAACAATTCCTATCTTTAAATAAAAAACATGCTGAAAAATAATCGGTTACGGGGGGTCCGGACCCGAAACCAACCTTGTGTGCGCCCCTGTGTGTATTGATTATAGCGTAACCCCGTTATGCAAAAGCCGAGATCTTGGCTTGGTCGTCTCGATCACTGGCCGATGCTACCTTACAAGCGTACATGAAAATGTGTGTTCATTGCGCCACGAAAGATAGATCTAGTGAGTTAAAAATACGCTACCGTATTAACCTCTGGCACCTGTCATCCCTAGTTGTAGGTTGATTTTGATTGCGTCCTAAGCTCATGGAAACAACAAAAGATTTCAGTAATTTTTTGAGTTTTCGAAGAATTTTGTTTAACATGTTTTAATTTTATTTCATACATCCTACCATGAAATAAATAATGATAGGAAATATTATATGATTGGATTTATTGTTTAAAATTATGACTATAAATCAATGCATACTTGACAAAAGTTTTAAAATGCAAATTCAAAAAATTTCATATCGACTGTCGAGCATTGATCCTCCTCTTTTGCTTCACTGATCCTCCATTGATATTCTTTTTATTTTTTGAATCCTATTTATCTGACGTAATGGAATTTAGTGCCAAATATGGGCTTGAATCAGTGTTTATACTTTATCAAGGTGTATGTGCATACATTAAAGAAACGGTTGCATATAAAATTTGAATAAACATATTCCCAAGTTTTTTAATCGCCTGACTAATTATGAACGCAATTAAACCGAAATTCCCTAATCATAAGCTTATCGTTACCGGTGACTACAGCGTCTACAACAAATCGCGATAAGAATATTCTAAGACGACCGACGACAACAACAATGTAAGACTGGCAGAAATATTTGCCGCAGCACAGGGTTGGTGTTAAATTGTAAAAAGCCAAAACTTTCACGCCTCGTAATAACGATATTAGAAGTTTTTTCTCTTTCTCCAATTTATCCCAAGAAAAATAAGTGTCGATGTCAATCCAAACTGTCCATCAATACCTCAGATTCAGAACGCATGTTCTTGTATGACCTAAATCCTAAAAGGTATCTATGTGTTGTTGTGACTCATATTCTAATTGCTATTACACAACATTCTAATTTAAAAATAAAGCAATATGCACGTCACTGTTAAAAAAATCACAAAAAATACCCAAAAAGCAGAGTAGGAGTTTATAATGCAATACAACAATTAGATGTGGATTGTACCATTATAATGACTTTTTTCGTTTCTAAACAATAAAACTATTCCAAAATAAAAAAAAGAATAGTAAGAATTTCAAAATTTAATATTACAACAAAAAAGTTAATTCAAATGCTCTTGGCTATTCATGAAGTAATAAAGAATAACAATAAAAAAAAGAGAATAACAAGATATGACAATAAGAAGAGATATATAAGAAAAAATGTATAAAAGAAAAATGTACACTGATATAAGTGAAATGGTTTTTGTTGCCTATTAAATTTTATTGTATTGTTGGGTGTCAGAAATTTATACATTTGAATGGATTTTGACTTTTTAAGTGATGAATATTAATTCCATACTATACACGTGTTCATTCATTACGATAAACTTTGGATTTTGATCGCTATAACGGACAATGATATCAATTTCAACACTTAAATAAATGTTTCTTGCCACACAGAATTCAAAATTCAATAATTTAGCTAAAAATTCGATTGTCTTACCATCAATGGTAAAATATGAAGCCGAAACAACTAAGTTTAATGTTAAAGTGATAGGTAACATTTGGTCGACACAAACCGAGGTTGTACTTTGTAGTTATCGAATTTATTTTTCGTAAGGCACATCTCATTTTAAGGTTGTATGTGCAGCTAGAAGTTTTATTTTATATGATTGTTTTGATAGAAATAATAGTATGCCAACTTAGTTACAACCAATAACTTTAAAGGGAAAAAATTGGTAACTAAAATGACAATGCTGACTAAAGCACAACAAAACCACTATCTGAACAAGACATGTTCTACTTTACTGCACAAGTATATCGCTACAACAATTCTCCAATGGTTTAAATGAATTAAAAAATAATAATTCAACACAAATACAATTTCAAAATTCCTTTCTCAGTTGGACATCGGCGACAAGCAGTCTGGTGTTTGAAATTTTTTTACAAGAATACATTTTCAGAAAACACCTCTCATTGTAACAAATATATAATGAAAAAATAACATCGTTCTAATAGTTTGTATTATTTTTCCTATTATTCAGGTAAAAAAAAACTTATTCAAAGAATCCTGGTTATATCCTCTTTAAAGAGGATGAAAAATAAATAAAAGAAAGCGATTCCCACACCTTTAAAAAATAAAAAATATAAAAATTGTTATTAAAACAATAAAAGCAAATTTGTTTTTTTCTTTGAGAAGAATGAGCATCATCTTAAATCCCAAAAACTCGTTTTATTTTCTTAACAATTACTACAAAACCTAAATTTAAACACAGAATTTTACCATTCACACACGCAATACTTATATCGAATTTTAACGAAAACCGCTCTAGGACATTTATTCTTAACGTTTACTTTATAGTTATACAAATCAAATATAAGTGAAAAGTGTTAATATGATTTATTTGAAATTTAGTAGCCTTAAAAAAATAAAAATAAATTAATGACGGTAAACGAGAACAAAAAATTGTCCATTTCCCATTTTATCGCGAATATACTCACTCATATTCTCGTAACTTTACACTTTACACGATATGCAAAATAAGAGTAAAGTAAATCGTTCGTTGTGCGGTAAATGACATATCAACAACATCTCGCAATTAAACATTTAAACATTTTTATTCGCCTACATATTAAAGAGGTACTTTATTACTGTGATTTGCGGCCGTAAAGTGTCACCTAAATTCTATAAAAACAGAAATTTTTATCAAAGCAACCTTTAAATTCAAAGTTTCATTATCCAATTAAAATTATTGTTATTATTTGTTGTCATAGTTATACAATTATTTTGAAAAAAAAATAACAAATATTTTGACAAAGGCTACTTATTCAACATATTTTTTCATTTAAAATTTATGCAAAATTATAACTTTGATTTAGAATAAACAATTTTTATTAAATATTTTGCTAGCGGCGAATAAAAAATAGTATATGACGCACGGACGTAAGCTATTTTGGACTTAATTGGACGTAAGCTATTTTGGACTTGGCTAGCGCCTCGATTTGCAAACTCCACATACGTCCAAAATCTTTAGCATTACGTCCTTGCATCATAATGTACTATTTTGATTAAGCAAATCAAATAACCAACCCTGTGGACATTTAAACAAACACAATCAATTCTTTTATCTATTAATTTTGGATTATATAACGTCCACCTAAATTACGTGTACACTACATCAATTTCAGAATTCTAAAACAATCAACAATGTATGTAAATTTAGATTGCGTTCATAATTGAATCCAATTTTTTAAGTTTTTTCCTTTTGTAAAATGGGGAACAAAGTATAAAATGAATGCAAAAAACTGCAATTGTGTGTTATTTCAATTAACAAAATGCATATACCTATTTCGACACAATGGAAAAAGGATTCATCTAACATCTGGCCTATGATACTAACGAAAAGAATAATCATTGAAAATATTATGATAATTTGATGAATAAAAAAGGAATAATGCCGTGGTTTGGTTACAGGGTATAAAGAAAGAATGTAGAATGAAAGATATTTGTATTGTAAACCACTTGAAATGTGCTTGTTCAATGCAATTTTTAGGAGCAATTTGTGGCTCCTGTTTTATTACTCCACTATAGATTCTAAATTCTACATTCTTTCTAGATTAATCTTTTAAATCAATTTCAGTTTTTCATACATTGAATTGTGTGAAACAAAGATCTAATGAAAAGATAGAGAAATCCATATATCGTAGTTGATATCCTTCATAATGTTAAAAACAAAATATTAGATCTTCTTTCGATTTAATATCAAGAAGTTGATAAAAATTATTTTTTTCTTATGAGGCGATCCACTATTTGATTTTGTGACTTAATTTGTCATAAAAGAAAAGAATTGTATTAAGCTGTTCAAATAATTTTTGTTTTATATTCATTTGGTAAAGATTAATAATATTAAAATATAATAATTTTTAACAAAAAAAAACATACAAACAGTGAAAAGATAATTGTTGTGTTTGTTGTGGAAATTTATATTGATGCCGGAAATTATAGGACATTATAATTTTTTTTTGTAAAAACGCCATTGATGTGAAGCAAATAGAAAAGCTTTTATAAGTTTGGCTATGCAGACAAAAATAGTATTGAAATATAATATAACAGAGCAATGCTTCTATAATATCAAGTAGTATTTTATTTTCAACGTGTCCCGGGTTTGATTTGAATAATATATATTCATGTATCCGAAATTTGGATGGATGTTTGAGATTGGTGGGAATTGCGATACTCGGGAGCCTGAAACATATATATGAACGTATATATGACGAGGGTAGGTTCGAATCCGATCCGAAACACGTAAAATGTGAATTGTAGTTTTTTTTTCTGAGAAACTTCAAACCATACCTTCACGGTAAAAAGTTTTGGAATAAATTTAAAACTTTTAAGGACTGTATATATGACCAGACCAAATAAAGCTTAAAATTTAAACCTTTCGAAGTTTAAAGTATTTTGACCCTTTTTAATGTTTGAAGAAAAGACTAAATTTAAAACTTGTTGGACTAAAATTTAAACCATAATTTTATTCGAAATGTTCTAAATTTTATACAAAAAAGTTTTAATTTTATTCTTTAATTTTATTGAATTTATAAAACTTTACGTTATAGTATATACTTTCTGGTATTAAATATATACTTACTGGTATTAATTATATTCACTATAAGATTAAATTAAATCCAAAATTTGGTATTAATTTGAAACCACTATCGAATATAATTTAAACTCAGATCAGGATAAATCACAAATTTTCTTTTTTTTATTTAAATTTAGGCAAGCTTAGTGTTAATTACAATAAATTAAAAATTAACGTCTCTGAATTCCGAAGATACCACGCCCCATTAGAAATGTTCTTGTATGTTTTTAAAATTGTTGTAGTTTACTTACATACAGAACTTTTGGTCCATTAGAAAATAGATGCAGTGCTTTAACAATAAAAAAACAAGATAACATTTTTTATTACGTTAAGTAAAATTCCTTTATTTTTTTTAAACATAGAACAAAATTTATATGACAAAAAATTTATATTTTTGAACTAATTTTGAATTTTTATTGTTATCAAAATTTATATTTTTAATAAATTCTTTTCATTCATTTTTATAAATTAAGAGTACATATCTATACCTCGGAGGTAAACTGCACTATGTATGAGGTACTGATATGTTTATTAAAATTCATTAGAAAAAGTGAAATTCTACTAAAACTTAAACAATCTCTTCAGTTATTTGAGGTTTTGAATAAATAAAAATTTGTTCACTAGGAACAACTAAGCTTTCAAAGCTTCTTTTATTATTTAGGCTTTGGATATTAATAAGAGTTTTATATTTGGTAACACGATAAGAACAATGCATTTTATTATAGCATTATATACTATATATCTTAAGCTAGTATATCATAGCTTAATATACTGTTTATCATAGCTTAATATATTGTATACTATATACAATATACTGTATAAATTTATAAAAACTTACTAAAATGTACCGTATTTTGTATTAAATACAAAGTGTGTGTTATTTATATAATAGATCCAAGCATTTGGAAAACGAGAAATCCACTTGTAAATTTATCATCCAAAAAAATGAAAAATTGCGAGATAGGTTTTTTTATTTGACCCTACAGCTACTATATGTGGATATTTGCCACAGTTGTCGTCTTGATATAGTGATTTGTCAAAGTTAACCTGAAAATGTAACCATTGTAACTTTTGATTTGCAAAACAATTTTTTTATTTAATAAAAAATTTTACCTCTTGGAACACAATTATTGAATTAATTGCCTGTTCATATGTTGATTTCTCTACCGAAAATTCTTGCAGGAAAATTATATAGGAACTAACATGATCATGATCATTTCTTGTAGAGAATTGGAACAAGAAGTTTACTAGATCATACAAGATTCACATAGGATCTTTTAAAGACCATGTAAGATCCTAACAAAAATTCTTACAAGAATTTTTGCCAGGGCTACCACCCTTTTTTCCTAGGTTTGATGATGGCAACAGTTTAAGGAACTTTAATATTTGATTGAATGTATCCGATCTGAAATTGGAATATGTTTTACACAATGGTTATTAAAAGATTCATAACAAGTTTATTTAGCAATTTACCACTATTATTTGTGCGTGGTAAACCACATGAGTCTAATACACTGTATATATGCGCTGTTCATATAAAGGTCAGTTTATAAAAAAGTTGTCGTCATGCGTAGAATACCCCAGTTTAAAATCATATAAAATCTAAAGTTTTAAGAATTTATTATAAAATTATATTTAACGTAATTTATTATAATATTTACCAACTCACCTGATTCAATGAAAAATTGAAAGTCTGTATTTAAAGTAGCATTTTGATTCACAATTAAATCCCGTCTATAGTTAAATGTGAATTCCAATTTAGATAGTATTTCTTTTAGTTGTGATTTGTGATCCGCGTGCTTAAAAATTCTATTCATTCCAGTCCAATTCCATCTCCTTATTCTCTGTTACCTCAGTGCCAGTTTGATTTTGTTGATTTTTTCGGGCTTAGAATAATTTAACTTTTTTCTTTTAGCGTTGTTATTTTTTAATTTCGATGATAAGTTGCCTGGAGTCGAACTTCCAGGATTAAAAAATAAATCCTAAAATAATATTAGGTTTTATAACAGTTAAATTTATTTATCTCTATCTAAGTTACTATTCCTCTTATTTTGCTATTACTAGTTTTATATGAAGGAAACAGTTCAATTGCAGCGTTTGCAACAACAATTTTAGCAGATCTGTCAATTTGATTTTCAAATGTTTGATCAGCAAATTTAACAATCAAAGACACCATTGACCTACGGTTACAATCACTAAGGGTATTTTTTTCTGCATATTGATCTAAAATATGTTTGACTTCATGATTTTCAAAAAATATTTTTAGAATCTGTAAATAACAAATATTATTAAGTTTATTTTAATATTACAATGTAAGACGTTGGAACTAGCACATCTCTTTTGTAACAACGAACGGCGGTATGCACACTGTTCCAGATTCTTTGTTAGTTTCAGATAATAAATTGTTATAAATACATTAGAATATATAATGTACTTAAATCTACATATGTATAAATTTACCCTTATTATGAATTTTTAAACAAAAAATACTATACCATGTGTATTGTTGTACAACATCTAAAAGATCTTCTGCTTTTATTGGAATTTTATTCTGATCTTCAAACTTATAGTTGTTCAAATTAGATGTTATATCTGGAAAATTAAAATTTGAAAGAACTAAATTGAACAAAAGTGAAAAATATATAACAACATGTATGTACAAATTGAGGACATTTGCAGCGAAAGAATGCCAGATACAAATTTTAGTCGTTGGTCTTTTTTTCATCTATAACATAAACCATGATCATTGATCGCAGTTCTATCGATTGATGAATGAATCTTTGCATTTTTAAAAATTTGGACTAGCCTCCTTTTTGTTGAAAGGTCTTCAATTGCCCTTAAATAATTCTATATTGTACCACAAATTATTATATCTTCCATGGTTAAACAATCTTCGTTTATAAAACTCTGGATTTTGGATACGTTTGGTTTATGGTTATATTTTCGAAATCCACAATTAAATATCGTGAGCACATGTTTCTGTTAGTAATTATTAATTAATATATGAATATCTTTTAAAACTAAAACTACCGTTATAAAAATATACTTACGTTATGGTTGTAGATAAAGTTAACTATTACTAACACTTTTTTCAAATTAAAACTTAATTTACACTTAACTTCACTCAACAGAAGTTCCTCACTGTTACAGAACTATTTATTGAAGAAATTTGCTAATTAATTTAAATTAAAAATTTTAATGAACACATATTTGCACTCCAAAAGTCGTAGGTGAAATGATTTCTAAGACCGTTGAAAATATATGTACCAGAAAGAATATCCAAAAATTGTATTCTTCTGCCGGATTTATTTTTATTCCGTAAAGTTTAACATTCATCCTTTTGTATATTTTGATACATTATCAGATCAAAAGGTTTTAAACTTTTAGGAATAAATTTTAGTCCAAAAAAACTTTATAAGTAATATAAGAAAGAGATGGTTTAAAATCAAACTAACCATTTAGCTTATTTCATACAAAACTAGATTAAATTTTATTCTTCTAAGCATAATTTAAAACAAAACATTATCTGTAATTTTAAAGAAAAAATATTTTTGGTAAATGATTAAAATATAAACCGTTTTAAATAAAAATCTGAAATATTGAAGAAATAATTTCAAATAGTTTAATATTTATTCCTAAAATATGTAAATTTTATTTAAACTTCCGTTTATATTATTTTTATACCAGATCATGTATTAAAAACTGCTTAAACCTACAAGTGGTTTAAAAATTAGTCTGTTAATTTTTACCGTGTTTGAATTGAAAATATTCCAATTACTTCTTTACTTACTTGAGTTTAATTGATCTCAAAAAATCCAAAATAAATTTAAATTCCTTAATGTAGTCTAATGTTAATACAAATAGAACTACAAATTGACCAAGTGTCAGCCATTGATTTCACATTGATTGGAAACAATCAATAATGACTGTACAATCGTGACTTAGGATGTTAATTAGAATAGAAATGTTCCCCATTCTATGAATTCACACAAAGTATTGTCTAGAAATTTAATGCAAAAAATCCCATATAATGTAAAAGCATTTCCATAATATGGAGTCTAATGACAGTGGAAAAATTCAACTTCAGTAAAAAATAATTAAGTGATGAAAAAGTTTCAACTTTGAAATTGTCATCGCCTCAACGGCGTAATCGATAGCGTGTCTGCCCAAGGATTCGAGCTGGGCACTGACGAGGGTAGGTTCGAATCCGATCCGAAACACGTAAAATGTGAATTGTAGTTTTTTTTCTGAGAAACTTCAAACCATACCTTTGAATTGAAAATATTCCAATTACTTCTTTACTTACTTGAGTTTAATTGATCTCAAAAAATCCAAAATAAATTTGAATTCCTTAATGTAGTCTAATGTTAATACAAATAGAACTACAACTTGACCAAGTGTCAGCCATTGATTTCACATTGATTGGAAACAATCAATAATGACTGTACAATCGTGACTTAGGATGTTAATTAGAATAGAAATGTTCCCCATTCTATGAATTCACACAAAGTATTGTCTAGAAATTTAATGCAAAAAATCCCATATAATGTAAAAGCATTTCCATAATATGGAGTCTAATGACAGTGGAAAAATTCAACTTAAGTAAAAAATAATTAAGTGATGAAGAAGTTTCAACTTTGAAATTGTCATCGCCTCAACGGCGTAATCGATAGCGTGTCTGCCCAAGGATTCGAGCTGGGCACTGACGAGGGTAGGTTCGAATCCGATCCGAAACACGTAAAATGTGAATTGTAGTTTTTTTTCTGAGAAACTTCAAACCATACCTTTGAATTGAAAATATTCCAATTACTTCTTTACTTACTTGAGTTTAATTGATCTCAAAAAATCCAAAATAAATTTAAATTCCTTAATGTAGTCTAATGTTAATACAAATAGAACTACAAATTGACCAAGTGTCAGCCATTGATTTCACATTGATTGGAAACAATCAATAATGACTGTACAATCGTGACTTAGGATGTTAATTAGAATAGAAATGTTCCCCATTCTATGAATTCACACAAAGTATTGTCTAGAAATTTAATGCAAAAAATCCCATATAATGTAAAAGCATTTCCATAATATGGAGTCTAATGACAGTGGAAAAATTCAACTTAAGTAAAAAATAATTAAGTGATGAAGAAGTTTCAACTTTGAAATTGTCATCGCCTCAACGGCGTAATCGATAGCGTGTCTGCCCAAGGATTCGAGCTGGGCACTGACGAGGGTAGGTTCGAATCCGATCCGAAACACGTAAAATGTGAATTGTAGTTTTTTTTCTGAGAAACTTCAAACCATACCTTTGAATTGAAAATATTCCAATTACTTCTTTACTTACTTGAGTTTAATTGATCTCAAAAAATCCAAAATATATATGAACTATTTTTGTGTTGAACAATGTTTATATATTTTTTTTTAATTAAATATGAGATTGGATAAATTGGGTTTCGCCTGATGTACATTCGGCTTTGATAAAATTATCTCATTCAGTAATGCTGTGAAAAATCCCGGTAAAAAAATGTCTATCCTTAATCTCCTTCTCATTCGATTGCTAAATGTCAAAGAAAAACACCAGTTTGTTTATGAATTACAAACCGAAATAAACTGTTCTCTGAGATGGATGGACCGTTAGTTCTATTGTGCTCTTGAGAATTACAAAGATGAAAAACCAAATGAACTACAAAAAGGGGTGGAATAACACTGATAAAAGTTATGCTACCAGCTATGGTTGTCCGAAGTTCAAAATTCAAGGTTATTGTTCTTAAGAAATTAAAAATTCTACGATTTCAGAGTGAGACAAAAGCAGTGGGGGTGGTACAAAAAATGTTTTTACGTACCTACTGATTTCGTAAGGTGCATGGAGGCTTTAAAAGCATAGAAGACAGAAACAAGGGAGAGTTTATTTTAGGTCACATTGCAAGTTTTATTAAGACATTTTTATGGGCATCCTTAATGATAACTGATAGAGGTAGAGAGCAGCGGTGATTATCCATGAAACAATGAAACAATTTAATAAACTACAGGCATTGAAATTGAACAATTCGTATCATTATAGAACAATCAAACGAGTGGACCTCACCACTATATCTTCTTTTTGTAGACTTCGGTCGCGCATTTGATACCACCAATAGAGGCGCTCCCTGGAAATCACTTCGCGAAATGGGCCTCCCGAAGAAAATAATTGATCTAATCAAAGAAATGTACCAGGATGCTCGAAACAGAATTCAATCAAAGGACAGCAAAATGATCAATACTATACAACCACGGAGGATGGAGCCATAGAAGTGCAAATGGCAACCAATGGAACACAACAAGACGGCTCAACGATTTAAACTAGCAGACGATCTACATGCTCACACATAGACACGCAGACATGAAGCATAAAATAAAAGAACTATCAACCCTTGCACATGAAGTTGGACTCAAAATCAACATCAGAAAAATAAAGGCCTTGAGAATACCAATGTAAGTGAATATCAATGTAAGTACACCAATCACCATCAAAAATCCAAAAAAACCCAAGTCAAGGATGTCGATAAACTTGCGTGCCTTGGTTTTACTGTAGCAAAAACAGGTGGAACTGAAGAAGATTTTAATCAGCGCATTAACAAGGTCAGAAATTCAATCAACATGCTCCACAAGATCTGGAAAGAATCCATCCTGTCAAGAAAAACAAAGCTACGAATGTTCAATGCATGTGTAAGGCCAGTACTGCTCTATGGATGTGAAACATTGAAGTATACAAAGTAGATTACAAACCAGCTACAGGTGTTTGTGAACAAATGCTTAAGACGACTAAACAAATGCTTCTGCCCTAGTAAACTCCTTAAAGAAGAACAACTCCGACAAACAGAGCAGATAGACTTTGGGTCCGATATAAGAAAGAGGAAGTGGAGATGGATAGGACGCACACTGAGAAAACCTGCCGAAAATGTTACACGGATGTTCCTGGATTGGAATCTGCAAGGCAAAAGAAGGATGGGAAGGCAAGCAATGTGTTGGAAGTAAACTGTGCTAGTATAGAAGCGAAACAAATTGGGAAGACATGGGGAGAGTTAAAAGCGATTGTCCCAAACACAGCTAGATGGTCCAGTCTAGTAGACGCCTATGCTCCTAAAATGGAGATAAAGGAGAAAAAAATTGAAACTCAATTGTTATTCAAGGGCCCTAAATGCTTGAATATGTGGCATCACGGCAAATTAGTTGAACGTTACAATTTATATATATGTTTACAAATATTATAATTAGTTTTGTTTTTTTCATGCTCGGCATCAATATTATAATAGAACAACTATCCAATTGTAGTAGTTTACTGGGCAGAATATAAGCCTAGATTATTGTCACTTGTCAGGTCTCCTCACATTGTGTGCAAAATTTTTTAGATTTTCTTTTTTTTAGAAAAAACCAATGCACAGTTGAACTATAAGACCACCAAATTTTGTTAAATCTGACCCTTTCGGACTGCAGACTAATACTGGAGCTACAGCTAATTTTCAAATAAATGAACATATATGATGAGGCTTGAACTCTAGCAATCCACCTTGTCAATTTTGCTTGAAGAGCATGAAACGGAGTGGAGAATGTTTGACCCTCGTAGTACTCAGTATACAGAAACATGTTGTAATCAAGTTGCACTGAAAAAAAACATTAAAATAGTTCGTTGTAATAATAAGCAGCGATTATTGAAATTCTTTCGTTGACTCAAAAAATAATTTATCTGTATAACGTAAACATTTGTAAAATTAAGAAATTGTTCAATAAGCCAGAAAAATTGCTCAATAACGAAAGTAGTTCAACGATTATTGTTTAATATTTTACAGCCAGTTTTATTGTTTTTTTTTCAGTGTGTTTTGTAGTGCTCGGTAGCCGTCACTCAAAAATTGGTGGCACTTTTGCAGCAAATGATATATTCAAATTGTTTTAGAAGTTCATCTGTCAATAACAAATGTCAACATCAATAGCCACCTAATCGAGCTGAACTAGGTATATTAACTTTATTATGAGACTGTGAACGTGATAGGTGAGGTATAAATCCGGAAAGGAAAGCCGTTATGAAGATATGGTTAGATATGGATATGGTTGATTTTGAAAATACGTTGTTCTTCATGAACGTTTCAAATGAATCAAATAATCATTTTTAATTTACAATAAGATAGCGTTGGTAGGCAACTACACGATGGAAGAGCAATTTAAACTCGCTTGCGTTTTTAATGTTCTGTTATGCTAAATTCTCACTCCTTTCTTTTTTTCTTTTCATATCGATTCATCTTCGATGACACTAGGAGTGGAGATTGTGGCAAACAATAAATTCTCTCTGCACAATATCGGTTTTATTTAATAGAGTTTAAGAAAAAAAAAACAATTTAATTTATATAGATTTCTTAGGAATATAAAACTAAAAAGTGAATGATATTTCATTCATTTAATTTTATTTAGTACATGAAAATAATAATTTATCACTTCAATAAAAATTATTTAAACTTTTGATTATTTAAATATTTTTTTTATTTATTATAAAAGTAATATATGTGATGGTAGAATATATAGAAGTATGGTCAATTTTATGTATTTAAACAAAAACAGTAAGTAATCATTTGTTCTAAATACCGAAAAGAAATATGGAATAATTTTTATTAGTCTTAGATCTGCTGTTCTCTCTGGAGTAAATAAATAATACAAGTTTTTAGAAAGTTACTATCATTGCATAATTTGTGAAAGGAATTCTGTTTTAACACATTTACCTTTTACTCCCCTGTTCTACTCTAAGCTGGTCTGTTCTACTCCTCTTTGCTCCACAATGTACAACTCTACTCAACTCGACTCTACTTCACTCTACTCCACTTTATTCTTTTCTAATCTACTCTACTCTACTCTACTCAACTCTACTCCATTTTACTCTACTTTTCTCTACTCTATTCTACTCTACTCTACTCTACACAACTCTACTCTACTCTACTCTGCTCTACTCTACTCTACTCTACTTCACTCTACTCTACTCTACTCTACTCCACTCTACTCTACTCTACTCTACTCTACTCTACTCTACTCTACTCTACTCTACTCAACTCTATGCTACACTACTCTACTCTACTCTACTCCACTCTACTCTACTCTGCTTTAGTCTACTCTACTATAATCTACTCTACTCTACTCTACTCTGCTCTACTCTACACTACTCTACTTTACACTACTCTACTCTACTCTACTCTACTCTATTCTACTCTATTCTACTCTATTCTACTCTTCTCTACTGTACTCTGCTCTACTCTATTCTGCTCTACTCTACTCTACACTATCCTACTCTACTCTACTTTAATTTACTTTACTCTACTCAACTCTGCACTGATGTTAACAGGCTAAGACTCAAAAAGACTTCCAAATATTATGTAAGTTGTGCGTATAGGATTTTCAAACGCGGGTGAGGCTGGTTGCTAGAGCAAAATATAGTGCAGATATCACCCAATTTTGGACAACCCTTCTTGCACTACATAGTAGCACAAATAAACGCTTTGTATTGAATGCACACAAATTTGTGATTTTCAAAATATTTAAATTTTTAAATTTTTTTTTTTTAAATTTAATTTTTTTATAGTAGCTCTTGATATTGCTATAACATTTGACAAAGTATGGTACAACAATCTTATATGCAAATTGAGGTGCTACGGTTTAGACGAGCAACCTATTTCTTGGTTACAGAGTTTTATATCTGAGCGTAAATTTCGTGTTAATGTTGATGGTGTCTCATCAGACACCTTTTCAACAAATGCTGGTGTTTCACAAGGTTCCGCTTTATCACCTACTCTTTTTCTTCTCTATATCAATGACTTGCCAGATGCAACAGTTAATCCCATTCATAGTTTTGCTGATGATAGCACAGTTCATGCGTCTCATGAAATGCCAAATCTGTATGCACCAGTAACACTTAATGTCGCTATATCAAATTTGATAGAGTCATTAAACATTGATTAAAAAACAATCTTGGATTGAGGTGTTCGTAACAGTGTTGAATTCAACACGAGTAGAACCCAAGTTTGCCATTTTTCTATGTTATCAACACCTAATCCGTTTTCACTAAAGTTTGATTCATATGATCTTGAAGAAAAACAATCTGTTAGACTTCTAGGATTTGAGATTGAAAAAAATGTGAAATAGAATTCTCGTATTTTGAACATAGCTAAGAACGCTGTTCAAAAATTGGGTTTTTGGGGTTGTTGTCGTAAGGTTTTTAATAGCAAGCAGCTTCTTTTAATATATAAGTCATGTATTCGTCCCTGCATGGAGTATTGCTCTCACATATGGGGTGGAACCTAGGTAAGTAGTTTGAAATGTCTCAATTCTATACAGCGGAGAGCTGTTAAATTGATCGGCAATTTAAATCTTACTAACGAGCTTGATTCTTTGCAACATAGAAGAGATGTTGCTGATTTGACGGTATTTTACAAATAAATTATGGATGAACGGGCGTTAGCGATTTTGCCTGAACCTGTAAACTTTACGCGTTACACCATAGCATCAACAGCAGCCCATCCTTTTACGGTTCGAGAAACAAGATGTTGAACGGTCGCTTTTCAAGGTGATTTTTTTAAACAAAGTCTCACATCTCTGGAATGCCTTACTGGCGTGGGTCTTTCCTGATAATTTTAATCCTCAAAACTTTAAAATCAACGTGAATAAATTCCTCAAAGAAAATTAATGAATATTCTTGAGCCCTTTCACCAGTTAGCATGGTATTGTTGGATATTTAAAGACGTTAATCTATAATTTATTATGGTTAACACTAAACATGCCTAACTTTGTATAAAAAAAAACTAAAATTTTCAATTATTAAAAAATTAAAACATTTTTAAAAATCAAAGCAATATTTAAATATAGTTAAATATTTTTGTAGATCTATCGAATTAACATTTGAGTAAAACTTCAAAGACTAAAAGTACTTATACGCGTTGGAAGCGTCAAATTTACGACATGCGTTGAGTGTATATGATACAAAGCGTAAAAATTTTTCGATGACAAGTATTTAGTAACGCGTCGACTTTTTTCAATGCATTAGTACGCTTCTCGTGTAAATAGTCTGAAAAGTTTACGCTTTTCGCGTAAAATATATGATTTGCGCGTTTTGGCATTTTGGAATCGTAAAATGACAACAGGTTGCGTACAATACAAGGGAAAATGTGAAATGTCAAAACATAACCAATAAAAGGTTTATAATGATAGTGTTGTGAATTTTTGTATTTTTAGTGTTTATTTAAATTATTTTATTTATATTATTATTTGAATTACCTATTTTTTGACCAAAAATGACTGAAAAAATCCTAATAAAAATTTGCGTGTTTTAAAAAACATATTATAAACGAAACAAACGATACGATGCACTGTTACTAATTGACAATACACAACAAAATACACTCTTGACAGCTTAAAATGTTGTCGTAAACGCAAACCGTGTAATGTAGTGAAAATGACTGTCGCCGCCAGTTTTACGGATCGAACCGTAAAAATTAGATACATGTAAATAGTCTACAGCTTTATACTGTGCGGGTAAAAGCACGCTTACGGGTATACGATTCCCGTGTATCATGAGCACTTTAATTGATCAATCATAATTACAAATGTGTTCGATGCTGTTTTTAGGTATTCTAAAAATGTTGATATATACCTACTGTTTCGCAGTGTGGTAAATTTTTTCGC
Organism: Diogma glabrata; assembly: GCA_963693315.1. Lineage (NCBI taxonomy): Eukaryota > Metazoa > Arthropoda > Insecta > Diptera > Cylindrotomidae > Diogma > Diogma glabrata. The sequence goes on from OY856187.1 coordinate 127,963,294, forward strand.
CATTATTTTCTTGGATTCCAAACATTTTTTAATCTTGTTTGAGATGAAAAATATTTGTTGATTCATTTTTTGCGAATGACATAAGTATGAAAGTATGAAACTGTGTATAATTTTGTAATCATTTAATTGCAATTCGGAGAAAATTTAGAGCCGGGATTGATAATAACTTAATAAGTTTTTTAGTGAGATCGTGAGATAGAGCTTTAAACATTAGCATTTAGCAAATTATTCTTTGTAATTTTACCGCAGCATCAAAGGGATATTTCAATGATCTGTAACTTCAAGTGCGCCAAGACACTCATGCTATAATAATTTTAGTAAAAGATTGTCAAAGTTTTAAGATCAAATTACCCCACGTGCAAGTAATTTTATCACAGACGTTCGATTGTTCTATTGATCAAATTTGAACGGTTATTTTCAATGTTTATTTAACCTTCACGTGAACGGAAGTTTTTAGCGACTAGTATGAACAATATCTACCCCGGTAGATATTACATAAATCATAATATCAACAAACGTAACTGTGTATTTATTTTACTTTTGTGTAAGCATACAATAAAAGCATATATTTAAAAATAAAGTTGCTTGTTTTTCACATTGACCAGTAAAAATTTTCATATAAGAAAAAAGGAAAAAAAATATCTAAATATCTAAAGTTATTGAATTACAAAAACCGTGATATCTACCCGGATAGATACTGTTCACGTGAAGGTTAAACGCATTCACCTACCCGAAAATATAGGTTATTGTTTGTATGAACTTAACAATTACACACTGCAAGTCATGAAATAAATTTAATTGCTAAAGTGACTAGGACAAAAAAGAATTAGTGTTCCTAATTTAATGCAAGTATATATCATTACATATCCGAAACACAACTCCCACCTACATAAATTCAGATTTAATACTTTTATGAATTATGAATTAATAAACATAAACACTAAAATTATTAATCTATAATTGATTCTCTTGTTATTGATCAACATAGATCGTGATTATGATTCCATTGAATAAACAATGTGATTGTTTGAGTGGGTGTTTCATTCAACTGATTGAAAGGGTTAAAAGGTCGATTTCTCTTCAAACACATGAAATAAAATAACAAAAACAAATTTTATAAAGAAAATAAAAACAAAATTAACATAAGACAAGACAACATTATTACCTTCGTTCATTCCACAAACCTCTGTTGGCGACATGCTGTCTAACATTTTTTGGAAAAACCCAGAACAAAAAAAATCGTTTTTCTCTCTTACCCAAAACCTTAATAAGAAGATTTTTATGGTTCGTCCTACTATTAAAAATCCTAATAAAACCTTATAATGAAATGGAAAAACAAAGTTTATTAATAAATCAAATTTAAGAGTTCTCTAGAAAAGGATTAGAGAATTTACCTGTGAAATGAGTTTTTTCTTCTTTAAATAGTCCGATCTTGATTGATGATCTTTAAGAAGAATATCTTAAGATGAAAAGATGTTTTTATTTTAATTCAATTTATTTCTTTTCTTTTCTTATGTTTCTTGACACCTTCATCTTTATTGTTTTATTTTATTTCATTTTTTGGAGGGATCTCAATTTCTTAATGTTGTTTTTTTATTTTGAATAAGCGTGGTTGAAAAAAATTTGTTTTGCTTTATTTTTCTTCAAAATTTCATAATTTAAACGTAAGAAAATAATCAAAACTTATGCAGAATTGACGATTGAGAACGAGGGAAAATTGATATATTTAATATCTACGATTGGTGTTTGGAACAGAATATTGCTTATGGTCCATTGCCGAAACTACTTTCCAGGTGAGTTACTTACAACACCTCCCTCACAAATTATTTCGTTTATTGTAAATCATAAATAAAATATTTTTCTATGGAAAAGATCAAGATAATCAAGGATCAAATCAGAACAGCATAAGAATGAGAACAAAGCGCAAGAAACAAAGAAAAATAAATAGAAAAAAATGAGAACAAAAAATAAATTTCCAAATAATTTATCTTAATTCCTTTTGTCGTTTCCTTTATAATACTAAAAAAAACTATTTATGTTATAAATTACAAAAAGAAAAGTAACAAAAAATAAAGGTGCCAGAATGTCTAGAATAGCTAAGTAGAATTATCAACAGACCCATACATTTGTAAAAACTATAGGAATATGTATTCTACTCTTTGTATTTTATAGTTTTGTTAAGGAAATACATAATGGCAGTTGGTTTACTTTTGCGTACTATACAGTGAGTAATACGAGGAGTGGGAGTTTTTGAATTTGTATGATAAACGTGTAAAATTAGGTGACATACTAACAACATTTTTCTTCCCTTTTCATGTGAACTTGTATTGAAATGAACATTAAAACGCACATTACAAATATTACATACATTAAGCTAATCGGGACGACCATTCAACATAAGTTTCCTTACTTCTTCTCATTCCTCGTTATATTCAGTTAACTTACCGAAAGGGAACTCGCGTATAGTCATATCGAAGCGATGAAGATAACATGAATGCAATATTCAATCGAAATGTGAAACTCTTTAGTTGATGCGATTAAAAGTCGTTAATTGAAACTGACTCAAAAGTTAAAGCAAAAACCATAGTAGCAATGTTAATGGATAATTTTAACTTGAGACATATCCATAAGCTATGCAGGCTAGAAATGCTCATAAATAAGCAATGCAAGGCCTCAATGTATAAACACCAACATTCTGTGCATGCACATTTCGTGCAGTTTTTATTTTACTATTTTTTAAAGTTTCTTTTATTTTTCTGTTATACATTTTAAATTTTGTTGAAGTTTAAAAGCATTTGAGTATTTTAACGTCACACATACATTTTTTAACTAACCATTTTTAAATTATGTAAACATGTATACAAAATGTGCATAGAACTTTCAGGCGTAATAACAAAAACAATTTATTTCTGAATTTTATGACTAGGATCTTCTAATACTTTCTGAATTTTTCCTAGACAAATATTTTTGGTAACGTCATTACGATAAACGAAAATAGGGATCGTATTTTTAAGTTTTAAATAGAAAATGTAAATGTGTTATTGTATTTGTAGATAATGCGTCCATCTTTTCGCCATTTTTTTAATGATACAATTTATAAATTAAAAAAAAATAAATATTCATATTCTATGAATTCACACAATGTATTGTCTAGAAATTTAATGCAAAAAATCCAATATAATGTAAAAACATTTCCATAATATGGAGTCTAATGACAATGGAAAAATTCAACTTAAGTTAAATATATAAGTGATGAAGAAGTTTCAACTTCGAAATTGTCATCGCGTCAACGGCGTAATCAATAGCGTGTCTGCCTAAGGATTCGAGAGACGAAACACGAAAGTGTAAAGAGGAGCTTTTTTCTGAGAAACTTCAAACTATACCTTTGAATTGAAAAAATTCCAATTACTTCTTTACATACTTGAGTTTAATTGATCTCAAAAATCCCCAATAAATATAAATATTTGTATTACATATAAAAATTAATATTATTTTTTCATAATTTTCTTAATATTATATAAAAAAAAATTAATTTAAATATCACCGAAATGAAACAAGATAAACAAAAGAAATTAAAATATATATTATGTTTTTTAAATCACTTAAATTAATTTTTCAATGAGGCCGTTTGTTTTTTGTGTTTGTTTTCGTTAAAAGCTTCTTTCGTACAAAATTTTAGGTGAAAATAAGATGAAATTCATCAATTTAATATTACCAAAATATTATTTCATAAACAATTAAATGAAACCAGCCATTTTAGAATATATAAAAAATCTTCAATTTTTCCATTCTCTTATTCTATTTCTCTTATTCTTTTGTTATGCCTACCAACTGCGTGATGTCCAACATGTAATTTTTGAAAAAATCTACAATCTAATACAGAACAATTTGAGTTCTGAGTAAAGGTGTTGACAAAGGAGTTAGATTTTTGTAGTTACGTCTAACAGTAAAAACTAACCCCAGCACGAAACACCTTTCCATTTTCCATCCATGATTCAACAACGTTGCATGTTTTGCATTGACATAATATTTACTCAATAACATTTTTATTAACATGATCATACAGTACAAATTACTTTTTGCCTCACCCTCAGTTATGTCTTCATAAGATTGGTTTTTTATATTTTCATATATATTTCATTTTATTGTACATAAATGTTTTATTATTGTTTGTTTTACTTAAGCGAAACAGAAGAGTTGAAAGTGTATGAACTCCTTTTCATTTTATTGTATTGAACCAGAAAAGAAAAGCTTTTGATGTGTATGATCATTTCCAGTTCTTCTTTTTTGTTATTGAGATATTTCGTTGTATGTGAACAAATGATATTTTCAACAGGTTAAATGATGGTATGATTGTATCTACTAGAGGGTGAGTCCTATTTTTTTATAAAATCTTTCAATTAGCTGGAAACAATAGGCATTTGGTAGAACCAATCTATCAACCGGTTTTGATGTAATTATATTAATAATATCGATAGCTACAAAACGAGAGGATGCTATGCAATCAACTTTTTTCTCTTGCGTTTATTTTTAAAAAATGCCACATATAGCTGCATTTTTGAAAAAATTGGAGGTCCGGATTTATAAATCGAATAAAAATAAAAGAGCCGGGATCTGATAGTTAATTAAAAATCAAACTCCAAATGTTTAAGTCGGTTTTTTTTATAATAAAGAAATTAAAACTAAAATTTTTATTTATTAATTTTGTGATTTTTTTCATATTGGAAATAAAATTCGTTTTGATTATTTTTGTGTTTTGCTTATACTATTTGGAACAGTGTACAAGTTCATCGTGTTGTAAAAGTTATAATAATTTTGGACTTTATAGAAAATAATAATATAATAATATTATTATACCGGAACACTGAATTTATGACAAACACGAATTAAAATTGCAAATCTCTTTGAAATTGTAAAGAAATTTATTAATTGGCTAACAAATAAAATAATTTAGTTTTACGAAAACAAATCACAAAAATTATATAAATCAAAATATAACAAAAAGCATACATTAATTTATTTCTTCATTGTTGTCTTCTTCATGTTTTATTTTACGTCTTCGTTTATCTTCTGTGATAACTCCCTTTATAACCGATTCCAACGACATTTGATTAAAAAGAGTAGGTATGGCAGTTTTCTTAAGACGTATCCTTAACAGTGAACTTCGATCTAAACAATTTTCCTCAAAATGCTGCGAACAAATTACATCATATTTCTGCGGTTTCCAATGTTTTAAATTTAGTGCTTTTAACCATGCATTTAAGTATTTTGTATGTATCGGTTGGAAATCTGTGACATGTTATTTTATTTCTATTATGCTTTTCGTAACGATTTGAGTTCACACATTTACATGTACAACATTCCATAGCTATTATTATTTAATTAAATTTGCAAAATATTAATGTTTTCAAATTGTAAATAAGAACTTTATTTAAAACAATTTTATAAATAACTTTTGTTAATTTTATACAAAATAATAACAATGACTAATCACCATTTGTTTTTTTATTATTAATTTACTGAACACTTATCAGTTTAATTTAATTTTATTTCAATTTACATAATTTACTGAGCCCCGATCAAGACAATTTGATCGTTTATAAACACATATCATCAGACCTCCTGTTTCTCTTTCTAATCAATTTTCACTAATACAAACATCAATTCTACTTTTTTTTTTTAAACGAAACAATCATTTGTAAAACATGTTTTATTAATACGAGTGACGTAACTAAAACCGTCAACAAAAAAGAATGTTCACAGTAGTACGAACAAATGTCCCTACTCTTATTACAATTGAGGATAATAAATTAATAAATTAGTAGGGAATTTATCTGAATATTAATACTATTATTAAAATAGTAAAAATTAAAAATAGTCCGTCATTACAAAGTGTCTTATTTAAGTGAGTTCACCCTGGCATTAGTGAATGAAAAATGTCGTAAATGAAAAAAAAGGGCAGAAATATTAATAAATGTAATACATGAAAACATGCTGATAATATGATGTTTATAAAACAGTGAAAACAAGTTTACAGTTTCCAAGTTTTTGAAAACAAAAGGAGCGAAAATAAGATCATTGAATTGTTTCAAAGCAGAGGCCGTGAACAAAATTGTCAAAAGTCATGGATTGGGAGAGTTCGTTCCATAATATATTAAATTACACTTTTATGTTGATACGTGAAATATGGAATTGTTACGGGCGTCAGCACGTTGGCGAAAAAATTGATTTGTAATTGAAATGATTATTATACGTGTGCTTGTCATGCTGGTTCATCTTTTGATTTTATTCACCTTTGGGGTGATTAATATTCGATGTTGCATTCTACGAGCGTCTATATGGATGACGCTCTAAATTTTTGGGAGAAGTGATTTTTTTTAAATGCAATTGGTGATTAAAAACATTTTTTTTATTCTATTGTCTCTCACAGTTTTAATTTTATATTACATGTTAGATATAGTAACTTTGTGTTTGTTCTAGAAGTCAAAATAAAATTACAAAATTTTTTTCAATAGAAATTGTTCTAGTGTTAGATTCCGCGCATGGTTCGTTCATTCATATATCGTTTAAAATTGATAACCCTTGGATAAATAGATACGGTATGTTTCTATTTTTAATAACATAAGTCCAATGGTAACACTTTCTCTTATGCTATTTTACTTATTCAATCTCTTTTCCATTATATTTAAATCAGTGTTTCGAACCCAGACAAATTTGGGTGCGGGTTCAAAACATTAAAATTTAGTGGGTTTGGGTTCGGTTCGGGTTTGGGTTCGGGTTCAAATTTGTTACAAAAAAAAAACAATTTTTTTTATAATTCATTATTTTTTATTGAGAATTCCTTAGAACAATTAAACTCAAGTAAGTAAAGAAGTAATTGGATTTTTTTTAATTCAAATGTATGGTTTGAAGTTTCTCAGAAAAAACTTCAATTCACATTTTCCGTGTTTCGGATGAATTCGAACCTTCCTCGTCAGTGCCCGGCTCGAATCCTTGGGCAGACACGCTATCGATTTCGCCGTTGAAACGATGACAGTTTCGAAGTTGAAACTTCTTCATCACTTATTTATTTTTGCTTAAGTTGAATTTTTCCACTGTCATTAGACTCCATATTATGGAAATGTTTTTACATTATAATCATTATATGGGATTTTTTTATTTTTATTTTTTTTTTCTTATGTTACAATATATACCGTATTTATGTTACACACATATTTATTTTGAAAAAAAAAATTTTCATTTAATTCTCACTATTCACTATTCTCTACTGAAACAAATAATAACCAAAATAATCTTATTTGAAACAAAAATTCTGCAAAATATGAAATTTCTTACGCAAACTTCCAAAATTTCCTATATTAAAAATTGAACCTGAACCGCGTTTTTGATTGGGTTCGGGTTCGGGGTCGGGTTCACATAATTTAAAAAAAAATCTTGCTCCGGAGCGGGTTCAGGGTTCGGGTTCGGTTCGGGTTCGAAACCCTGATTTAAATACATTAACCTCTACAGATATCATATCAAAGAGAGACTGTGAAACTTCCATCAAAGTTTCCAACATAAATGAGTTTGCGGTTCATTCAGAATTTATTAATTTAAATAAAATATAAATCCAAAAACTATAAATCCGGCTACTGAAAACTCACGCTCTGTAAAGTATGAAACAAGAAAATATTCTCATCTGAAATCGTTATGTACAAACTATTCAATATTTATCGTCTAATAAATAAACAACTTACGCATAATATATTTTAATATATTTAAGACATATTCATTGTGATTTTCAGAGGATGTCCGTGGTTGAATGCCACCTACCTTAACAAAACAATAAGTTCTAACAGAAGTAAGCGACCATAAGCTATAAGGTAGAGTGCATAACGCCAGGCTATACATCTGGAGGGTACCATATGACCATATATCAACTGAAAATCACAATGAATATGTATTAAGTATATTAAAATATATTATGTGTAAGTGGTTTTATTAATAAGCGATAAATATTGAATAGTTTGTACATAACAATTTCAGATGAAAATATTTTCGTGCTGCATACATTTCAGAACGTGATGTTTCAGTAGTAATAAACAGCTGTTAATTTTATTCTGTTGGAACACAATAAAACAATTTATTTGATTGTATTTTATAAATAATTTGATTGTATTTTAAAAAAAAACTTAACAAAAATATGTTCGCTCTGAATATATAAAACAATAAATTCAAACTAATGCGCATGTCCCTCTCTCAAATATTGAAAAATCAGAAGCTACATGAATTAATTCATTTAAATTTCCATTGTGAAAAATATTAGTTTTTTTTATTGTGTTTTGATATCTCAATTCTCATTAGCATAAAATTGGATGTATTTCATTGTAGGCTATTTCATTTTCAAAATAAGAAACAATTAAATAGCTACGAAATTGAATAAAATTTATTTAGCTGTTTAAAATTATGGTACAAAAAAATAAAATAAAATTTATTGTTTTTTTTCTTTCCTTTTACTTGTTTTACCAAGAATTTGAAAATAATTCAATTAAAATTAATACATGTTACTCTGTCGAAAGGACAAAACATTGTATCGGGTTAGTGTTTAATGAATTTTATTCTTTTGCACATTTGCAAAATTTTCAGATTTTTAACCAAATAAGTTTTTGCTCGAAAGATAAAATATAGCATTAAACACTTACACAATAAATTACTATTATATGCTTATACTTTTTTTTAAGTTTATAAGAGATGTCCTAAGCCAGGATTCGCTGGAACAGATTCGGTATTTTATTTGTTTTTCACATATTATTGGTAGTTAAGGTCCACCCACAACAAATTGTATTTTAAATGATTTGAAATTGGTGACTGCTTGTTGAGCATGCTTAGCTGCAAGATAATACCAGTGTTAAAGAACACGTCTTTAACATATACTTTCGAGGAGAAATTACTGAGTAGATGTTTTTTGAAACCAATATACGCATTGGTCTTTTTTAGGAGTGGGTCTAGGAGTGGGTCATTTTTAGCGATTTCACTGTTCATGATTTCTATTCTCGCAACAGGTATCTCGTACACTTAGTTGATGAGTCTTATCCCACGTCTTTTGTAATATTTACCTGAGGAATGTAAGAGAATGAGGTATCAACAAATCTGTTTATTTCTTCTTTCGCCAGTACAGCTTATATAGCCTTTCTTCATGCTTCTTAATACTTTACTTTATCTGGTCCACTTAACTACATCTGTAAGATGGTAATCTGTAATTACAGCCAGACTCATGAAGTTGTTATCTCTATTTTATAATAATAACTGGAACAAACATGACTTATTCTTGAGTAATATGTACAAACATATGTACAAACATATGAAAAATAATTGTTTTATTATATTTTATGTTTTATTTTATTAGTTGATGTTTCTTATCCCACGTCTTTTGTTATAAATTTATGTATTTAGTTAATATTGTTTTATTATTTTAAAAAATTGTCTGAACTTTTGTTTTGTCAGGAACTAGACTCCTAAGGGAATTGGTTAAGTTGAGCACATCTACCTATATAAATATAAAACATTATTTTTTATCTCAAATTTCCGTAAATAATCAATCTTTAAATCACAAATTGTTTTTTTTAAACTAACAAACAAACTGTTTCTTCTGTTCCACTAAATTACCCAAAAAATAATAAAAAAAACTATAACAAAAAAAATATTTATAGCAATAAATTCCAAAAATAAAAAATTTCGACGTTTACTCATCATAAATACAATCATCTCAGTGTCAGTTCGTTGAATTGTTTAAGTTGTTCGAAATATTTGTTTTTGTATTAGAATTAGTTTATAATTTTCATAGAAATAATAAAAATTGTTTCTAATAACAACAAAAACAAAATAATTCAATGTGAATAGCGAGCGCTAAACGCTAAAACATTTTTATTGAATACCGGAATTGAAACTATAATAAATATTTTCATATTCAATGGAAATGAATTGAATTGAAACAGAAGGTATAGAATTGAAAAAAAAAAATAGGTAATGTATCGTGAATAATTGAATTATGAAGGTTTCAATTGTTTTGCTACTGTACCCATTATATTGTACAGAAAAAAAAATTGAGTAAATGAATTAGAGTAGAATTCCTTTGGAATGAAGTTATTTTAACGTGCGAATCGATGATATTGATCTCATGTGATGTGTGTGATTATATTTTTTGTGTTTTCAGCTCATGTATACATCGTAATTTATAATTGCTTTCGAGTTTGATAACCTTAAATTGAAAATCACGGAATGTTAGTTGTAATTATGAGTAACAGTTTAAATTATTTATAAAACTTACAGTTAGTTTATTAACTGATAATATCAGATATTAAATCTATAAAACATGGGAGACTAAATAATGAAATACTAGAAGTTCAAAACGTGCTCTGGAGTCCCATTGCCTATGTGTCCATCACAAGACAATACCTAGAAAACGCCAGTAGATTGGTTGTAATGTACCTAACAAATGTATTTTAATGGTACCCATGAGACGAGAGATTACGTTATCGTTATGGAACCCAAAGATGCCAGGTTAAATAAGGCGCGATAAATTGAACTTCTTATTATGCACTTGTGTTGGCTATCCTTCAAAGGCAATGACATTAGGTGTTATTTGTAGTAAGATGCATAACCTCTTGAACCCTGGTTAGAAAATTTGAGACATAAAATAATGAATTGTTATTCTAATCATAATTCACGTTTTGAACGCCTAATACCCTAAACTATTTTAATATAGCGTGAACACCACTAAGCGTTAGGGAGAGGGCAACACTGTCCATTCCCTTAATAATGTTACCGAGATCTCAAGCTTAAACTAACTCAAGTTTTTCCGTTTCCATTTTCCTACTGAAGTGAATGCATGTAAAGCTCATACTACATCTGGAAGTGTTAGTAATGTTGAAAATGACCTTCACTAGATGACATGGATCGTTGGATGTATTGCCCTGAGGGTAAATGAAAATAAGAGGTGTTTAAGGAGTTGAATATTAAAACGTTTAAGATTTATTATCAGGTTGTAATGGGCAAGATATTTTGTGTGCAACACACTTATTATTTCTTACAAGTACAAATAACACTTCTGGGAAGACCGTTCTCATTTTTGTTTTACATTCATTTTTGCATAATTATGCACGGAAAAAAAAAATTTCGTTAAAATCACACAACGAATACTATTAAAAATGTTTTATGTTTTTCAATAAATTTTTGTTATGATTCACAAATTTTTCAATGATATTTACAAAATATGATTTTGTGTTAAATTTGTGCGTTGTGATTTTCAAAGATTCGGTTTTATTAAATTTTTTATTCCGAAAGTTATTAAAGTTTTGTGTTGTTCATAAATATATGAGTATAAAAATCAACAAATTTAAGATTTTGTGAAATATGAAAACCCTTTTTTGTAACTTTCACGAAATTTTAGTACAAATTCATTTAATAAAAGACGTTTAATGAAATTCATAATGTTCAAAAATAAGGTTAAATTATATTTTTAATTTTGTAATAATTAATATGATCTCTTTTTATTTCAATCATATTTTATATATCACAAAACTACTTTGAATTATTTATTACACGCATTGTTATAACGGAAATAGTCAGATTCAACTAAAAAATTTTTCATATTAAACTTTTAAAATTAAAATGAATTTTTAAAATATTAAATAATTATTTAATATTTTTAATATGACTCACATTCGTGTCAAAAAATAAAATAAAATTACAGTTACAAATTTATCTAGAGTAAATTACAGAAAATGTAGCTATGTAAAGTAACGGTTTAAACACAAAACGTTCTTCTTTATTCGGAAATAATTCATTTGTGTCATTCAAAAATCAACCTTAATGCTTTTCACGAATTACTCAGAGCAAAAAAACTTTTGTGAATATCACAAAAATCTTTACTTTATTCACAACATACATCAATGATTTTCATCAATGCATCGTTAACATCATAAAATGTTTAGTTTTTACTGTTATTATTTGTGTGTACAATATTTTCAAAATTTATTGGACATCATTTTGCAAAGTACGTTCTATAAGATAAGTGTTATTACTGTTCCATATACTGTGTTTTATTGATGAAAAAATTACAGGTAATTGATATATATGTATATAAATTTATTAATTATGTTACTTAAAATTTAAAATGCGAAATTAAACAAGAACGCGTTATTTTTTAGGAATTTTTTAAATTTGTAGTTTATTTAATCTAAAATAGTTTACTAAACTTAATTAATATTAAATTAAAAATAGTTTTGTAGTAAAAGAAGTTATTTGTTCTTTAAATATGAGGTGCTTTAAGTGTGAAATGCAACAAGATGTAGGAAATTTTGAAGAATTCAAAAGACACTTTCTAGGATTTCATAAAATGTCTACAATTGACGGGATTCAATGTTTAGAAGACGGTTGCTTTATTTTTTTCTCCAACTTAAAAAGCTTTAGAAAACATATAGTTCATAAACATCCAGAAAATTTTGGAGTGATAAATACGAAAACTAGCACCGACAAAATGTCTAATGATGCTATCCTGCGATTTAATAACTTCTCCGACGAAATGAAAATCGTAAATTCTTGTGATAAAGTACACGAGGCATGGTTAATGGAAAGTCCTTCTAGTTGTAATACTAATGAAATTTTAAATTTTATTTTACAAATGCATTCTCATGATTCTTTTTCTAGAAAAGATGTATTGGATATACAAAAGCATATCGTAAATTATCTAACTACCCCTTTTGTTAAGGAACTTAATAATTTTTTAAGAATTAATTGTCTAACAGAAAACAAAACAAATACGTTAAGGACTCTAATAAAAAAATTTGAAGATCCTTTTCATTATTATAAATCTGATTATAAACTTTTCAAGGAACTAGAAAAACAAAATCTGTATATGCCACCAACATACTTTTGCCTTTCTAAAGAAATAGTGCCGATAGAGTTTAAAGGAAATTTGATTTATGATGAGGCTTATAACACAGGCCCTGATACGGAGCCAGTTATTATTTTGGACCTTTAAAGAAATATAATATGCTAGAAATTTTCCTAGCACGCCGGATATCTATTTATCCCCGGTACGACCCTTGAGATTGGGAATCTCTCATTTTGTATAATTAGCCTGTCATCAAAATACCCAAGTTAAAACGCACAAAAAAAAACTAAATTTCAATACTAATATAAAATAAAACAATAACTTATCTTAAATTGTTGATTGATGATCTGGTTCATCAAAATTTCTTGCTAATTCCACTGTTTCATCAATAATTTTTATATATTTTTTTCCTTGCAATACTAAAAATATCTTTCAATGATTTCAATAAATCTTGTTCTTCTGAGTGCCAAATTCTCGACGTGTGATGTTAGACGTTCTGGTGTTTTTAAATCTTCTTTACAAATCGGACATAAAAAATCCTTCCAAGATATCATTATCACTATCAAAAGGATTAGCCATTATAAATTTAAAATAATACTACATCATTTATCTTCAACCACTTTATTCTTTAGATGCAACAAACATTTTTGTTTTGATCATAGAAATTGGATCAAAATTATTTTACTTCATACAATAATTAACCTGTCAGAATAAGTGGAATAACTTATTATTAAACTGTGTTAAAATTATTTGAAAATATTCTTTATGTTTCCAGACACAAAATTTAATTCTATTTAACTATAAGCTATGTTTATTTAATGTTTAAAACAAGAACAATTGAACATTTTCTTTTTAATCACAAAAATGGAATGACTCTTTTTATTTTTAAAAATTGCAAAATGTGATTTTGCTTTTGCCATCTTATGATGTCAAAAAAAAATCGGGTAATCTTTTTTAAAATTCAGCAATGATTAACAACGACATCTGTTCATTAGTATTGGAAATAAAAATTTAGTACGTTCGTTGGCTTTTTATAATATATTCAAAATCAATTAGCAGTTAAGTTGGGAAAATTTTAAAAGTACTATTAATGTAAAAAATGAACGGAAATTAATGTAATACATTTCTATTGAATTGAAAACAAAGAGGAATTTGATTTTATTATTGTCTTGCGATTATTGCGATCGTTACACCATGAATTCAAGGTAGAAACCAAGATTTTTACTCTTGAAATCACAAAAACGTCGCCATCCCCTCCATGACAGAAAACCACCGAACTACCTCCACTTATTAAACTGTATCTGGGATCGAGATACCCACAGTCACTGGCGTCAAGACCGATGACCGGTTCCAACACTCATGAAGTCCTTAAGAACTTCACTGAGTATTGAGACCGACCATACATCCGAACGTCAGCACCATGGACACCCCGATACAACCAGTAAGTATGACCTGAAGATGTGAACCCCAGAGACGACAATCAGCCAGAGGAACAACCCTACCTAACGAAAAGACATCATTCCCTGATGTCTTTCGCGTGATGGACTCCAAGATTCTTACCGCTCATATCTGTGCACTCGTAGAGTACATTTCCGATCTTAGTCTTAATCATTGCAGGTAAGAACTTTGGAGCCAATTTTGCCGAGAATTTTTTGGTAGCGTCACTCAAATGATGTTGCCGTACAAACACACGTTGTTGTGGTTGAAAAGTCCGTAGTTTAGATCGCAGGTTATACTGATGTTGCGATTTTTTGAAAGCTGCTTTTAAATTTTGTTGAACCCGGTTCCTGAGCAGAGTCAAATGATCAGTGCGTTCTATTTCCTCACCAGCATCTTCACCAAGCTTGTGTAGTGATCTCAACAAATGGTAAGTATTTCCATCCGAGATTGGATGTTGACCAAATAATAAATAGTACGGTGAGTACTTGGTAGCAGAATGTACTGCAGCCCGCAGTGCATAAGCGATTTCACCAATTTGTGAATCCCACTTGGTATGTTGACCTTTAATGAACGCTCGAATTGCTGCCAGGACTGACCTATTGACCCGCTCTGACGCGTTACTTTGAGGACTATAAACACCGGTCCTAATGTGTTTAATGCCGAAATCTGACAAAAGACTTTGAAAGTTCATACTAGTGAACTGTTTGCCATTGTCACTGTGCAGAAACTCTGGTACCCCATATGTAAGAAACACTTCGTTCTTTAGAAAAGCATTCACCTTCGGTGAAGTTGCGTTTCTAAGTGGTTTCAGTAGTACAAACTTCGTAGCATGATCCAGAACTATCAGTAATACCGTATTCCCAAGTGTAGAACGAGGGTACGGTCCCAAAAAATCTATATAGACTCTCTGCCATGGACGTGCTGTTTCGAATTGATATTGCATCGGAGGACGCAATATCTGATTCGTGGCTTTTGTTTGTTTACATGTGTCGCAGGACACAACATAGTTGTGTACCTGTGACGCCATGCCCGGCCAATAATAAAGACGTCGAAGTAATTCTAAAGTCTTTTTAACACCTCCATGAGCAGCAGTACTATCATCATGATGTTTCTGAATCATGTTTGAAGTCATCGGTTTTGGTACCCAGAGTTTCCACACAGGAACATCGTTAGGTATTGCATCAGGTCTTGGCTCAATACGTATGTATAGCTTATCATCCACGACTTTAACAGATGGAAAGTCCTTAGGAGATGACTGAACTTTGGCTATCATATCCGTATATTCGTTGTGCCGATAACCTTCATTGTCGATTTTAATGTCGTTAATGTGATGTACTAATGCTTCCGTCAATTCTTCGTGTGTATCGTCATAAAGACGAGATAGAGCATCAGGGACTATATTTTGGGTACCTTTTTGGTGGACAATGGTAAAATCCATATGTTGGAGTTTTAGGCTCCACCTAGCCAGACGGCCACTCAAGTCCTTCTGTGACATAAGCCACTTCAGACTTGAGTGATCAGTCACAATTGTAAATCGGTGACCTTCAACATAGCCCCTGAATTTCTTCACACTCAGAATTGCCGCAAGACATTCAAGCTCAGAAACAGAATAGTTTCGTTGAGCTTTATTAAGTTTTTTCGACATGAAGGCTATCGGACACTCTTGTCCGTCTTCGTCGATCTGATACAACACACTACCTATCCCTGTCAGACTCGCATCGCATCTAATAAAGAACTCTTTATTATAATCAGGGTTTACTAATACTGGTGCTGTAGTCAGCAATCGTTTTAAATTTTCGAAAGCAGCTTGCGCTTCCAATGTCCATTTCAATTTTCCCGAACTCTTCTTTAATAAATCTGTGATTGGTGATACCACGCTTGCATAATTGGGTATGAAACGTTGGTACCAACCAGCCATTCCCAATAAACGTCGTATCTGTTTAACTGTAGATGGAGCTGGATACTCTGCTACCGCTCTTACCTTGTCAGGGTCTGTTCGAAGACCATCTTCACCAACCAAAAATCCTAAGTATTTCACCTCTCTCAGAACAAATTTACTTTTCTTGAGGTTTATTGTTAACCCAGCCGCTCTTAACAATGAACAGACTTTGGACAGCAATTCCATATGTTCCTGGAACGTGGAAGAGACTACCAATAGATCATCTAAATAAACAAAGACATTTTCGTGATATTGATGTGGTATCACTTTGTGCATTAGCCGACACATTGTCTGGGGAGCATTGCACAATCCAAAGGGCATAACCCGGAATTGATACAATGGACGACCAGGCACTGTGAAGGCTGTCTTGTCTCTAGATGCTTCTGCCAGAGGAATCTGCCAGAAAGCATCTTTGAGATCAATACTGGAAATGTACTTTGTGCTATTTAGACGACCTAGTAAGCCATCAATCAAGGGAAGTGGGTAAGCGTCCTTTTTAGTTAGTGAATTGACACGACGGCTATCAATACATAATCTGTTTTTACCAGATTCTTTTTGTACCAAAACCACTGGCGAGCACCAAGAACTGTTACTCTCTTCGATCACGCCCATTTGAAGCATTCGGTCGAGTTCGGCATAAACCTTTAGTTGAACAGCCGGCGACGTGGGATAGTGCCTCTGTTTAACAGGTGCACTATCACCAACATCGATGACATGTTCAACTAAAGAAGTCTTTCCGAGTCCAGACACTTCAAATGACGGGAAAGAATCCTTGATTGTATCCAGTTCTCGTTGCTGGTCAGTGGTGAGGTTATGTATATTTAAATTTTGTGGCTCTGTACGAGTCAGTTCACTAACAAATGAAGGAACAATACCAAATTTCTCCCAGAAATCTATGCCCAGGTAGAGCTCTTCTCGTAAACCAGGGACTATATGGAACCGCATTGGTTTAGTGGAGCCATTCACGGTTATTGGAATTTCAATGTAACCTAAAATTTTAGTTGCAGTACCATCCGCCGTACGAATACACGAAGTGTACTTACGGTAGGTTGTACCCGATGATTCCAATAATTCCAAGGAATTTCTTCCAAGTATTGTGATTGACGCTCCACTATCCAATAGACCTGAAATATGTTTGTCCAAAATCTTTATTGCTAGTCGCGGCCGAGGATCCTTTGTTTCTGAAAGGATAGATGAAATACAAGCTTTGCGAAATAATTTCCTCATCCTCCAATATCTAATGTTACGTTCAAGACGTCTAAAATATGTTCGATGTAATGATGGGAAATTAAATGTACTGGGTGATTTTATTCTGGTTTCCTGAGTGGTGATCGATCGTCCTGCGTTGCTACATCTCTCGTCGTTTTCTTCGGGCTCATTGGATGTTGAACCGAGGGTACCATCCCCGAAGCATGTACTCTCGGACGGTAGTTTACCGACGGGTGACAATATGAACAATTTGCATATATAACGTCCGGCTTATTACATTTCCAGCAGTGCAATTTTATTCTGTTTTTAGAACAATCAGGAGCTCGATGTCCATTTACCCCGCATCTAAAACAGACAATTGGTTGTCTGGACATTGATGGACCAGGTTGATTAGTATTACCAGATGATATCGCAGGTCGTTGCAGAATTCTTCTAGGTTGTGTATCCACAGCTTCAATATATCCATCTTGTTCTGGATCTATTTCTGATTCATAGTCGTCCACTTGCTGTAGTTCGCTAATCCTTAAGTTTGACATTCTGGTTGGGACTGGTGTAGACCACAAACGTTCGAACTTCTGACACAATGTCCGAAGCTCGTCCATAGTTGTAATTGTTGCTGCAAGTGTAGCGTTCTTCAGTTCTACACTCAGTCCTTCCCTAGCGATTTCTAATAATTCAGCTGCAGCAAATGGTCGAACTAATCTCCGATTTAACGAACCCACTTCAACTAAATACTCATAAACGCTCTCTTTGACTTTCTGTTTACGGTTCAAAAGAACACGTAATACCGCTTTATCATCGGTGAGCGTACCGAAGGTGCGTAGGAGTCCTTCCCTAAGCACTGAGTAGGTCACTTCCTCATATTCATGAGTCAAATTCAAATAATATCTATCGGCAGCTGCCTTGAGGTACCGTGGAACGATCGACCTCAGGTCGTCCCAGGACACACGGTCCCTCCTTGCAGCCGCCTCCACTCGATGGATAAACTCATGAACATCAGGAGAGTGATCATCCCCTGTGAAGTTCGGAACCCAATTTGAGTCATAACGACTCAAATTGTTCCTACGTACCTCTCGGTATGCTCCCGGTGACAATGCTGGAGCCGCGACACGAGATACCTGAGGAAGTGGGTTGTATGGTGGTGGTGCTGTTAATGGAGCTTGTGGATAATTTGTTTGAAATTGTTGCAACTGCTCCTGTGGTATCGGTTGATAATTCAGAGGCTGCTGTACCAATGCCGGATTGATGTATATTTGTTCAGCTTGGAACGATGAACCCAGTTGTGGTAATGCGAAGTCCTCCGCTCTTAAACCTGATTGTTGAAAACACGATGGTGGTAATTGTTCTGCCCGTCTTTGTTGTTGTTGATACCCACGATTTAAACTGTGTATCGTATTAGTTATTGGCTGTACTGGTATTGGAGTGGATCTCTCCTCTGGCTGAAACGCAGGCGATTCGGATGGTACAGATGATCCTCCTGGTTTAGTCTGCATAACTGGACGTGTCGACAACGATCTTATTATATCCCAAGCGCGTGACAATTGGGAGATAGCGTAGGTGCGGGCTTCTTGCAAATCATCGCGAGAACCCAACCTATTCATCCTCCCTGTATAGTGCAACACACGATTAGCCAGACCATCTAAGAATGGCTGATTAATCGGTGGCTGAAGTCTACGTATCTGATCCACAATTAGTTGTGCCGCCTGCACCACCATTTGAGACTCAGCTACCAAATCTCTCGCGTGAGATACCGTTAATGGAACTGAACCTTGTACCGCGTGGTTTCGAAGTTCCTCTGCCCAGTTGACCCCTCTGAAATCCACACCTCGAACCAGACATTCAATTTGCAGTTCGCTGGGTTCCAATCCATAAAATGGATGGTCAATGTCTATTTGACTTGACATTTTGATGGTAAAATTTATAGAATCCAGAATTCACAATAACAAATAACAATAATAAAACCAATCTCAACAAAAAAAAATGTAGCTAGTATGCTGTAAAAGTGAAAACAATAAAAAGCGCAAAACGAAAAAAAAACCAACGAACGCCCCAAAAAAACAGAAAATTTTTGTAAAAAAAACAAACTTCGTAAAGGAACCAAATGGAAAGACCACCGTCGTACCCAATCTTTGCTGAATCTTTTACAAAAGTTCCTAAAATATTGTATGTGTAAAAATATAATTTATTTATTTAATTCCAGATATACTGAAATATATATATACCTAAAATTAGTTATTGACGATAGCACCCCTAAAAATATTTATTTATTTTTAAAAAAAATTGAAAAATAAAAAATATTCAAAAGAATGTTTATTTATCGGATGCACCGTCTTAACTTTGAAATATTTATTTATTTTTTTAAAAAAACAAAGAATATTTATTTATATCTTGACGTAAAGCTTAATTAAGAAAATTTATTTTATTTAGCTACCTAAAATTAACTTAAATTTAAAAAAATTATTTATTTAATAAAAAATTTTATTTATTTAATTTTTGAAAAATTTGTTTGATTTATTTTATTTTTATTTAATATTTAATAATATAAGAGATTCCCAAAATCAAGATTCGTCTGGAGACAATTTAAAAAGTAAGTATGGCTACAATATCCATATTGTTCAAATTTAAAATATCGCGTTCGCGAGCCCACTCCAACAATGCATGTGAGAACTGACTAGAAAAGCCCCTAACGACCAGATTCTACAGAACAGTTTCTCCCCAACCTAATAAAACAATCACAACTGTCACGATTAGACACTAGGTCCATTTCTACTGACCCAGTTGTGCTTGTTTAATCTACAAATAAATTACAACTAAACCTAATGCGAAAGTTGAAGAACGCTCCCGAGCACCAGACTTCAAACCCTAAACTCCATGAAAAATTGTTTTATTGTAAAAGCTAAGTGGAAAAGTGGAAAAGTTTTTGAATTTGTTTGAGGTGAAGCCTCTGATCCTGAAAGCAAAAGTATAATTGGTTCTTCTCTTCATTACACCGAAGAAGCCTCTGAGCAAAGAATGGTACTACTGGTTTGCACCTAAGTACAAACACAGCAAAACCACTCCTCGTCCCTGAGGACTTCCTCGCCGAATGAAGAGAAGAAACCAATGTTCTTCGATCGCATAACCCCGATGGCCATAGGCGATCTAAGAACGACATCAATGTTAAGGGGATAAGCCCCATGGATGGCTTTTTAGGCCTACCGCTGAGAAAGTGAATCAATAAACCTAAATAATATATAACTTATCCATAATCCAAACAATTTCTTGTTTAAAAATGCTAAATCGAAACATGAAATACATAATATTATTTTAATAAAGTTTTACATGAAATTAATTAAATTTAATCTTCAGACTAAATAATAAATTGGTAATTTAAAAAAAAATTACGATTATTTTAAATTCAAAACTAAGCTTACTAATTTTTAAGTTATTAACTCTAATATATTTGTTTAGGTTAAATCTTTCGCTTTATTTATTGTATCCAAAACAAAAATAAATGTTAGCTAAAAAATAATTATTTCTATATTTATACCACTTTTTAAAATTAATCGCAATGAAAAAATAATTTTAAAAATGTTGGTAGCTAAAATGGACTCATACGAGATCTGTATACGTACATCCGCGGATCATTATGATGACAAATGTAGAGATATTGATTTGGATCCGGCTCACTCTATAAAGTTGATGGGAATTAATTATTTTCAATTGTACTTCCATAAACATAGACCAATAATACTTTGAAAGTAGTGACGAAAGATTTAAACTTATACAAAACTGTTGAAAAGCTGTTTGGTCAATGTTAACCTTTATTACGTTAATAACATCCTAAAACTCATAGAAACATGACTTAACCACAATCAGAAAAACATACGATTAATTTCATATATAAATTAATTGCATCATCCAAAAATATGTACAATATATAAACAATTATATGTACAATATGTACATGGTAGCATAAAAAAATTTCAAAAAAAAACTGCTTCCCCAAAACGGTTTTCTTTTTTCCAAATAAAAAAAAACAATTAGTATTACTAAAAGCAAATGACAGCACAAAAAACAATCTCCAAAAAAAATTGCTGTCCCAAAACGGTTTTTTTCAAAATTAAAAAAAAATTAGTCTTAACTAATTATACAATGAGGAACAGGGGCCTCCTGTGGACCAGACCACTCCTCTTCCTGTCGCGTGGTCGGTGAGATGGGGACCTCCTCAACCAGCTCCTCCGTTTGAGTACTCTTGGTCGAGGAAGCTCCCAGCTCCACGACCAAGCGACTCTCCTTCTCCCTTCTTCTCCTCTCCTTCCTCTTCAGGTGAGAGCTCCTATTTCTATTTATCCTCCTTCTCTCACGCCAGCCCACATTCACTTCCTCAGTCACTTCATCCATCTCATCCGCTTCCTCATTCACCCCATTCAACTCCTCATTCACTATCTCACAAATCAAATCATCCAGAAACTCATCATATTTTTCTTCGTAAATATCATCCATCAATTCCAAAAATATTTTATGTTTTACTTCATCCAGAATCACATTTATCATTCCATCCACTACATTCCTCGCCTCAACCATTCTCTCTTTTCTCTCCTCATTCGCTCTCCCATCCACCTCATTCATCCAGGGCTCAAACCCACCTGGCCGACACCTCCTTATCAACCCCTGACCCCTCATAATTGTATACATTCTTATCAAAATTCAAAATATATAATTTCCTAATCAAAACCAAAACGAAACCAATAACTGGTTTATTTCAAGATAAACAAAAAGCTGATTGACAACCACGGCCCAAACCGGTTGCCACCACCCTATTACCAAAAAAAAACCACAACTGGTTTATCCTAAAACTTACAAAGAGAAACGCGGAATTCTTTAAATTTTTGAAAATATAAATTTAGAGTACTTATGATAAATATACACATGAACACCTTAGAAACTAAACCTTTATTTTTTCCTCTAGCTTTTTAACAAAATTTAGCTAAATAAACCGACGCGAAAAATAAACTATATATAGATATTAATTAATCTGAATTGAAATAATCAATTAATATATAAATATATAAATATAATAATATAAAATGTTCCACAAAAAAAAAGTTTTTTCAAAAAAAAAAACCGGCTTGCCAACGCCCAACCTGGAAAATATTTTCCCACCAAATAATATAACTGTAATTAAGCTAACGGGTCCCTTTTTGTTCGGCGCTAGTTCTTAATAACTGCCCTGATACGGAGCCAGTTATTATTTTGGACCTTTAAAGAAATATAATATGCTAGAAATTTTCCTAGCACGCCGGATATCTATTTATCCCCGGTACGACCCTTGAGATTGGGAATCTCTTATTTTGTATAATTAGCCTGTCATCAAAATACCCAAGTTAAAACGCACAAAAAAAAAACTAAATTTCAATACTAATATAAAATAAAACAATAACTTATCTTAAATTGTTGATTGATGATCTGGTTCATCAAAATTTCTTGCTAATTCCACTGTTTCATCAATAATTTTTATATATTTTTTTCCTTGCAATACTAAAAATATCTTTCAATGATTTCAATAAATCTTGTTCTTCTGAGTGCCAAATTCTCGACGTGTGATGTTAGACGTTCTGGTGTTTTTAAATCTTCTTTACAAATCGGACATAAAAAATCCTTCCAAGATATCATTATCACTATCAAAAGGATTAGCCATTATAAATTTAAAATAATACTACATCATTTATCTTCAACCACTTTATTCTTTAGATGCAACAAACATTTTTGTTTTGATCATAGAAATTGGATCAAAATTATTTTACTTCATACAATAATTAACCTGTCAGAATAAGTGGAATAACTTATTATTAAACTGTGTTAAAATTATTTGAAAATATTCTTTATGTTTCCAGACACAAAATTTAATTCTATTTAACTATAAGCTATGTTTATTTAATGTTTAAAACAAGAACAATTGAACATTTTCTTTTTAATCACAAAAATGGAATGACTCTTTTTATTTTTAAAAATTGCAAAATGTGATTTTGCTTTTGCCATCTTATGATGTCAAAAAAAAATCGGGTAATCTTTTTTAAAATTCAGCAATGATTAACAACGACATCTGTTCATTAGTATTGGAAATAAAAATTTAGTACGTTCGTTGGCTTTTTATAATATATTCAAAATCAATTAGCAGTTAAGTTGGGAAAATTTTAAAAGTACTATTAATGTAAAAAATGAACGGAAATTAATGTAATACATTTCTATTGAATTGAAAACAAAGAGGAATTTGATTTTATTATTGTCTTGCGATTATTGCGATCGTTACAGGCTAACTCATCAGGAATTTTATTATGTTTAAAATATCAATTTCAAAAATTTTTCGAAAAGCCCGGTATTTTAAAAGAGGCTCTAAGTAGTATCTCAAATATAGACGAATCGTCTAAAATGCTTTCCAGTTTTATGGATGGTGACCTATGGCAGAAGAAAAAAAAGAACTTTGTTAATAAGATTGCTATTCCTTTTTTTCTTTATATAGATGATGTTGAAATAAATAATCCTCTGGGATCTCATTAAACCCAATACGCCGTTTCAAATTTGTATTATGCTTTTCCTAGTCTGGATATGTCACGGCTAGAAAATATTTCTTGGCCGGTATAATAAAATCCAACGATATGAAATCTTATGGGAATAACTCTTGTTTAAAAGGTTTAATTTCGGAAATAAAGAACATAGAACAAAACGGAATAACGATAAATACCCCTGAAAATAAATTACTTGTTCATTTTGTACTCGGTTTAGTGTTAGGAGACAATCTGGGAATAAATAGTGTTTTAGATTTCACGAAATCTTTTTCGTCTACCTTTTTTTGCAGATTTTGTAAAGCCAGTAAAATCCAGTGTAGAACTTCATGCATTGAAAATGTAGAACTCCTTAGGAATAGTAGAAACTATACAGAAGATGTGGTGTTGAATATTCCTACACAAACTGGAATTAACGAACCATCTGTCTTCAATTTAATAGATACATTTCATGTAGTTGAGAATTTTGCAATCGATATTATGCATGATATTTATGAAGGCGTTTGTCATTACAATTTATGCCACATTATAAAATATTTTACAGAAACAGTTAAATATTTTAGTCTTTCTTCTTTGAACAAAAGAATTATTCTGTTTGACTATGGTCAAATTGAAAAGGATAATAAACCTAGACCAGTCAAGTCCATTCATTTAAACAAGTTTCGTTTAAAAATGTCAGGAAAAGAAATGAAAAATTTTACTAATTTTTTTCCAATTATTGTAGGTGACCTAATTCCGCAAGATGATGAAGTTTGGCAGTTCTTTTTAAATTTTTTGGCAATTGTAGACTCATTGTTATGGTATAATATACCGAAAAGTTATTTGAAGACACTCCAGAAAAAAATTGAAAAACATCATCAGGATTATCGAAATTTATTTAATGATAATCTTAAACCTAAACACCATTTTATGGTTCACTATCCCACCATCATACATAATTCCGGTCCACCACGTTTTTATTGGAGTTTCCGATTTGAAGCCAAACACAAACAATTTAAGATATATGCAAACTCAATTACTTCGCGAATAAATGTTTGTGTGTCATTGGTGAAAAAATTTCAATTAAAATTCGCCAACTTATTACTCGATTTGCCGAAGATTCCCATTATAACCGACAATAGCCACATAATTAATATTACTTTTGATTCATTACTAGAAAAACAATATCCTGAAGAAAACCCTAGTAATTATAAATACTACAGTAAAATAGAATTCAAAGGGACTGTTTATAATTAGGATATTTTCTACCATATTTTGCCGATGAAATGTTCATCGTGGAAATATCTCACATAGCCGTGCATAAAATGGGAGCCAAAATAATTATAATTTGTAGCCCTTTGAAATCACTTTTATTTTTTGAGCATTATGCTAGTTATACGACTGATTTAAATGAGAAAGCCTCCTTAGTTGCAATAGACATTCATTTATTTTGTGGGCCTCCACTTAATGCTGATAAAATTTGATGAAGCAAAGCTGTGATTCCAATCCAATAAATTGATGACCAAAATGCAAATAAATAAACTCTTGTTTGTTTGATGGTTTACAGGAAAAGAAAGAGAATTATAAAATATATTTCAAAATAATTATACATAAATAACTGTACTGAAAATCCAATTCACAATAAGAACAGGTTGTGTTTTACGTTGAATGTTAATTACATTAAGGCTTATTTATATTTTACGTTAACTTACGTAGGGTTTACATTTCATTTTAACACCCCCAATATGTAAATCAAAAAACTAACAAAAATATATAAAAATAAATCTTAATTAATTAAAATTTAAAAAAAAATCATCATCAAAAATGTAATCCCATTTGGTTTGAACATTTGTTGTGTTTATCATTTGGTATTCCTTTTGTTAATATATCTGCTGTCATTTCTTCTGTTCCAATAAATTTTAGTTTGATAATTTCATTTGATACTTTTTCGCGAACGAAATGATGTCGCACATCTATATGTTTGCTTCGAGCCGAATAACAATCAGTTTCACCTAGATGTATAGCACTTTTGTTGTCACAATATATTTCAACTGAATTCAATGTTGGCCAAAACTCTTCTTCAAATTGTTTAAGCCAAATAGCTTCTGGAGTTGCTGACGCGAGAGCCATGTACTCAGCTTCTGTACTAGACAATGCGATAGTCTGCTGGCGACGACTGTTCCACGAAATTGGACCACCATTTCTGATAAAAACGTATCCGGTACATGAACGACGCTCATCTTCATCACCTGCCCAATCTGCATCTGCATATCCAACTAAATTGGCATCTTTATCATTGGAAAATTCAATTTTTGCATTTGTGGTACCACGGAGATATCTGAAAATCCGTTTGACGGCTGCCCAGTGAGCTTTCCCTGGATTATTACTAAATCGGCTTACACTGTTGACTGCATACGTTATATCGGGTCTAGTACCTTGAGCTAAATAAATTAAACATCCAACAGCTTCTTGATAGGGTATATTGTTCATTTCAATTTGTTCTTCTATTGTTTTCGGAGACATGTCTTTATTTAATTTTTGATTATAATCGACTGGAGTTGCGGTCGGCTTACAATCTGCCATACCAAATCTTAACAAAATTTCTTTGATATACTTTTCTTGGCTTAGAAATATTGAGCCTGCATTCCGTGTAACACGCAATCCAATGCAGTTGCTAGCCGGACCCAAATCTTTCATTTGAAATGTGCTAGTTAACTCATGTTTCAAGTCTGATGTCATCTTATCGTTGCTAGAAAATATAATAAGATCGTCTACGTAGACTGCAATAAAAATCATATCATTAGTATTAATTTTAAAATATATGCATGGATCAATCCTTGATTGATTAAAACCCGCTCCTTTAAGAACACTATTCAGTTTAATGTTCCACTGACGACTGGCTTGCTTCAAGCCATACATAGATTTATGCAGCTTACAAACACGATCAGTTCCATCGTGGTATTGTTCTGGTTGTTCAATATAAACTTCCTCATGTAGATCACCTTGAAGAAAGGCTGTGACAGCATCCATTTGCGAAACGTGAAGATTATATTGAGCGGCAATAGCCATTAGATATCTAACCGAACTATAACGAACAACCGGTGCATACGTCTCTTGATAGTCAATACCTTCTCGTTGGGAGCACCCTTTTGCTACCAAGCCTGCTTTATATGTACTTATTTTTCCATCTTCCGTTGTTTTGGTCTTGAACACCCATTTACTTTTGATGACCTTTGCATTTTTCGGCGCACGGACCAACTCCCAGGTTGAATTGTCAATTAGTGATTTATACTCATTATCCATAGCTGCTTTCCAGTGTTTACTATTTTCACTGTTGATGGCTTCATTGACTGTGTCTGGATCCCTTGTAATTGCTAGTTCATCAGAGAATTTACAATTCGCTTTCTGGGTGAGCTGTTGAATTCTTGCAGATTTTCTTGGGGTGTGATTTTCAACCACTGTAATTTCTTCTTCTGGAATATACTCAGAATCAATTCCAATTTCTTCTTCCTCGGAACTATCTAATTCCCCCACTGAAACTGATATATTTGGAATAGTCACTGATTCGGCACCTTTTATTATCACATTAGTTGAATTGTTCTCAATGGATGTGTTCTTAATTTTTTCTATAAACTGTGCATCTCTGCTCTCGACTAATTTATAATTAGTGGGATCTATAAATCTGAATCCTTTAGAGCCTTCACTATAACCAACAAATATCATCTTTTTAGATTTGGAGTTCCATTTTCTTCGCTTTTGCTTCGGTATGTGCACCATTGCCTCAGTTCCAAAAACTCTTAAATTGCTAGATTTGGTTTCTTTTTTGTCCAAATTTCTTCTGACGTTTTATCATTTAGACTAGCAGTGTACGAACGATTAATGAGGTATACTGCAGTATTTACACTTTCTGTCCAGAATGGTTTACCAAGATTTGCATCAAACAACATACATTTGGCTCTTTCAACAATCGTCCTGTTCATTCTTTCAGCCAAACCATTCTGTTCAGGTGTGTATACATTGGTTGTCTGATGAACAATGCCATACTCATTTAATAGTTTGGTGAATGAACTATTGCAATACTCAGTTCCATTATCTGATCGTATTGCTTTGATTCGTCGTCCTGTTTGATTTTCCACCAAATTTTTAAATTGTTTGAACTTCTCATAAACTTCTGATTTGTATTTAATAAAATAGACAAACACTTTCCTGGAAAAATCATCAATGAAAGTTAAAAAGTACTTACATCCTCCAATAGAAAGGTTTTCCATTGGTCCACAAAGATCTGTATGAATAAGCTCTAAAATTCCTTCAGATCTATAAGCACTTTTAAAGGGTAAACGGCATTGTTTTCCTTCACAACATGTTTCACAGACATCAGTGGTTTTTACATCATTGTTGTAATAAATGCCATCTACTGTTCCATTTTTCATTTTTTCCAGGCTGTTGTAGTTTATGTGTCCTAATCGACGATGCCATAGATTTGCATCCGCATTTCCAACCATCAAGCATTTGACTGTATTACCTGTTAATTTATACATATTATTTTCAATTTTAGCATAGGCTAGTAAAATATTATTTTTGCCAAAAATACTGCAACCATTGTTATTAAATTGTACTGCGTTACATCTTTCAATTAATTTACTTACTGATAATAAATTCGTAGGGAGCGATGGAACATACAAAACATTACTTATCTTAACATCATGTACTTTACCATTAGTGTTGAAACTCATGTGAATATTGCCTGAACTAACTACCTCTAATCTGGTGTCATCAGCAACCACTATCTCACTAACTAATGCCGTTTTCACATCGCTGAGCCACTCTTGGTTCATTGTCATATGGCTAGACGCTCCTGAGTCTACATACCATTCGGTCTTACTAAACTGCCCCGACAAGAACACACCACTAAAACCACTATTCTTTTCTTTATGTTGCTTTTCAGTTTTAATTGTAGAACAATCACTTTTATAATGACCGTATTTATTACATCCGTAACACCGAATACGACGCTTTTTTTTGTTTCGAAAATTGTTTTTAGAAGAAAATGCTCCATCTGTTTTATTTTCAAGCTGCATGTCCATTAATTTTGTTTTTATTGAATCAGCTGTGATCTTTATTCCTGAATGTTCTATAGCCATTATCATTGGCGCATATTTTTCAGGAAGCCCTGCCAACAATAACGATCCAATCCATCCTTCTGAAATATCAAAACCACAATCAATTAATTTTTGCGATGTTTCAATAATCTGACAAACATATGCTTCAATGGAGTTACAATTATCTAAATTGGTTGATATTAATATTCGTAGCAATCCAATTCTACGGGTGAATCCGGTATCAGCATACAAAATTTTTAATTTAGTCCACACTTCTTTTGCTGTTTTTGCCGTTTTAATATGAATGTAGATCGACGGATCAATTGACAAAATAATTTTCGATTTTGCTTGCTGTATTTTACTGTCATCCGTAACTGTACCATCAATACAACCTTTCAAATCTTCTAAAATCAAAATATTTTCTAATGCAAACGCCCAAGTGGCGTAATTTTCTCTACCTTTCAATTTTGGCACTGAGAAAAACTGTGCTGAAGCAGCCATTGCAATAAAAAAAACAACACGGTTTGATTTTACCTTTATGCAAATAAAACTAGTCCAAATCTTTATATGAAATCACTTCTATTGTTTTAAAGTTTTATTATATTTTTTATTTAACACAATAATGTCACTACAGAATTAATTCTCAATAGAAAACACTCCAACTTACATAATCTGGATACTGGGCCCATAACCTGATAAAATTTGATGAAGCAAAGCTGTGATTCCAATCCAATAAATTGATGACCAAAATGCAAATAAATAAACTCTTGTTTGTTTGATGGTTTACAGGAAAAGAAAGAGAATTATAAAATATATTTCAAAATAATTATACATAAATAACTGTACTGAAAATCCAATTCACAATAAGAACAGGTTGTGTTTTACGTTGAATGTTAATTACATTAAGGCTTATTTATATTTTACGTTAACTTACGTAGGGTTTACATTTCATTTTAACACATGCAAATACCTCATATAACTCAAAAACAATGATAAGAATAAAAGAATATTAAAGTAATTTAATTTAATTATATATATTATATAGATACATAAGAAACCAATTTTATTTTAAAAAAATTTTAAATATTATATGAATTTATAAGTATATAACTGATGGTGTTGTATTTGTAAATTATGTTTTAAATTAGTAACTGTAGAAAACAATTATTATTAAAAATAATTAATACAATAATATTATGACAAATATATTTTAATTAAGATAATTAAGAGTAATTTTCAAATATTCATTGCAATATTGAATATTAAAAAAAATACAATTTTAAAAATGAGTGGATCAACGACCGAAAATTTCATCTCCAACAACACCTTGGAAGGTCCAATTAGTACCCTTACCGCGGAGGAGCTAACCATCGATCAATTTATTATTGTGAATACATCAAAAAATCAAATTGAACTAGCAGAACTTCTTAATAGTTGGAAACTACCGGAATTATACGCATATTTAGATAGTAAGTACTTAACAATTCTAATAAGTTTTTACTTTTTAAATTACTTTATCTAAATATGCTTTTTACAATTTTGCTATAGGTGAAACAGTTTACGTTGATACACTTAAACTACTGGAATTGGATCAGATCGTACACCTGCTAAAAGGTTTCAACTGGAATATCATAATTAGATTCACAGCTGCTCTAAAAAATTGGAAACAACAACACAAATCTGTCGAAACAGCATCGACTGTTAGCGACCCTCTTTCCTCAATTTCATTGCCTAGTACATCGTATGATTCATCAAAATATTCTTCAGATAATGGACTAGCCCTCCCAAATTTAACCATGATTTTAAACGACACTCATGAGGGTAAACT
This sequence comes from Diogma glabrata, assembly GCA_963693315.1. Lineage (NCBI taxonomy): Eukaryota > Metazoa > Arthropoda > Insecta > Diptera > Cylindrotomidae > Diogma > Diogma glabrata. Next base: position 127,994,207 of record OY856187.1, read on the forward strand.
GGTTCTAAATGAAATGATCAAACCGGAATATAACCTGACTGATTTACAAAGAGATATTTTAGCCAATGTAATAATTGATTATTATATTCGGCATAACATCAAAATGTCGACGTATATTTGCAAACAATTAGCAGATGCCATTGTCGCACTTGTACCATCCGAAGATCCGGTAAATTTTGTATATAAAATTTTAATTTACAAATAATAAATATCACTAATTTATTCATTTAATTTTAGGAAACGTATTATTGTCCAAGGAAAAATGCTTCACCGGTAGGGAAGCTTTATTTCAAATACCACAACCAGATTGCTCGGTTAAAGCGAAACGGGTTATGTGAAAAATCGAGTAATTTAAACATACCAAAAAATACACGTTTTGAACTTAATAAACGCATACAACAGCTGCTGGAACAAGCGGACAGTGAAAGTCACTATCAAGCGTTAAGAAACGAGGTACTAGGATTTGAGGAAATTCTTAATCACTGGCAAGGCTGCTCAAAAAAAGATTGTTGGAAATTCAAACAAAATCCACGGCTGAAATATTTTTAAGATATCGGTTCTATAAAGAATCATTTGGCTACAAATTGGTAGGCTTAATAATTTAAGCCGATTCCTAATAAGAACATATTAGTTTTAATTGTCAATTGCTTCATTTGTTTATGTTATTTTTAGATATCAGTAGATTATCTTGAAATATATTCCAACCCTGGTTTAATGTTAAATGATGAATTTCTCGAAGATTTTTACAAGAAAATATGTAAAGTTTTCGACACAGATCTTAAAGACCCCAAATCAAAAGAGCTCTACAACCAATTAACGGCTGATTCTACTATCACACAAAGTAATAATAAAACATTTTTAATATTTCAGTTTACTAATTTAGTTAAATTTTTCAGATGGACGCCTAGGCACAATTTTTATATTACTGCACGGAATTATAAAAAACAATCCCGTAACGGTGGTTGCTAGTGAAAATGGAAAAAGAAAACGAACCAAATATTCTATTAAAGAATGCCAAAATAGCTGCTTTTACATTTGTGATACCGTAGAAGAATTTGAACTTTATATCGAAAAATTATTAGAAATGAAAAAAATAGTGCAACCCTTTATATGTATCATAGGGAAAAGCATCGTCTTTCCGGAACAAATACTAGTTTATTTAGACGGTATTAAATACAAGTTCGTAACAATTGTCAAAGCGATGGATATATGCTTTAAAATATTCCATGTATTTAATTTAAAATATCCATCTGCCGGATATAATGTTTGGCAATTTATACAAATGTATTTTTACAATCTAGAATATTCCTCTGAAACTAAAAATCTTGAAGTAAAACGTTTAATAAACAAATTAGCTGAGATTTCTATTTAATCAGTTTCAAATTTTATTTTTAAAGTTTTTATTTTATTTTAAATGTTCATTATTTTAAAACTATTATTTTAAAAAATTTAGTAATGTTTCTACTAATTTTATATTTTAAAATGGGATGTTGTATGAAGCAGTTAATTAATAATAAATAAAATTGAAATATTTTTCGAAATACCAATTATACTAATTTTGTTTAAATTTGTTATGAATAATTTTAGGTACCGTTTAATATGTTTTCTTTGTGGCAAATATATATTATACATTATATATATATATATATATATATATATATATATATATATATATATATATATATATATATATATATATATATATATATATATATATATATATATTTATATATATATATATATATATATATATATATATATATATATATATATATATATATATATATATATATATATATATATATATATATATATAGATATATATATATATATATATATATATATATATATATATATAATATATATATATATATATATATATATATATATATATATATATATATATATATAAATATATGTATATATATGTATATATATATATATATATATATATATATATATATATATATAATATATATATATATATATATATATATATATATATATTTATATATATATAATATATATATATATATATATATATATATATATATATATATATATATATATATATATATATAATATATATATATATATATATATATATATATATATTTATATATATATTATTCCTATCTTTTAGTGATTTTCAAATATCGTTGCAGCAATATTCAAATTATACGTACAGTGTTTTTCACTATGGAAGTTTTGATAATCAATAACGATTTTATAATTTATTTAATATATTTGTAATAGCCACTCAATGAAATTTGTTAATAACGTTAAATTTGATACTGAATTTAACTCAACAATTTTGGATAATCATGAAAAATTTTTGTAAATTTCATAAAACACTTTATAGAAAACATAACATAACATTTATTTTATTCACTTAGAATTGTATTATTTTACAATAAATGCTTTATTGAAAACCACACATATTTTACAAAACCATAGTAACCATAGTAACCAAACTATGACGTCATTAATATTTTAATAGATAACTTTTGTGAATTTCACAGTTCAATTTCTTTATTTCCACAAAAATAAAAATTAATAGAAGATATTTAGTTATAATCAATAAATAGTTCAATTGGCGCAAACATTTGTGAAAAAAAACATTTTTTTTGTGATTTACAAGTAGTTTTTTTTTTCCGTGTGGAACAGAAAGAATTTAAGTTATTTCTGTTAATCGTTTTTTTTTTGTTTTATATTTTTTTAATGTTTGTTTTTAAAATTCAGTTACTTGGTATTGGGTAATTGAGTTGACCAGTTATTGAGTCGGGATTGGGTTGGTTTACCAGTAAGCTGGCTATGGTAAACAGTAAAGTTTTTTGTAGTGAAGTGAGTTGGGGTTTGGTAGTGGAAACAGTGAGTAGCAGTATTGGGTTTTTGAGTTAAATCGGTTTGATTATTAATCTAGAATAATTTAAAGAAATTTAAAAATTAAATTAAATACGAAAGATGCAGTAGGGTCAGTAAGTATGAGGCATATTGTAAATAAATCAAAATAATTTTTGAAGTTGCAAACATATCGACATATATTTATATTGAGAATTAAGTTAAAAAATTGAGAATAGAGGTCTAGTAGCAAGCGAAATAACTCTGAAGTACAATCAGTTCAATGATTCGAAAGTCAGTGTATCTACAATAAAAAATCCCCTTCGAGAAAGAGGTCTTAATGGACAATTTGCCACACGGAAATCATTACTGCGACGGAGGAAAAGCGGTTTAACCATTTAACCGCACAGAAAATGGTTCAAATTTATTGCAGGTGTTAAAATATGAAATGTTTAATTTATTAGATCCACATTTAGTACAGGATTATTAACTTAATAAAAGAACACATGTGAATTTTTCATATACCAAACTTTAAAAAATCGTAAGAAAAAATCCATATTGAATTGCTGACTTTTTATTTCTCAATTTCATAGCTGCATATGTTTACTTTAAAATTTGTGGAATACAAAAAAAAAAGCCTACTTTTTGAGATATGAGCTTTAAAGTAAACCAAGGTTTTACGCGCCGCCTAGCGGAAAAGAGAAAAGTTATTAATTTTAAACTTACTTATTTTAATTATTCAATTATTTTCCTTTTTACTTGCAAAAATATACGTAAGTCGGATGAAATTTGTGGCACCTATTCACAAAACATTGCCACCATTACCAAAAACTACGTGAAAAAGCCTCAAAATTCAACCGCGCATAACTCCGATTCAGAGTACTCAAAAAATAAAAGCAGAAAAAATTTTTTTCCTTTTGTCAATGCCAACAATATATCAAAATTTCAGATTTTTAAAAAACAAAAATTTAAAAATCAACAAAAAAATGTACGTTTTCAAAATAATAGCCCATTTACCTCAAACGAAAAGTGTTTTTGAAGGTACTCACTAGTAATTTCGGCCTCGGATAGACGCCTCGGCCGTAAACAACTAGCTCGTACTTTTAAGTTTTACTTTTCGTTCTAAATAAATAAATAACTATTATTTTTCCACCTTATCAAACTACACAAACAAATAATTTATAGCTAAATTTGTATATATCAAAAACAGAATCTTATATCTAATCGTATTCGCTAATTAATTTTACTATATTCAGCGTTATAGAATATGCCTTATGTAATGAAGATTTACAAAAGGGTCTTGATCCACTATTTCCAATGTTATATTCACGGTCATGTCCCTACACATAGAAAACACATTCAAAAATTATGTAAATAAATCAAAAATAAATCTTATATTATTAATACAAATGCTGAACGATCCATGAAAATTATTAGTCCACCAATATCCCAAACTTGGATTGTTATATACCCCTTTGTAATTTTTCTCATATTGAAACCAACAGCACCATATCTTCACCAAACTGTCCAAATGCATTAATATGAACAAACATTGTTCTTCCTGAATATTGATGATCAACTAATGACAATTCCATTTCCTTCTTTTGGAACAAAATATCAATCCAGTTCAACATTCGATTTATGCAATATCGTAAATACAATAGATGCAACAACATTAACAAATGCTACTTCTCCTGAATACTGAAAACCAACCAATGTCAATTCCATGTCTTCTTTCCAAAAACAAGCTCTTACATCCAATTTGCAATCATCCTTTACACTTTTGTTCGGCCACCATCTATTTATTTTTTTCTAATACACTGTATTGTAAAACAGGCCAACACGCTCAGAATTAAAAATATAAAAAAGTATTATTTGTAATATATCAAAAAATGTTGATATTTGTTTTTTTATTTGCTTAATTTTTTTCTAAATTGTTGCCATTTACAATCATACTACATAAAAACTTACAATACAAGTATCACAGAAACTAATCTAAAAAATAAAAAACTAACTTTACAAACTTATTTTTGACATTTAATTAGTTAAGCAACTTACATTAAAACTTGTGACACACTAACACTGTTGATCAGCATCTTTACTTTTTGATTCAAATTTATATAAGCTTCTCGATCGAACATATAATCGAGTATAAATAGTCAGATTTTCCATCTCTTGTTTCTTTTCAATTAAACTCTTCATCGCCACAAATTTATAATTTTCCCATATCTCTGAATAAAAATGCAATTCAACCCATTTCCACTAAGGCCGGTTGCTTGAACATTTAAACCTTCGATAACTATTTTAATTCTCCATTTAAGCAGTTTTGCGTTTTTCGATCCCTATTGGACCTTTAAATCAAGCATTTAGATTCGAATAAGTTTTCTTATTTAGTCATTTACTTAAATCTTTGTTTAAATTTGTCAAAAAACGGCGTGATAACTGTTTGGGAGATATTTTTTATTTGCGATTTAGCTAATTGTCATTTAGCAAATGTTCAAGCAATTGAGCATAAGTGTTACAAAAAAAAATGTTCATCCTTTATGTAGATTGTAGATAGAAATTTGTATTATTAATTGATATTGTGTGGTGACCCAGCACAGCAATCAACTATAATATGCAAAACATTAGTTGATAGATCTGTAGCATACATGAATGCTTTTATGTTTGTTTTAACTTAAAGTCTGGAACCGAAATAGATCTTAGTAATAATTCTTTACACAAGGAATCGCCCAGCGGCCGAAATTCTGCCATTGTAAATGGGAATTGTAAAAAGATCTCCCAACAATATAAATACAATACATTATTTCAGAGTTTGTTTTATTTATATAATTGATTTTGAATTGTGAAACAAATAACTTAGAAAAAACAAAATAACCGAACAAACAACCCAAAAAACGCACTGATCACATGTTTCCTCTTTTTTCTCAAAAAATCGTCAAAATTCAAAAAAATTATTTTTATCTGCACATCTACTACTCAAGAGCTTTCCAACGATATACATACTGCCCCACTTTTGTTGGGGCAAATATTTAGAAATTTGTCAGGGCTTAAGTAAGGTCCTGATCAGGCTTGCCCTAATCCGGATCAGGCATTGATAGGGCAGCCTGAATGTGCCCTGATCATGAGTGTAACGCTTTTACCCTATCAGGTCCTGATGGGAATTACCGGATCATACCCTGATTGGGGTAGTCCGATCAGACCCTGATTGGGATAATCCAACAGACCCTGATTGGGATAATCGGATCAGGTCCTAATTGGGATATGCGGACCAGAACCTTATATATATTTATATAATTTAATTTTTTCGATTCTAATTTTTTTGTTTTAATTTAATTAATTTATGTATATAATAATATTATGTACATAAATTAATTAAATTAAAACAAAAAAATTTGAATGGAAAAAATTAAAACATCCATGCCACCTTAATCACTATTATTATAGTCTTTCAGCCGAGAAGCGATAACTAAAACATACATGAAACGATTTTGACTATATGTTTTTATTCTAAATCAGGCCCAAAACAGACCCACATCAGATTGCCCTAATATTCCTCTTGTAGGACTGACCAGGCCCTCATCACGCCCTGACTATATTTAGGTTTTCTCTAACTAATTTCTGTTAGGGTATATATAGAAGATAATTGATTTTGATTTGTGAAACTAATAACTTGAAAAGAACAAAACAACCGAACAAAAAACTCCAAAAAACACACCTTTCTCATTTTGCCCCTTTTTTCTCAAAAAATCGTCAAAATTCAAAAAAAAAATATTTTTCAGCACAACTTTTACCCAAGACCTTACCATCGATATACATATGGCGCCTCTTTTGTTGGGGCAAATATTTTGAAATGGTACCACAAAAATAGTGCTTACGTATTTATAAATAGAGAGAGATATATGAATATTCTTATTTAAGAGTAAAATTCGAAATAATACGTTGTTACAGATTTTCTTGCTCTATCGATAAGTTTATCATTAATGCATTAGAGGGTATACACTACCGACCATCTTTGTGCAATTAATTTAATTAATGATAACTAACACAATCAACGATGTGGTAGGGTGTTGTGGTTAATTTAAACGACAACATATCATTCAATTGAAGTTTTAGCAGTCTATACTACAGAAAGAACTGTGGACGATGAAGTTTTATGTAAGTTAATTGGGCGATAGATATATTTAGGCTTAGATAATAATGGTATTCGTCCTCAAAAGTTGTTTGCTCTGATTTCAGATTGTTCTTCAAATTTTCGCTATTTTTCAATTATTACCATTGTCTTATAGACATCTTATTGACATCCTATAGTGAATAACCAAATTCTGTAGAACCAAAACCATTCATAACCAATCTTCTATTTCTTAGTTGCCTAAGTTATGTAATATAGTTTGGTAACGATAAGTCTAATAAAATTTTACAATGTATAACTTAGGTATTCTTAGTCATATGAGGGATGCATTTGCTCTTGGCAATATCACGTGTTTTCGTGTGGAGGTAAGATATTTAAACACACTGAGTTTTGGATGCACCTAAGACTATACTGTTGCCTCCGAGTTGCTTGAGATGTTTGTTCTTGGTTTGCAGCAGTAGTGTGAGAGTTGTTTGCCATATTTCTTACATCCCGCTCTTGGTTTGCAATTGTAGATGTTGTGGTGTAAAATAGAACAGTTGGTACTGTTCCAGACTTTTTAATTATTTCAGCTCACCGAACAAGAACTTAAGTGGCAGAGGAAAAAAAGAATTTCGTTTTTTCTGTTTTTAGAGATCGTTATAGATGTTAACCTTTTTCAAGTGCATATGTCCTACGATTCGTTTCCAAACACTTAAAAATTTCTTGCTTCATGTTGGATATTTTTTATCAATGGTATCGCATTGTGGCCACAATTACCGGTTATCTCTATCCATTCAGCTCTCTTTTGAACAAGTTTTTGAGATGATGAAATCTTTGTGAGAAATTTAGGTATTTTTTCTCGTGAATCCATAGAAGCAAATATAGACGTCAACAACGTTTTTCAATATCAATACTTTTCAATGGCCTATGACAATAATAGATTATTATTCAATTTAAATTCAAACGAGTTTCTTAAATCACCAGCTGTAAAATTTAACGCATCGCATAGGAATGGTTACTGCTTCAGTAACACTTATTATTCTTTATTGAGTTTTTAAAGTTATTTTCGAACTTAACAAACGTATAAACTTATGAGTCTTTTGAATATTGCACAACATTCTAAATATAAAACCCAAAAATTCCCAAACAATATCAAATCACAATCAATCAGTGTAATCCAATCAAATGTTTTGACATACAGTCATTTTCTTTTGATATTAATTGCAAAAATAATATTTTTATTTTCGCTCAATAAACTCTGTGAAATTGGATTGAGATTAAATCCAAAATAATAACAACAACAAAAACAATTGACATAACATATTTCCCAACCCTTTCTTCGCTTCCTCTTTTTCCACACATTCCGCGATCAATTTTTAATTTAAATTTTTATGTAAATTGTTGTTGTTTTATTTTTGCAAAAAAAATACAAATAATTCGAAAAACAGATACTATTAAAATAACCCTTACCATTGTTTGGATATGTGTTATACAAAAGGGTTGTAAATAGAAAAAAAACTAGAAAACTAAAATGATCACATTGTTAGATCATAAGATTTACAGAAAGATATTTAGGGAGAAGATACCGGAGAGATAGAACATTAATTTTTATATTTTTATGTTTCACGACATCAGCGTTAATTTTATTGTATTTGGTTCCGCATTTCGAAGACCTTTCAATCTAACCCCTTTTATTTTTAATTTTGGTTATTTTGTTGGCACAAAATTACCTTGTATCAAAACATTATAATTCACATGCTGGATCGTAAGTTGCATTGATACTCTTATGTGTAAGTGTCTAATTGCATACACCAACAAATATCAATGCAGAACAAGACGTTGCTTACTAACCACTCTGTACAAGTATGAAATGATGAACATCAATTTTCGTTACATTCCTACGTAAGTTTTGATTGCGATAAAGAAAAATGTCATCCAAAATTTAATTCAATATTTGTGGGAAAACTTTCGGTTGGGTTAGGTAAGATGATGATGATCAAAGATTTTTTGATAGATGATCATTTTGAGTAGCCTGAATTTGTTTTTTATTTCTTTATAAAAAAACCTGAAGTGATCTTCACAAAATCTTGATAATAGTAGGAAAATTGGACAATTCTTTTATTATAATAGAAAACCTTTACATGTGAAAATAATTTTTTTTTAATTTTAACCTTGATGTTGTACCTCGTCATCCTCATTATATATCCGTTAAAATAAATCATAAAAAATAAATCATATTAAATTATCCTTTCCCTTGTTTCTGAAATATTTTATTTTTTGTTTTAAATTTTAAACAACCAAAAAATATAATAAAATTATTGCATTTCACGGACCACGCCTTATCAATTAGTTGGGATTTTTTTACTTTAGGATTTTGGATAAGTAACATTTTTTTATACTTTTATTACCGGTGACAATGATGAGAATGACTTTTCAGAAAATATAAGACATAAAGAAAAGAGATTAGTCACGGGATTATATTAGCTATTTGTGATATAAACGAATGGGTTTGGTTGTATTTATTGTTTTTAGGACCACATGCGGCATGAATTGGTTAAAAAGCAATGTTTTAATTTTTGTCAATTGTTTGGAAATTAAAGAATAACATATTTTGTATTGTGTTTTGGCGTGAGATAATGGTTTTAGAAGAAACAGTTAGGTTGACAATGGATAGTAGTGTTGTAAAGATTTTCGTTAGAAAATTTATTGTGGCTTAGGAGTAACAATTTTTTGGTTTGCTTATTTAATTTCCATAACAATACATTGTACACTAAGTGAGTAAAACTTTTGACTTTTTTGATAAGGCAAAATTCCTACTTAATCCTGTTTCTTCTACTCAAACCCATTCATATACATTCAGATATGAAAGCTTAACCCAACAGCGTTTATGGGCTTATGCTCCAATTTTAGACCTATGTGTCTAATCTTATCGAGCAACGGATGTTATCTTAAAAAGATCAGTTGCTGAGTTTTCGATTACTATTCTAGAGTTTGACCTTGAAGACAACATCTAGCTTATACAGACAAACATGATGTTGCTTGAGGTTACTAAATTTTTCATCTTTTCATCTGTGCACATAAAATTTGGACACTTTGCTATCCTACAGCGAAATATAAAATTGTATTATATGACAATTTCACTGCTCAAGTCACACATCGTCAACACGTTTGAACATATTCTGAAGGTTTTTCTCTATACTTTCGGTTTGAAATTGGTTCAGCCCTCTGGGGTCAGGTCATCGTTGTGTAAGTAAATAATATTTGATATAGTTAACTTAAAATATGATTTTAATAGTTCATTGGTTTTTAAAATAAAATTAATTCCACCTTATAGGCGATGTACAGCCGAGTGTGTAAAAACACTAGTCTATACATTTTTAGGTCGACGGTTTGAGTTAGACCAGTCTAGATACCTTAAAAACAGGCGAAAAATGGAAAACATTAGTAATAGGATTAAAACTATTGGATAAATAAGAAAATATTGCGCAAATGATGGGAAACATAAATTAAAGGTGATCCGAGTTACGGGGCTAGTGAAATGGGGTGAACTTTTAGTGGTAGAAAATCGTTTTTCATGATTTTCAGCAAAACTAGACCTTCTGTCGAATAAAGTTTAAAGAAAAAGTTGTAGGTAATAAAAAGGCCTATAACTTTTATACCGGCCATTTTTTCAAATACTCTAAAATTTGTCGTGAATATAGAAAAACCGAGAAGAAAAGGCTTACTCGTTTTTAATTTCTATCCCATACAAGGTTGTACAACTGGTCCAGTAATGGTCCATTACTGGCAGCCAGTAATGCAGCAATGGGCGAGTACTGGCAACCATTAACATGGCAACCATTAACAACCATTAAAGATTTGTCTTCCAGAAATGACTTTTTTTACAATAGCTTTATACCGGTCCCCCAACAAACGTAACCCAAACTTTTTTAATATACTGACAAAAATTATGGACGAGATTAGAGCAAAGTCCCCTAATTGTGAAGTTATCGTTACCGGTGACTTCAACGTCCACAACAAATCATGGTTGGAATTCTCCAAATCGACCGACGATGTTGACAATAGTGGAAAACTGGCAGAAATTTTTGCCGCGTCTCAGGGCCTATTCCAAATTGTTAAAAACCCGACTTTCACTCCCCGTAATGGCGGTGATAATAGTTTTCTACTAGATCTCTATCTTACCACAATGCCAGATATTACGAGTGTCGATGTTGCGAAAGGTAGTATTGGAAATTCTGATCATTATTTAATCTCATCAGTTATCAAAACTGATTTACTTAAAACTACAGCTCCCAAACCCCGTAAAATATTTCACTACTCAAAAATGGATAAGAGTAGTCTTCAAAATTTTTTCCATGGTTTCCCTTTCGACCGTCATTGTTTTTACACTGACAATGTAAATGTTTCTGCTCAAAACTTTACAGAAACCATCCAATTTGCTATCAATAAATTTGTCCCTTTCTCCATAGTAAAACCCAAACAAAAATACTTGTATTCGAAAGCTGCCAAAACGGCACTTAGAAACAAACGTAGATCATTTAATATTTGGATTCATAACAAAACTCCCACTAATCGATCCCAATATCTAAAGGCCAACAAAATATCTAATCAGATTATCTCAAACGAAAAGTCCGAAATTGACAGAGCGAAAGCCTCAAAACTTACGTCTATGTCTGTTTCTGACAAGAGTTTCTACAGTGCCATTAATTCTTTAAATTCTGGTACAAAATTTTCTATTCCCCCTATTATTGATGGTGATTTAATCGTCAATGATCCCGCAAGAAAAGCTAACTTGTTCGCCGAACGCTTTGCTCTGAACTCCACTGTTTTGGAAACTCCTAAAGAAATACCCCAAATCCAGTCTTCAGGAGTTAATATGAATGAACTTCACTTCAAACCCAAAATAGTCGCTAAACTTTTAAAGGGGTTAAACATCAACAAAGCATCAGGAATGGACAATATTCCACCCATTATTTTAAAAACCTTTTCCAAAGAACTTGCACCAACTATAACTAAAATATTCTACCAATCCTACAAATCTGGTATATTTCCCTCGTGCTGGAAGTTGGCAAATGTCCAGCCCGTCCCCAAAAAGGGACCAAAATCCGAAATCTCAAATTATAGGCCAATAGCTTTACTATCAGTCCTATCCAAAGTCTATGAGCATTATATTAATACACATATTTCAAAATTTCTGGAAGAAAATCATTTAATATCCGACAGCCAATACGGTTTTCGAAACAAAAGATCAACTACCGATCTATTAAACTATGTAGCGCATTGTTGGAACAGCATACTTGATAAAGGTGGTGAAACATACGTTATCGCTTTAGACATCTCCAAGGCATTCGATCGAGTCTGGCATGCCAACTTAATCAACAAGCTCGTTGCGTACGGTTTTCATCCCAATGTTGTGAAGCTGATTCAAAATTTTCTATCCGACCGATACATTTCGGTAACCTTAGACGGATATTCTTCTGAGTCTAAACTAATTAACGCTGGTGTACCCCAAGGCTCAGTATTGTCCCCAACCCTATTTTTGATTTATATCAACGAATTGTTGAAAATCACCAGCAACCCAATAAATAGTTTTGCAGATGATAGTACTCTGCACAAGTCGTTCGAGCCCCTTCCTTCAAAAGGTAAAATGCACGAACGAATTAATCCTGCCCGGAGAGACGCTGCTTGTAGACGCTTATTACCGGTGACAATGATGAGAATGACTTTTCAGAAAATATAAGACATAAAGAAAAGAGATTAGTCACGGGATTATATTAGCTATTTGTGATATAAACGAATGGGTTTGGTTGTATTTATTGTTTTTAGGACCACATGCGGCATGAATTGGTTAAAAAGCAATGTTTTAATTTTTGTCAATTGTTTGGAAATTAAAGAATAACATATTTTGTATTGTGTTTTGGCGTGAGATAATGGTTTTAGAAGAAACAGTTAGGTTGACAATGGATAGTAGTGTTGTAAAGATTTTCGTTAGAAAATTTATTGTGGCTTAGGAGTAACAATTTTTTGGTTTGCTTATTTAATTTCCATAACAATACATTGTACACTAAGTGAGTAAAACTTTTGACTTTTTTGATAAGGCAAAATTCCTACTTAATCCTGTTTCTTCTACTCAAACCCATTCATATACATTCAGATATGAAAGCTTAACCCAACAGCGTTTATGGGCTTATGCTCCAATTTTAGACCTATGTGTCTAATCTTATCGAGCAACGGATGTTATCTTAAAAAGATCAGTTGCTGAGTTTTCGATTACTATTCTAGAGTTTGACCTTGAAGACAACATCTAGCTTATACAGACAAACATGATGTTGCTTGAGGTTACTAAATTTTTCATCTTTTCATCTGTGCACATAAAATTTGGACACTTTGCTATCCTACAGCGAAATATAAAATTGTATTATATGACAATTTCACTGCTCAAGTCACACATCGTCAACACGTTTGAACATATTCTGAAGGTTTTTCTCTATACTTTCGGTTTGAAATTGGTTCAGCCCTCTGGGGTCAGGTCATCGTTGTGTAAGTAAATAATATTTGATATAGTTAACTTAAAATATGATTTTAATAGTTCATTGGTTTTTAAAATAAAATTAATTCCACCTTATAGGCGATGTACAGCCGAGTGTGTAAAAACACTAGTCTATACATTTTTAGGTCGACGGTTTGAGTTAGACCAGTCTAGATACCTTAAAAACAGGCGAAAAATGGAAAACATTAGTAATAGGATTAAAACTATTGGATAAATAAGAAAATATTGCGCAAATGATGGGAAACATAAATTAAAGGTGATCCGAGTTACGGGGCTAGTGAAATGGGGTGAACTTTTAGTGGTAGAAAATCGTTTTTCATGATTTTCAGCAAAACTAGACCTTCTGTCGAATAAAGTTTAAAGAAAAAGTTGTAGGTAATAAAAAGGCCTATAACTTTTATACCGGCCATTTTTTCAAATACTCTAAAATTTGTCGTGAATATAGAAAAACCGAGAAGAAAAGGCTTACTCGTTTTTAATTTCTATCCCATACAAGGTTGTACAACTGGTCCAGTAATGGTCCATTACTGGCAGCCAGTAATGCAGCAATGGGCGAGTACTGGCAACCATTAACATGGCAACCATTAACAACCATTAAAGATTTGTCTTCCAGAAATGACTTTTTTTACAATAGCTTTATACCGGTCCCCCAACAAACGTAACCCAAACTTTTTTAATATACTGACAAAAATTATGGACGAGATTAGAGCAAAGTCCCCTAATTGTGAAGTTATCGTTACCGGTGACTTCAACGTCCACAACAAATCATGGTTGGAATTCTCCAAATCGACCGACGATGTTGACAATAGTGGAAAACTGGCAGAAATTTTTGCCGCGTCTCAGGGCCTATTCCAAATTGTTAAAAACCCGACTTTCACTCCCCGTAATGGCGGTGATAATAGTTTTCTACTAGATCTCTATCTTACCACAATGCCAGATATTACGAGTGTCGATGTTGCGAAAGGTAGTATTGGAAATTCTGATCATTATTTAATCTCATCAGTTATCAAAACTGATTTACTTAAAACTACAGCTCCCAAACCCCGTAAAATATTTCACTACTCAAAAATGGATAAGAGTAGTCTTCAAAATTTTTCCATGGTTTCCCTTTCGACCGTCATTGTTTTTACACTGACAATGTAAATGTTTCTGCTCAAAACTTTACAGAAACCATCCAATTTGCTATCAATAAATTTGTCCCTTTCTCCATAGTAAAACCCAAACAAAAATACTTGTATTCGAAAGCTGCCAAAACGGCACTTAGAAACAAACGTAGATCATTTAATATTTGGATTCATAACAAAACTCCCACTAATCGATCCCAATATCTAAAGGCCAACAAAATATCTAATCAGATTATCTCAAACGAAAAGTCCGAAATTGACAGAGCGAAAGCCTCAAAACTTACGTCTATGTCTGTTTCTGACAAGAGTTTCTACAGTGCCATTAATTCTTTAAATTCTGGTACAAAATTTTCTATTCCCCCTATTATTGATGGTGATTTAATCGTCAATGATCCCGCAAGAAAAGCTAACTTGTTCGCCGAACGCTTTGCTCTGAACTCCACTGTTTTGGAAACTCCTAAAGAAATACCCCAAATCCAGTCTTCAGGAGTTAATATGAATGAACTTCACTTCAAACCCAAAATAGTCGCTAAACTTTTAAAGGGGTTAAACATCAACAAAGCATCAGGAATGGACAATATTCCACCCATTATTTTAAAAACCTTTTCCAAAGAACTTGCACCAACTATAACTAAAATATTCTACCAATCCTACAAATCTGGTATATTTCCCTCGTGCTGGAAGTTGGCAAATGTCCAGCCCGTCCCCAAAAAGGGACCAAAATCCGAAATCTCAAATTATAGGCCAATAGCTTTACTATCAGTCCTATCCAAAGTCTATGAGCATTATATTAATACACATATTTCAAAATTTCTGGAAGAAAATCATTTAATATCCGACAGCCAATACGGTTTTCGAAACAAAAGATCAACTACCGATCTATTAAACTATGTAGCGCATTGTTGGAACAGCATACTTGATAAAGGTGGTGAAACATACGTTATCGCTTTAGACATCTCCAAGGCATTCGATCGAGTCTGGCATGCCAACTTAATCAACAAGCTCGTTGCGTACGGTTTTCATCCCAATGTTGTGAAGCTGATTCAAAATTTTCTATCCGACCGATACATTTCGGTAACCTTAGACGGATATTCTTCTGAGTCTAAACTAATTAACGCTGGTGTACCCCAAGGCTCAGTATTGTCCCCAACCCTATTTTTGATTTATATCAACGAATTGTTGAAAATCACCAGCAACCCAATAAATAGTTTTGCAGATGATAGTACTCTGCACAAGTCGTTCGAGCCCCTTCCTTCAAAAGGTAAAATGCACGAACGAATTAATCCTGCCCGGAGAGACGCTGCCATACACGTGAACAAAGACCTGAATAAAGTCGCCGACTGGGGTGACCAAAACCTTGTCAATTTCAACTCCACCAAAACACAGCTGTTGATTGTTTCCAGATTAAAGACCGAGTTCCCCAAAGATATTTTATTTAGTATGTGTGATGAACCAATGGGTGAATGTAAAAACATTCGTTTATTGGGTGTCACAGTTTCAAATGACCTACTCTGGAACGATCATGTAATGGCGATGGCAAAAAGCGCGTCTAAAAAACTCGGCCTCCTAAATAGATGCAAAAAATTTTTCACTCCATACCAATTGCTCCATGTTTATAAGTCCTATATTCGTCCCTGTATGGAGTACTGCTGTCAAGTTTGGGGTGCTGCCTCTGTTTCCATCTTGGCCCTCTTGGACTCTGTTCAAAAGCGAGCTATACGAATTGTAGGTGATCGAACTTTGACATCAAAACTTGATTCCCTACAACATCGTCGCACTGTTGCTGACCTCGTTGTTTTTTACAAATATCGTCATCAGCAGTGCTCAGATGAAATCAGCGGCATCATGCCTCAAACTTATTCTTACCCCCGTTCCACTCGACAATCGGCTGCCGCAACCAGTGAAACGGTAAAGATCCCGCGCTGTCATACTGGCAGATCGCAGAGAGACTTCTTTGTCCGAACTGCGTACAAATAGAATAGTTTGCCGGAACACTTAGTCTCAGGTGGCTTCAACCCGCAGATGTTTAAAAAAAGCGTTAATCTACACCTCAGAACGCCAGTTGTTGTGGGACCCAGGTCTAGACCTAGGTCTTAAAAGGTATTTATGTGTTGTTGTGACACATATTCTAAACCCTATTACACAACACATTTTCTTAAAAAAAAAAAAACCATTAACATAATTTTACGGGATGATAACTTCGGACAATAAATGGTTGCCATTCTTGGGCCAAATACTGGCAACCATGACTGGGCCGTTAAAAAAAATATACATTATTATCATATGTATTATCATATTGTTACGATTCAGAAAAATCTAGACGATTACGGTCGCTTCCAGGAAAATAAAATCAACAAAACATAACAAACAAATTAATGAAATTAATATTGTTGTTGTTGTCTCTTCTTAGAAATAGGGTCAACATAAACGATTTTATGAATCAAATCAACATAACGTAAAATAATCGAATATTCTAATATTTTCTCAAGGTTTCTGGAAAGTGATGTCGAATTATCTAGAAGTATTGCAGAAGGTATATAAGAAACTTACCTGTTGTAGTTTTTAATTAGTGTTATTTTAGACCTGCGACAGTAAAGTGAAATTAAATGTAAAATTAGTTTATTTTAAACTTGCGATTGTGAAGTTAAAATTATAAAAGTGATCTTTAAATTAGTTTTCGTGTAAAGTTATTTGGTAAATAAAGTTTAAAGTGTTATTAAGTAGAAATAATTTGTGTATTATTTTGAACGTTGTGAACTGGAAATTTCTACAATCAACCGTTGGAGTTTCTGAAGCTGTTGAAAGAATATTCTAGTTAGGAATATTGTTCGCTGTATTGTTTTCCTATTGTTGTGGAACAATTAAGGTGTTGAACACTTAATAAAACCTGGTGCTTGTGCTTACTAATCAGTGATCGAACTCATGAAGAGATTGGGAATTACGTTTATCGAATTGAGAGTAAGGCCAATTCGAAGGAAGTATAGAAAAACGTAACATTGGTGACATCGGCGGATTAGTTAGCTGTTAATAATGGTTTTATTAAGTGATTTGAAGGTTCTTGAGTTAAAGAAAGAACTAGAACAACGTGGATTGTCAACAAGCGGAAACAAAACTGAATTAATGCTACGGCTTCGACAAGGTATGGAAGCCAATGGAATGGACGTGGAAAGTTACCAGTTTGGAATTGTTACAACAAATACTGATTCAGTTGATGAGGACAAAAGTTTTGTTGCGGAAACAACATCTTCATTGCCACCTGAAAATTGTGATTTTACGCAGTTAATGGCTATGATGCAACAGATGAGTTTGAACATCAGCCAACAAATAAATTTGAATATGAATCAGAAACTGGATGCCGTAAATACCAGCATGAATCAGATGAATGCTAATATGGCTGTCAATAAAGAGGAAATGAATCAAAGTTTGTCTGCAACCAAGGAAGAAATCAGTAGCAACATCAATCAACAGCTGGAAATAGTCAACAATAACATGGCTACAACCAAGGAAGAGATCAGTTTGAACGTCAAGCAAATAATGGACGAGAAACTTCTCGAAATAACTGCTATCAACAAGAGGTGCTAGTGGCAGACATTATGGATGAAGTCATTTTGGGGATGGACTTCATGAAGGCGAATGAATTAGTCTTCGATTTTGGATGTGGGATCCTAAAGGTTAATAATATTCAGATGCCACTACTTGTGAATAAGGCAGAGTCAACAGATATTGGCAGCGATGAGAAACTATGCAGTGCACCGACGCAGACGTTTGAACAAACGCCGAAAGTTAAAAAGGAAACAGGTCCAAGCCCATAACGAAGTGAGCAATGTAGCTGAAGTGGTTCAAATAGCTTCAAACGGTGACGAATCGCAGCTGAAAATGAGAATGGTTCAGAGACATGGCAGTGTGAAACACTCAAAGGGAAGAGATAAGGAGCACTTTAGAGATAATGATTATCCATACTCATCACGGTGGGCTGATATAAAACAAAGTAATGGCCAAGGACTTAGAAAGGGACCAGAAGCAATTCTAAACCGCCTGGGAAATAGAAAAATAAAAAAAAAATGTTTGGATTCAACAATTGGAGGAGAGATCTAGATCCTGTTCGGGACGAACAGGCTTAAGTGGAGGGTAATGTTACGATTCAGAAAAATCCAGACGATTACGGTCGCTTCCAGGAAAATAAAATCAACAAAACATAACAAACAAATTAATGAAATTAATATTGTTGTTGTTGTCTCTTCTTAGAAATAGGGTCAACATAAACGATTTTATGAATCAAATCAACATAACGTAAAATAATCGAATATTCTAATATTTTCTCAAGGTTTCTGGAAAGTGATGTCGAATTATCTAGAAGTATTGCAGAAGGTATATAAGAAACTTACCTGTTGTAGTTTTTAATTAGTGTTATTTTAGACCTGCGACAGTAAAGTGAAATTAAATGTAAAATTAGTTTATTTTAAACCTGCGATTGTGAAGTTAAAATTATAAAAGTGATCTTTAAATTAGTTTTCGTGTAAAGTTATTTTGTAAATAAAGTTTAAAGTGTTATTAAGTAGAAATAATTTGTGTATTATTTTGAACGTTGTGAACTGGAAATTTCTACAATCAACCGTTGGAGTTTCTGAAGCTGTTGAAAGAATATTCTAGTTAGGAATATTGTTCGCTGTATTGTTTTCCTATTGTTGTGGAACAATTAAGGTGTTGAACACTTAATAAAACCTGGTGCTTGTGCTTACTAATCAGTGATCGAACTCAGGAAGAGATTGGGAATTACGTTTATCGAATTGAGAGTAAGGCCAATTCGAAGGAAGTATAGAAAAACGTAACAATATGTCAAAAAATAAACAATAACATAACATAAACACGAAAACATTTTCCAAGAAATGCGAAAAACTGAATAAACTTGATTTTAAACAGTTATTTTTCAATGATTGTTTAAAAATATTCATTATTTGTTAAAATTTACAGTTGAAATCTTTGAAAAATATAAATTTTTCCCATGTAGACGTAGAAAAGTAGACGTTTCAACAAAAATAAAGATTACTGATTTTTTTGAAAAAATTGTTTCCAGCACAGGAGAATTTTCATGTAAAAATGAGCTCACTTTTTATGCTAAAAATCAAAATCAAACGTAAAACAAATATTGTGGTTCCAAAAAATTACAGCGTATTACAAACATAATAGAGTACGTTTTCACCAAATTTTGTGAAAAAAAAATTTGTTTGTGGGAGATAAAACTTAAAAACGAAAAGACGTTTTTTTCTTGGTTTTTTCTATTTTCACGGCAAATTTTAGGTTATATGAAAAAATGGCCGGTATAAAAGTTATAGACATTTTATTACCTACAACTTTTACTTCAAACTTTTTTCGATAAAAGCTCTAGTATCGCTGAAAATCGTAAAAAAACAATTTTCTACCCCTAAAAGCTCACCACATTTCACCCTCGTAGCTCGGATCACCTTTAATTTATGTTTGCCATCATTTGCGCCATATTTTCTTCCTTATCAAAAAGTTTTTATGCTGTTACTAATTATTTCCTCACAAAAAGCTATTTTGACTGGTCTAAATCTAGTCAAATCCAAAATGGATTTAGTGGTTGAAATTTACAGAGCCGATCTAGTTAATACATATTGGTGGTGGGTAGTAGATGGGTAAGAGGGTGATATGGTCCTAATGGCCTAAACTAGTTAGTTAAGTAAAAAAATCCACATTTTCTTAGCTTTATTTATTATATTTAATTAATTGTTAAATGTTTTCAATTAATTATTATATTTCGTCTTATCGTGGCATTATCAAGAAAATTGATTTTTAAAAAAAAAAATATTTAATAATAAAAAGGTAAAAAATTAAAAAAAAATAATAATAATTAAATTTTTTCATTGAAATTAGGTAATAATTTAACTGCAAATAATTTTGTAATTAGCTTTAGAATTAAAGGATAAACCTTTTGTTATTAAATATTTTTTAAAAAAGCACTTTATTTGATAATGTCACAATAATACGAAATATTTTAAATATTTCAAAAATTGAATAGTTATTTAAATTAAATAAATACGACTGAGATAAGGTCCATTTAACTTTTATTTTAAAAATCAATGAACTATTTAGTACACCAGCCAATTTAACAACACTTATAACAAAATATAAAATTTTGAATAGTTGTTACAAATTAAGATATTTTGTAAAATTATTAAAGATCAAATATAAAAGTTACTTTAAAATAAATTTAATTCCCGCATGGAGGGATCAGTTTTTATTGTTTTGACATTTTTTATTTTTATTTTTGATCTACGGGTGTGACAACCCCGCGTACTCCAGTCCCTGCTATTGACATACGAGTTGACGTGAGATATCACACACAACTGGCAATAGCAGTGAGATATCACCAGCCAAGGTGACATCTTAGGGGTGGTGGCGGATGAACTGTATTCAGTCAACGGTAGCACTCTCAATCCTAGCTGTTAAACGATCCTTGCTGATGAGACGCTGTTGCTTCCTTGAAGAAATGAGCCTTCATATAATTATGTGTGGGCCTTTAATCTTTAAGAAATAGAGTGCGTCACAGGATCAAGGAATATGCAACCGGCTGGATTATTGGCAACTACATTTTTCTTTTGTTTCAGCAAATTTTTGTCAAAATTTGCTATTTACTTTTTAATTTACTTTTATTTTCTCTATTCTATCATAAAATATTGGCCTATGTCATATTTTGTCATATTCATTAAAAATTGTATGGATTGGCAGTCATTTGTTTCACACATTCATAAGCATTCCATCTGGTGCATACAAATTTTATCTGTTGAAAACTTTATTATTCGATGAGGTTGTAAATTAAATGAAAGATTTTATCAATTATGGATGAAAAATGTGTTCTAGACAGAGTTGTGAAAACTTGACCATTTTTGATTTTCCTGAAACTTGGCGTATAAGTAGTATCGACAAAATAAAAAATAAAGCTTATTTTAAATTTTTTTTTAAGTGCATAGTTTGAGCATAGGGGCACCCCAACATGCATAAAAAATGAAAATTCTACCAATCCGATGTAACTTTGAAATTAAATTGCTCAAGAACGGCTATACCGATTCCATCTTACTTTGTTTTGTTTGATAGATGATTAGTTAGTCGTTTGAAAAAAAAATTAATTTATTGTTTTTATAATTAATTTTTAAATAAAAATATTAAAAAAACTTGTTTAAAGATGGTGCTAGGGTCGAAGATCAATTGGAATTTAATTTATTTTTTTTTTGAAAATAGTTCTATCCTTATTCTAAAATATATCGAATTTACAAATAGGCATTAATTCTTGTTCTTGAGATATTTAATTTTAAAGATTTTTAGTACGACTGCAATTCGAATTTTTCTTCATTTTTTCAAACAACTTCCATTAACAAAAAACTTT
This sequence comes from Diogma glabrata, assembly GCA_963693315.1. Lineage (NCBI taxonomy): Eukaryota > Metazoa > Arthropoda > Insecta > Diptera > Cylindrotomidae > Diogma > Diogma glabrata. The sequence goes on from OY856187.1 coordinate 128,016,238, forward strand.
AATATCAATTAAATATTAACTTTTTTTTAAATATAGGTCTAACCTTACTTTAAAATATATCAAATTTACAAAGAGGCATTAATTCGTGTTCTTGAGATATTTAATTTTAAAGATTTTTAGTCCGTTTAAAATTCTAATTGTTCATTGTTTTTCGAACAATATTTATCATCAAAAAATTTTAACCACTGAAGGTGAACTCAAACGTTTGCTGATGAAAAAATCATATAACATATTATTGAACATTTATTTTATCTATTTTAAACAATTATTACAATTTCCGGCCAGCAACTATTTTTTGCTTTACAAGCGTCTGTATCGCTACATCAAAATATTCTCAAAGACGACAAATTACTCTAAAGTTCTGAGAATTTTATCTCGAGATCTACTCATACGTTTGCAGATGAAAAAATTAAATAACATATTACTGAATTTTTAACTATTTTAAACAATTATCAAATTTTCCGGCCAGCTACTTGTTTTTGCTTTACAAGCGTCTGTATCGCTACATCAAAATATTCTCAAGGATGACAAATTACTCTAAAGTTCTGAGAATTTGATCTCGAGATCTACTCATACGTTTGCAATTGAAAAAATTAAATAACATATTATTGAACTTTTAACTATTTTAAACAAGTATCACATTTTCCGGCCAGCAACTTGTTTTTGCTTTACAAGCATCTGTATCGCTACATCAAAAAATCCTCAAAGATTACAATTTACTCCAAAGTTTTGAGAGTTTTATCTCGAATCTACTCATACGTTTGCTATTGGAAAAATTAAATAACATATTATTGAACTTTTAACTATTTTAAACAATTATCGTAATATCCGGCCAGCAATTTGTTTTATCAATACAAGCGTCTGTATCGCTACATCAAAAAATCCGCAAAGATGACAAATTACTTCAAGGTTCTGAGAATTTGATCTCGATATCTACTCATGCGTTTGGTGATGGAAAAATTAAATAACATTATATTGAATTTTTAACTATTTTAAACAATTATCACAATTTCCGTCCAGCAACTATTTTTTGCTTTGCAAGCGTCTGTATTTCTGCATCAAAAAATAAATCGAATTCAGGAGAGAAAACTTTTCGGGGCTGAGAGTAGCATATATTATATCATATAATTTGCGTAATTGTTTATGTGAATAATTTTTCTATAAAGTTAGATCATTATGAATTTGAAATGATTATCCAAAATTATCCAAGTTTATTCAAAATTTAAAATTATGAACAGAAGTTATATTTTTACTATTCCATAAAATTTTTAAAATTCTTTTGTTTGCTTCTAAAACTTCTGAAATTCTTCTGAGTATCTTATCTTGAAATGATGGAAAAATCATATAACATATAATTTAACCTTTATCTTGTTTTTGCAATTATTAAATTTTGCGGCCAGCAAAGGTTTAAAATTCAAGAAACAATTCAAGAAACTGTACCACAACTTCATTAAAAAAATTTTATTACACCACACTAGCTGCTTTGGACACAATTGTGAAAACATTATATCAAGTTTGTTGATTATCGCGAAAGAACACATATGTATTTGCAATTTCATTTAAGTCCTTCAGGAAGAAAAGTTGATCTATCTTAATAAAAAACTGTCGTGATAGTCATTTTTCTGGGCTGAGAGTACAATTTCTGGGCTGACAGTTGAAAGTGTCATGATATTATATTTTAGTTGTTGTCATTACGTTTTTTGGGGATGAAAACTGGGCTTACTTCACATACTTTTTTAATGCTACCTTTAAATTTATCGTATAAGCGCTGTAAACCCCATGATTTTAATAAATCAAACATTCGTAATTTGAGTCAAACGTGTCGTAATATGAGAAATTTTCATAGGACATTAATTGTCTCATAAATAATTGATGTTTGAATTGCATTGCTGAGTGGCTACCTGATATGCTTTTAAAACTAGCATTGCATGTTTCGTAAGCCAGTGTTTCTTTGAGCTCATTTGTGTGTAACAAGTCGCTTATTTGAGCAGCTGTATTTTGAAGCCCGGCTTAGAAATTCATTGGATTTTACTAATTTAAACATATTTCAAAATAATTATTGGTAATATTAAAAGAATTTTTTAACGCGGACTACGTAAAAATAAAACAACATACAACTGCAGTAGAATGTTTCATAGCCACCTTACGCTATAATTGCTCTTGACACTACACTCCTTGAGGATACATCAGCACTCAGCGGCAATGAAACAATGCCCACCTGGATGTGTAATATTATATTAAAAAAACGAATTATAATAACTTACCTCCCTTGCTTGACTTACTTATACATTTTTAATAACTTTGTAACCATTTTTGAAAAGTTTTAATTACTTTTAGAGATTTTTAAAAACTATATTTTATTATTTCACACAACACAACATTAAAATAACATTCACGGTTAAACATACACCTATCCCCCGCTTTACACGGCACTCATTTAACACGTTTTCGACTTTACACGGTTTTTGAAATCAAAATTTCCAAAAAAAAAAGTTCAAAAAAAAGACAAATTTTGGTATTACACGCACTTATATCTACTTTATTTTAATTAAACCTTCTGGTATACCATATACATACAGGTTGTAGTTAAAACAAGAAACTTGTAACAAAAAACGAATTTGAGTGTTCAAAGCCAAATTTTGAAAATACATGTTGATGTAAATCAGCAAAAATGTATAAGATTCTCTATGTAAATCAGTTGATTTTAAGCAATATATCGTTATTAGCTAGATACAAAATGCGTAGGTGTATCAATGGTCATAGTTAATTTGTAAGTAAATAATTATATCTGTTGACATACGAGTTAACGTGAGATATTATACAACACTGGCAATAGCAGTGAGATCTTATTCTATCCTATAATGAAATATTGGAGTCTGTCATATTTTATTAAATGATTGGATTTATTGTTTAGTTATCAATTCAAAAAAATTTAAAGAACACAAACAATTAAAATAAGCGTCCATCAACATCGTTGAACGCATGTTGTTGCGGTGACCGTGATGTTAAAAGTGTTTATTTGTTGTTTTGATACATATTGTAATTCCTACTACACAACACATTTTATTTAAAAAAAAAGAAATAAAAGCAATGGAAAATAAATTAATGATATGGCTTGAAGACCAATATCAAAGACGTATTCCAATTGGTACCAATATCATAGCTAGTAAGACTTTAAAATTTTGGGAATGTGAAACAGTTGCCATCTACTTAAATAGATCTACTCCATCTACTCAAATAAAATGCCTTTTAAGTTTTATTGCAAGTCATGGTTGGTTCGAAATATTTAAACACGGGCATTTTTTGCAAAAATTTTAAATTAAAAAGCGCATCTACTGATTTAGATACAGCACAACAGTATGTACCCACTAAAATTGACTGAAATTAATTCCGATACATCTTACTGTCTTGCAGCCAAATTTAGTAACTGTGAAGCGGTGAAGCGTTAAAAATTCCATCGTTTCTGTTCATTCAAATACTTATCACTTCACCGCTTCACAATTAGAGAATTTGACTGCTGATCAGGTTTTCAATACTAAAGAGTGATAAGGTTTAGGTGGCAAAGCGTCCAGGTAAAAAGGAATAAACAAATCTTTCCATTTATTGGAATGCCAATACAAAAGCTTGGGTTAAAGCCACATTGTTCATTGATTTGTCTCATAACTCTTACGTACCAGAAGTAAAATAGTATTTAATCAAAATTATATTTAAGGTTCTTCTTTTACTGGACAATGCTCCATGTCATCCTCAAGATTTGCAGCTTACAAATGGATAAATTGTATTTCTACCCAAAATTAAAACTTCATTGTTTGTTGTTCCAGGTACACTTGTCGGACTTGTAGGAAAAAACACCATATAACATTATACATGAATCAAAACCATCAAAACCGTCATTACAGAAGAAGATCAAAGTGAGCAAGGAAACTCTGAATCAATCCAAACCTTAACGTATCTTGCCATTCCAGTGTATATGTCGCAACAATATCGATTGGTTTTTCGGTCGAACCTTTTCACACCGCTTCACAATCATTATTTATTTCAGAGAGCTGTGTCCAAAGATTAAATTTAAAACGTGAAATGGCGGATGTCCGTATAACAGGAGTGATATCGGGAAATTTAACTGCAAATCAACCATTATACTGAAATCAAAACGTATGACCATAATGTGAAACTTTCTTTAGAGGTATTAATTATCAAGCAACTTCCCACGCCGTTACACAAAACAAATATTTATCATGTTGATGCAAAATTACTAAAGAATATTGAGTTAGCTGATTCACAGCTCGATGAACCGGCGTCGGGACAGACAGAGAACGAAAAAGTTCAAATTTTTTGATATTACAAAAAACCATATTTGGGTGGATTGTTTCAGGTCAACCATTAGAAGTGGATAGAGAGAGCTCAAACACATTTTTCCCTGAAAGCAAAAAAAGAATTGGACCGTGTAAACAGTTTAAGAAAATTTTGGTAAATAGAACATTTTTCAAGTATTAGCTCTTTAAGTCCAGAAGAAATAGAATTCGAGACTTGTTCGTAGATACCCATCAAAAAGCAGCTGATGGTCGATACAAAGTGAAACTACACATCAAAAAGCAGTCACAAGATCTGGAAGATTCTAGTCAAGCAACGACTGTAGTTTTTTCGTTTTCCAACAAAACCAGTACAGGAGTTTTGTTCAACAATAAATTGATGATAGGTCCAACAACGCAACCAACGCTGTGGACAACACTGTTGAAATTTAAGTCTAACCAGATAGCATTAGTCGCAGATATTGGAAAGATGTATAGACAAGTGATTGTGTCAGAAGAACATGGAAGTTTCCAGAAAATATTGTGGCGAGAGAATCCAGATAAGAAAATAAGGCATTACCAGCTTATACGAGTTAGCTTTGGACTTGCATGTTCAGCGTTTTTAATAATTCTCAATTGCAGCAGCTTGCAATTAAATTCAGTGATGAGGAAATCAACAGCTGTTTATTACTATTATTAGGCAGTCATGACATAAATAAATCATGCACTTATACACTGTGTCTCAAGATAACAATGTTCTTGCATCTGATGGATTCATCCTGAGTAGAGGAAGGTCAAATTTATCTGTTTATCTGTAGACGAATTTATCATATTTATCTATCTGAGAGCAAAGACAACGAATAATACAACGAATGTAAAATGGAAATCTGCTGTGAAAATATGCCACCAACCAAAGCACTTGGTTACTATAGCCCTCGAATATGAGGAAGAATACCAGAAGATAAGAAACCAGTTCAAACATTTCGAACGACTCCAAATTAAACGGTTCACCAGCCTCAATGGCGAAATACAAATTCGTTGTTTTGCAGATGCCATCCAAGCAGCTTTTTGTCTTTTTACAGCAGAATAGTCACAACGGATGGTCAAACTATCTGCCAGCTACTTACCTATAAAACCAAAGTAGTAAGTACCCCTTAAACCTTCACTCAAGAAGGTATCACTACCACGGTATGAACTTTGTGAGAGTCATCTTTTGTTGACATAATGTCTGCCGTACGAGAGTCACTTCAGATTGATGCAAAATATTTCGCATGAACCGATTCAAAAATCGTAGTAGCATGGTATTCTACCTACACTGTACGATGGAAGGCATTTGTAGCCTTCCGAAAAAGCCAAATATTGGAGAAATTTATAAGGATTTTGGAAATTTAATAAACGATATTAAACCGGAAAACTGAATCTATGACAAAACGGATTACACTTGCAAATCTCTTATTACAGAACAATGTAATGAAACTATTAATTAGCTAACAGTCGATGCATGTGGAACATTTGTATTTTTATCCGGATGTAATTCTTTAGCCAAACGTTTTGCTTTATCAAACTTTGCTGATAATCAGAAAAACTTTATTATAATTTAGTTTAAAGTTAATACAATTTTATTTGAATATTATTGAGTTGAAAAATGAAACACCAAATTAAGAAAAACTTTGATTGAAAAAAATATCATTATTATTTGATTCAGTTTTACATTTAATTTACATTTTTCTTTCTTTTTGTGTCACAACACACTGATAACAATGTTCACAATTGATTTCTAATTTACATAATATTTTGATTTAAATTTATATACTAATCTTCGATCCAAACAATTTGATCGCTTATATACACATATTATAGGTTTCCTGTTTCCCTCTCCAATTTATGTCACCTAACTTAGCCCCGCCATTTTTAAGAAAGTTAAAAACAAAGATGGTGCTGTATTGTGCTACAGTTGTGCTGGATGTGCTGCTCAGAGAGAATGCCATATCACCAATGGAAAAAAGTTGGCACGCTTAAACAATTTTTCGAGCAGAAGTTAGTCCCGCCATTTTGAAAAATCTGAAAAACAATGGTTGTCCTGTATTGTCCCCAAGTTGTGCTGGTTGTGCTATTCAGAAAAAAATTTCATATCCCTAGTGGAAAAATTTTATAACACTAAAATCATTTTTTCGAGTAATAGTTAGCTCTGCCATTTTGGAAAAAAAGAAAAACAAAGGGTATGCTGTACGGTGTGAGAGTTGTGTTAGTTGTCCTATTCAGGAACAAATTTGTACCACCAGCAGAATAATTTAAACATGCAAAAACGATTTTTCGAGTTGAAGTTAGCCCCGCCATTTTGAAAAAAATTAAAAGCAAAGGTTGTGCTGCATTGTGCTAGAGTTGTGCTACTCAGAAATAGTTCCATATTATCAATGAAAAAAAGATGGCACGCTAATACGACTTTTCGTGCAGAAGTTAGCCACACCATTTTGAAAAAAATGAAAACCGAAGGTTGTGCTGTATGGTGCTCCAGTTGTGCTGGTTGTGCTACTTAGACAAAAATTCCGTAGCCCTAACAGAATTTTTTTACAAAGTTAGCATCATTTTTTCGAATAGAAGTTAGCCCCGCCATTTTGGAAGAAATGAAAAACAAAAGAAGTGCTGTATTGTGTTATAGTTGTGCTGGTTGTGCTACTAAAAAAATACGTATCACCAACAGAATAACTTAAACCACACTAAAACCATTTTTCGAATGAAAGTTAGCCCCGCCATTTTTCAAAAATCAAAGAAGAAAGGTTGTGCTGTATTGTGCTACAGTTGTGCTGGATGTGCCACTCAAAAAGTATCCCATATCAACAATGAATAAAAGTTGGCACTCTAAAACGATTTTTCGAGCAGAAGATTAAGCAGAAGCTAGCCCCGCCATTTTGAAAAAAAAAAAAATGAAAAACAAAGGTTGCTTTGTATTGTACGCTAGTTGTGCTGGTTGTGCTACTCAGAAAGAATTGCATATAAGCAATGAATAAAAGTTGGCAGACTAAACCACTTATTAAAAAATAAAAAACAAAGGTTGTACTGTATTGTGCTTGAGTTGTGCTACTCAGACAAAAATTTGTTATTCCTAACAGAAACTTTTATAACGCTAACATCATTTCTTCAAATAGAAGCTAGCCCCGCCATTTTGGAAAAAAATTGAGTGCTGTATTGTGTTAAAATTGTGCGAGTTGTGCTACTTAAAAACAAGTTCGTACCCACCAACGGAAAAATTTAAACACGCTAAAACGATTTTTCGAGTAGAAGTTAGCCCCGCCATTTAACAGAACATAATAAAAGGATGTTGTGCTGTATTGTGCCATAGCTTTGTGCCAGATGTGCTACTCAAGAAAAATTCCATATCACCAATAAATAAATGGTGACAGGCTAAAACGATTATTCGACCAGAACGCAATCGAGCAGAAGGCTAGGCAGAAGTTAGCCCCGCCATTTGGCAAAAAAACAAAAAGAAAGGCTGTGGTGTATTGTTCTATTGTTGTGCTTGTTGTGCTACTCAAAAAGAATACCATACTGCCAATGTAAAACAGTTGACATGCTAAAACGTTTTTTCTAGCAGAAGTTAGCTCCAGCATTTAAAAAAAAATATGTCAACAGAGGTTGTGCTGTATTGTGGTCGAGTTCTGCTACTTAGAAATAATTTCATATCATCCATGGAAAAATTGTGTAAAGCTATCATCATTTTTTCGATTAGAAGCTGGCTCCCCCATGTACGAAAAAAATAAAAAACAGATCTCTTTTAGATATGCAGTGATTTAAAATTTTTTTAGTTAGCTGCATTAGTTTTCAAGAAATTGCATTACTTTTCAAGTAGATATTAGTGTTAGCACTAATCAATTAGCAATAAATAAAACTAGCAACTAATAAAAGTGACATCTGGTGCCGGACGGAATAAACGAATATATGTCTAGGGTGAACATTTACTTTACATATGTTGAGGGTGACCATTTTTTTTTTCTAAGTGAAATCAGTACAAAATTTTAAGAGTAAAACTATGTACTATCCTTAGTCTCACCTAACCTATGTCTCTTATAAGTCGAAAGGTAAATGGGTAAACCCATACAAGGTTGTACAACTGGTCCAATAATGGTCCATTACTGGCAGCCAGTAATGCAGCAATGGGCGAGTACTGGCAACCACGACTGGGCCATTAACATAATTTTACTGGATGATAACTTCGGACAATAAATGGTTGCCATTCTTGGGCCAAATACTGGCAACCGTGACTGGGCCGTTAAAAAAATATACATTATTATCATATGTTAATTTAAATAAATTAAATACAAACTAATTTAAAGTAAAATAAAAATGACGGAAAAAAATTCAAAACTCCCCATACAACTGATTCAGTTGCAAGAATGGCTGAGTAATGGCAAACACTGCCCTGACTCCGCCATTAAAAAAAATATAAAATAATATTTTTTATACATAAATTTAAATAAATTATTTACAAAATAATTAAAATAAAATAGAAATGAAAATAAATTAAAACATATACCAACCTTTTCTTTATTTCCATAGTCTTTCAACTGACAAGGCGATAACTAAACTATATGTGACATTTTTCAAACTATGTATTTCTTAAAGGGATAATGATCTAGTGAAATTTAAAAAAAATGACAGATCGGCAAATTCATGGCTACAGTACTGGCCCAATAACAATAGCCAAGTAATATTTACCATTCATGGGCCAGTGCTTGGCCATTCAAAGGTAACAATATACTGGCTATTTTCTGTAAGCCATAGATCGGCCGATGATTGGTTCTAGTATTGGCCCAGTAACAATAGCCAAGTACTATTAACCATTAATGGACCAGTGCTTGGCCGTATGTCAATGTCTGGCAAAACCTACTTGGGAAGCGAAGTAGAGAAATCTGGCTTTCATTTTTACACACCTTTATTTAACTTGAGATTTGACAGTTTTGTTGAACCAGTCTGCAAGCTTGTTGAACCAGTCTGTAAGCGTTTATAACAGATTTAAACTAAAAAACTTAATAAAACCGGAAAAAAAATTTAAATTTTTATATAATTATTTCTCCATCTCTAAGAGCTTTTAGAATTCACATGAAAATCCATAAGATTTGAATAACCCATTTTCCGCGCTGGAGTTCATACTGTGTTTGTACTGTGCTCATACTGCTCATGCAATGTTAAACAATTCTCTTAAAACTTTACTCACCGATGAACGAAATTGTACTAATAAATGCTCAAAGTTTTTATTCAAAATCAAAATTTTAATTCAAAAATTCAAAGGTTTAATTCAAAATTTTGTGATTCCCTTATTTTATATACACAAAACAGGCAAGATTCATTTATGCTATCGGACACCAGGTGTCACTTACATTATTAGTACTTATAAATTAATGATTATTTAGTAGCTAGAGTTGAGTGGAGATGATACAGGAGATGAATTCCAGTTTATGGAGATGATGTGCGGAGTTTTTGAGCAGCAGTGGAGATGTCCAGGTAATTAAAATTGAGTTGTCATAATATTGTTAGTTGTTCAATTGATGAGATTATTGAAGCTTTTGTTTGGTGAAGATGATGACGATGAAGTTGTATTAGAGTTTGAGTTAATTGATCTTGACTCTAGAGTAATTATTCCACAAGTATTTTATATGTAAACTTATCGAGGAATGCGGCTTAACTAATTAATCCAATTTGATAATTTACTGAAAATCAAATTGTCATTTGCAGCTATTTTATTTTTCTAGGATTAAATCCGTATCATCCATTTAATTAGAAGAAATATTAAATTCTACAATGGCAAAGTATGGTGTATTCTTCTTTCATAAATAATAAATAATTTTTCTGCCACAAAATCCTTTCATAAACTTAGTTAACAAATATTAGTAAAACTTTAAAGAATTTATATTTTCTTTTCAATTAATATGATACATAATTTATTTATATTCAAATTGTAATTATAAAAGATTTTCTATACAATAATAAAATAATAATGGAGTTACTAACCAAACAGAAAAACAATGAATATCTTCATGAAAAATAATGACAATAATATTTTTTAAGTTTTATTTCAATCATCGTTTTTCCAGGCAACTTTTCTCTTTTTTTTCAAAAGCAGGAGTTATTATACTTATTATTATTTCAAATAAATGAGAAGTTATTGCCACAACACTCCCCCCCTAGTGCCATCGAAGATGGGACGATATAGAAATTATTGTGCTACAGCACGAAGGATACGAGCAGGGGTACGAGTGGTTCTACCTGCTCGCGTAATTGTAGATGCAGGGTGAAATAGTTGTGTTTGAGGAATAAGATTAAATCTGACCTTCTTAGTTGAAATAGTTGCTTTAGCGTCGCGTTTCCTCGCATCTTCAGAGGTAGAGGGGAAAGACGAGGATGTGTCCGGAAGAGTAGAATGGACGTTATCTGTAGAAGACGAAGTTTCGTCTGCGCGACTGAGATCAGTACTCGAAGTAGGTGAGTTTTGAGTTTGGTCATCTTCAGATTGTTCCCTAAAGCAAGGTTTTAATCTGTCGATGGAAACTCGAATGTGTTGACCTTTACGGTCAATGACGAAATTTTTATCATCGCGACTGATGACTTGGAAAGGACCTTCGTATGGCGGTTGTAATGATTTACGTACTAAGTCAGTACGTAAGAAGACATGCGAACAAGACTGGAGATTTTTGGAGACGAAAACATTAGGAGAAGTGTGTCTTGACGCAATAGAGGGACGAAGGTGGTTGAAATGTTGTTTCAATTGAGAAACGAAATCAGATTGAGGAGTAGAAGTGGAGTTTTCGGTAAAGAATTCACCAGGAAGACGGATGTTAGTACCGTAGACGAGCTCTGCCGATGAAGATTGGAAATCTTCACGGAAAGTGGTTCGTAAACCTAGTAGTATTGATGGTAATATTCGCGTCCAGTCCGACCTGTCGTAGGCCATTATTGCGGATTTTAGAGTTCGGTGCCAACGTTCGATGAGGCCGTTACATTTAGGATTGTAACTTGTAGTTCGTTTGCGTTCGAAACCGATTAGTTTTGACAACTCGTTAAAGAGATTGGATTCGAATTGGGAGCCCTGATCAGTGACGATTACTGAAGGTACTCCGAAACGAGAAATCCAATTGGAGTAGAGAGCTGATGCTACCGTTTCAGCTGTGATATCCGAGATAGGAATGGCTTCAGGCCATCGAGTATAGCGGTCAATAATAGTGACACAATAGCGTTTGTCCTCAGAGGTAGGAAGTGGACCAATAATGTCCATGTGGATCTCGGAAAATCTTTGATAAGTGGAAGGGTAGTTACCTAAAGGAGATTGAGTATGGCGAGAAACTTTTGCCTTTTGGCAAGCCAGGCAGTTCTGAGCCATTTGTCGTACATCCTTTTTAATGGATGGCCAAATGACTTTTTCAGTTAGGAGTTTGACAGAACTGTGGACTCCTGGGTGAGATAAATTGTGGAGACTATTGAAAACAGATTGACGAAATTGCTTTGAAATAAAAGGTCGTGGATTACCAGAAGAGGTATCACATAAAATAGTTTTGGCATTCGAATTGCCAAACGATACTGGAAAGGATCGGAATTGAAGTGTGGGACTAGTGTCCACTAATTCCTTTAGTTCGTTATCGTTGAACTGAGCGTCAGCAATTTCATCGTAGTTAATGTTTTCTGGAATTGATATTTGCTCGACACGAGAAAGTGTATCGGCGACTACATTATCAATTCCAGAAATGTGGCGAATATCAGTCGTGAATTGACTGATGAAATCTAAATGGCGGAATTGGCGAGGACTAGCTTTGGCAGGGTTCTGCGACAAAGCGTAAATGAGTGGCTTATGATCGGTAAAGAGCGTGAAGGTTCTACCTTCAAGGAGATACCGAAAATGTTTAATTGCAGAGTAAGCTGCAAGGAGTTCGCGATCATAAGCGCTGTATTTCTGTTGCGTTTCATCGAGTCGCACAGAGAAGAAACTAAGTGGTGTCCAACACTCGTTAATTTTTTGTTGGACAACAGCGCCAAGTGCCTTGTCGGAAGCGTCGACCATAACGGCAAGTTGGGCAGAGTATAAGGGGTGAGAAAGAGTTGTTGCCTCACTGACTTGCCGCTTGCATAAGTCGAAGGCTTGAATGGCGTCTTCGGACCATTGAATGACACGTTTGTCATTCTTTTTAGAACCTTTAAGGAAATCGTTGAGGATGGCTTGGTTGCCACCAGCGTGAGGAATGAGTCGGCGGTAGAAGTTAATCATTCCGAGAAAACGGCGGAGTTGCATTACTGTTTCGGGACGTTCGAAACGATTGATAGCATCGACACGATCAGGAGTAGGTTTGATTCCAGATGAATCAATAGAATGTCCGAGAAAGTCAACGTTGGTTTTAGCAAAGTTGCATTTATCAACGTTGATGATGAGACCAGCGTCGGAAAGACGCTCAAAAACAGCCCTAAGATGTTTGAGGTGTTCCTCAAAGGTTTCAGAAGCAATAAGGAGGTCATCTATGTAAATGAAACAGAAATTTAGGTCTCGGAGAAGAGAATGCATAAACCGTTGGAAGGATTGCGCAGAGTTTCGCAATCCGAAAGTCATTCGAACGAATTCGAAGAGTCCGAACGGAGTTGAAATTGCAGTTTTTGCAATATCGCGCTCATCAATAGGAATTTGATGATATGCGCGGACAAGATCGATAGTGGAGAAAAATTTGCATCCATGAAGTTGATGCGAAAAATCCTGAATATGTGGAATAGGATAATTATCAGGAATAGTGACATTGTTAAGAGAGCGGTAGTCACCGCAAGGTCTCCACTCGCCGTTCTTCTTTTTGGCGAGGTGGAGAGGAGAGGACCAAGGGCTTTTTGACGGTCGGCAAATGCCTTGCGACAACATAATGTCGAATTCCGTCTTTGCGATGGCCAATTTGTCAGGAGCTAATCGTCGGTACTTACAAGCGACGGGCGGACCGTGAGTCTCAATGACATGAGTCACGTTATGTTTGACCGGCTTAGCTAGGTCATGAGGAGAAGTGATACCCTTGAAATCATTAAGGATATTTCTAATTTGAATATCAACCGTATCATTATTGATGGTTGTTAGCGAGAGCGTTGGAGAAGTGGAGATTTTGGCGAGAGTGAACAAGGATGTTAGTGGATCGACGAGGCGTCGATTTTTAATATCCACTAGGAGACCATACTTGTTCAAGAAATCAGCTCCAAGAATAGGGATGGTAACATTGGCGATAACAAAGGTCTGACAGAACACACGTCTGAGACCAATGTTTAGAGTAAGAGTTTTGTTACCATATGTACTAACAGGAGTGGCGTTAGCAGCGTAGAGAGTAAAAGCTGATTTCTACGAGAGTTTTTCCTCTGTAGTTGCGGGGAGAACTGACACTTCAGCACCTGTGTCAACCAAGAATTGTCGACGGGAGTTGATATCGAATATCATGAGACGTAGTTTGGAGAAGCTATCATCACATGCCGCCTCATGTGATGAGCTTAAAAGTTTTTTGGAGAAGAAAATTTTGGGCAAAATAATTTGCAATCGGGGTCACATTTGCGTGCGTTATCCCCGTAAGTGTGATGGTAATAACATATACCATCGAACATTTGAGTGCGCGACTTGGAACGAGGTCGCGCGGAAGATTGATTAGGGCAATTGGAGCGATTATGCCGAAAATTGTTGAAGTCGTTTTGATCCTTGGATCTACTACGACTACGAGGGAAAGGTCGAGAAGAAGATTTTTGCTGCAAGGCATTCAGCAGCTGTGCGTGTTGGGTCTGCAATTCTTGATATCGCAGAGCCCAGACCTTGTCCTCACTGGAGGAAGAAGAAGGAGCGGCAGGAGTATCTACCGCACTTAGTGTTGGACCAACCAAAGTGGTCAAAATTCTGTCGGCTATCTCAGCAGTCTTTGGCAAGTCAGCCTTGACTACTGCGATAGCGGTACGCACAGCCTGTGGGAGTTTATCCTCCCAAAGAATTTTCAACATCTTTTCAGATATTAAGCCTTGAGATTCAGCAGTTAAATCCCGAAGAAATTGGGAGGGCTTTTTATCCCCAAGTTCCATACCGCGAAGCACGTTGCGCAAGCGATCAGAAGGGCTGCTTGATAAGCGGTCTAGAAGAGCCTCTTTCAGCTTATCGTATGGGTTAACCGTATCTGGTTGGGAAATAATGTCTCTTACCAGCGTAGCAAGAGACGGCGTTATGACACCAAGTACATAACCGTACTTGGCTTGCTGGGACTTAATGTTGCCCAGAGAGAATTGGCCCTCAAGCATGATAAACCAAAGTTCTGGTTTATCAGACCAAATGGGAGGGACTTTTGGGGTAATTGCGTTAATTTGGGGAGCGGATGTTGGAGAAAGTATTTCATTTGAACTTGCAGGTGGCGGTTTTGAAGAGGAAGGTGTAGAAGAAGAAACAGATGATTGATGGAGCTGAATTCTGGCAAATGCAGCTTCCATCCGTTCATCTAACATCTTGTCAAGCTGCTCTTGTGTTACCGTGAAGGTCTGAGCAGCTTGTTCCTGATCAAGTTCAATTAAATTGAGTGGGTCGCTCGCAGACATTACTGAAGTGGGCAAGGAGGACGGCAACGAGGTAGAAGAATGTTGCAGCCAATAAAAATTCCAAGGCGTATTGGTTCACGATAACCAACCGAAAAAGTAACAAAAACAAAAAAAAATTTTTTTAACAAAACGAATTGTAAGTGAATATAAGAAAAATTTTTATGATATAATTTCAAAAAAAAAAAAATGTTTACATCAATAAAACGAAAATTACTTATTCAACTCCTGATTTTAAAATATAAAAGAAAAAAATTACCTGGAATGATTCTTATCGGGGTCACCAGTTTTAGTAGCTAGAGTTGAGTGGAGATGATACAGGAGATGAATTCCAGTTTATGGAGATGATGTGCGGAGTTTTTGAGCAGCAGTGGAGATGTCCAGGTAATTAAAATTGAGTTGTCATAATATTGTTAGTTGTTCAATTGATGAGATTATTGAAGCTTTTGTTTGGTGAAGATGATGACGATGAAGTTGTATTAGAGTTTGAGTTAATTGATCTTGACTCTAGAGTAATTATTCCACAAGTATTTTATATGTAAACTTATCGAGGAATGCGGCTTAACTAATTAATCCAATTTGATAATTTACTGAAAATCAAATTGTCATTTGCAGCTATTTTATTTTTCTAGGATTAAATCCGTATCATCCATTTAATTAGAAGAAATATTAAATTCTACAATGGCAAAGTATGGTGTATTCTTCTTTCATAAATAATAAATAATTTTTCTGCCACAAAATCCTTTCATAAACTTAGTTAACAAATATTAGTAAAACTTTAAAGAATTTATATTTTCTTTTCAATTAATATGATACATAATTTATTTATATTCAAATTGTAATTATAAAAGATTTTCTATACAATAATAAAATAATAATGGAGTTACTAACCAAACAGAAAAACAATGAATATCTTCATGAAAAATAATGACAATAATATTTTTTAAGTTTTATTTCAATCATCGTTTTTCCAGGCAACTTTTCTCTTTTTTTTCAAAAGCAGGAGTTATTATACTTATTATTATTTCAAATAAATGAGAAGTTATTGCCACAATTACACTGATTCCTACAAGAATAAATAACGTAAAAATATTTTTCATTGGGTATATATAATCTATCTCTAAGCAGCCTGCTCAAACAAAATTTCATACCTCTACATATACAAACATTTTTTTTTCATTTTTTCGAAAACGACGGGGCTAACTTCTAATCAAAAAATCGTTCTTGCGTACCAAATTTTTGCATTGGTAGTATGGAATTTTTTTTGAGTAGTACAACAAGCACAACAATAGAACAATACACCACAGCCTTTGCTTTTGTTTTTTTGCCAAATGGCGGGGCTAACTTCTGCTTAGCCTTCTGCTCGAATGCGTTCTGCTCGAATAATCGTTTTAGCCTGTCACTATTTATTTATTGGTGATATGGAATTTTTCTTGAGTAGCACATCCAGCACAACTATGGTACAATACAGCACAACATCCTTTTTTTATGTTCTGTTAAATGGCGGGGCTAACTTCTACTCGACAAATCGTTTTAGCGTGTTTAAATTTTTCCGTTGGTGGGTACGAATTTGTTTTGGAGTAGCACAACTCGCATAACTTCAACACAATACATTACTCAATTTAGTTTATTTTTTTTTCCAAAATGGCGGGGCTAACTTCTATTTGAAGAAATGATGTTAGCGTTATAAAATTTTCTGTTAGGGATACGAAATTTTTGTCTCAGCAGCACAACCAGCACAACTCAGGCGCAATACATTACAACCTTTGTTTTTTAATTTTTTTATGAGTGGCGGGGCTAATTTCTGCTCGAAAAATTGGTTTAGTCTGCCAACTTTTATTCATTGCTTAAATGCAATGCTTTCTGAGTAGCACAACCAGCACAACTAGAGTACAATACCTAACAACCTTTCTTTTTCATTTTTTTCAAAATGACGAGGCTAACTTCTGCTTAATCTTCTGCTCGAATGCTTTCTGCTCGAAAAATCGTTTTAGCGTGCCAACTTTTATTCATTGTTGATATGGGATTCTTTTTGAGTGGCATATCCAGCACAACTGTAGCACAATACAGTACAACCTTTCTTCTTTGATTTTTGAAAAATGGTGGGCTAATTTTCATTCGAAAAATGGTTTTAGCGTGGTGTAAATTATTCTGTTGGTGAAACGATATTTTTTCAGTAACACAGCCAGCACAACTATAACACAATACAGCACTTCTTTTGTTTTTCATTTCTTCCAAAATGGCGGGGCTAACTTCTATTTGAAAAAAAAATGATGCTAGCTTTGTAAACAATTTCTATTAGGGTTACGAAATTTTTGTCTAAGTAGCACAACTCGAGCACAATACTGCACAACCTTCGGTTTTCTTTTTTTTTTCAAAATGGCGGGGCTAACTTCTGCTCGAAAAGTCGTATTAGCGTGCCAACTTTTTTTCATTGATAATATGGATCCATTTCTGAGTAGCACAACCAGCACAACCTTAGCACAATACAGTACAACCTTTGCTTTTATTTTTTTTCAAAATGGCGGGGCTAACTTCAGCTCGAAAAATCGTTTTTGCGTGTTTAAATTATTCTGCTGGTGGTACAAATTTGTTCTTGAATAGCACAACTAGCACAAATTTAACACCGTACAGCATACCCTTTGTTTTTCTTTTTTTTTCCAAAATGGCAGGGCTAACTTTTACTCGAAAAAATGATTTCAGTGTTATAAAATTTTTCCACTAGGGATATGAAATTTGTTTCTAAATAGCACAACCAGCACAACTCGAGCACAAGACAGGACAACCATTGTTTTTTTAGATTTTTCAAAATGGCGGGACTTACTTCTGCTCGAAAAATTGTTTCAGCGTGCCAACTTTTTTCCATTTGTGATATGGCATTCTTTCTGAGTAGCACATCCAGCACAACTACAGTACAATCTTTTTTTTAAATTGTCTTAAAAATGGCGGGGCTAAGTAAGGTGACATCTCCAATTCTCCTTGTTACGAATAAAACAATCATATATGCAAAACATGTTTTGCAATGTATTATTAATTGAAATTGAGTGACGTAACTAAACCGTCAACAAAAAAACACAGTAGTGCAAACAAATGTCCCTACGTTTATTACAATTGAAGAGAATAAATTAACAAATTATTAGCGAATTCCTTTGAATATGAATACTATTGTTTTAGAGTAAAAATTGAAAATAGTCCGTCGTTACAAATTTCCACGAAAACATTGAGCCCACGTTCAGACCCAAAATAATCGTGCACACTATGGTTCCAGAGGTGTTACTCTCGGGAATCTGACCAATCTAAAACAATGGTGGAAATAACCTGCTTGGTTAGGTCAATATCAACCACAATCACAAGCAACAAGCAACACAAACAACCCAACCACTATATTACATACAATATGTGAAGCGGAATTCGGAAACAAATTTCTGGTTAAGTGGGCTATTGGAAAAGAATTTCAAACTACAAAAATTGTTCAAAATTGTTGCGTATGTAATCAGATTTATCGATCGAAAGCCTGCAAAACCAAATGGAGACTCCAATACTTCAAACACTACTCAATTAACGACGATAGAGATAAAAAGGACAAAATTAGTGTGTATATTAAGTGGGTTCTACAAGAAGTATTCAAGAAAGATTACCAAAATATACAGCGACATAATAGGGTT
Organism: Diogma glabrata; assembly: GCA_963693315.1. Classification (NCBI taxonomy): domain Eukaryota; kingdom Metazoa; phylum Arthropoda; class Insecta; order Diptera; family Cylindrotomidae; genus Diogma; species Diogma glabrata. Next base: position 128,034,758 of record OY856187.1, read on the forward strand.
AACAGCATATCTAGACTCCTTCCTTTCGCGCCATTTATAGATGGAGATGTCGCTCTAAGAGTTGGTGGTCGTTTACAGAATTCAGATTGTGGCTTTTATAGCAAAAATCCTATGTTACCACAGAAACATATATTTACTGATGGGTTAATATGGGATACTCACCTCTCTAACTTACATTTTGGGTCGTCACAAACCAGTAATATCATAAGGCAATGTTATTGGGTGCTTAATTGTCATAGCAGAATACGAATTATCTTAAAGGGCTGTGTAATTTGTGTAAGATATGCACTACGCAATTCACGCCAATTCAACTCGTTCCTTTGAAAATTGTGGTATAAATTTTCCTGGACCAATATATATCACATCAAGAAAAAGTTGAGGAAACAAGCCGGCACTACATCATCAAGTACAGACTACAACGAAAATGTAACTGAAGATGTGGTTTCAGTCGATTTTGGAGAGAAAAAAGTTTTCGAAGATGAACTGCAACGTAGTATTAATTCACGCTTAACACCTAAACAAAACCTTTTTGGTCAGAATACAACAACATAATATAGTACATTATGATGCAAGGACTTAAAGTTAAAGATTTTGGACGTATGTGGAGTTTGCAAATCGAGGCGATAGCCCTTTGGCCAATGCTTCTTGAAAGCGAATTAAATCTTCCTTGTTATTTAAGTAAAACCTTTTACAATAAGTTTAATAAAAATGTTCTCATAATTTTATAGGATCTCCTGCAATAATGACTTTAATAAAGTGGAGCCGGAAGTAACAAATTAGAAGTTGGGATGCAGAATTATCAGAAAACCACAGAGAAAGCTTATGAACTAAGTTTCATCAAAATCGATTGACAGCATTTAAGTTATAAACAGTTGTTCGAAAGACTTTCTCTATAACTATACATATACTATAGAACCGGACTAACAGTTTTGATATCATGAATATATATATGGTAAAAAACATTTGCAGAACCTTTGGCTAAAATTACTAAACTGTTTATTGAGAAGTGCTCTGTGACTCATATTTCATATGCTACAATCCATTATAACCTGGCAGGATATAGGAAAATTTTAAACGAAACTAATTGATCCAAGTGTAAACCTTCTTTATAAAGTATAAGCACATTGCTTGTCAATCATCACATCAGCATATAAACGAAACTCAAAACAACAAATTTTATGTTTTCGTTAAACTGGTTCTATGAAAATTCGATCAATACTTTACTGACGTTTCGTAGCCATAACATTTTTAGTGTTACTTGGTTAAAACTTGGTTAAACAATTAATTGAAATCTCTTGTGAAAAATTTCTATATACAAACATATATGCAAAGTATTACGTTTACAAGTCAACTCGTAGAAAACTTAGAAAAGTGTTAATTTGTGAAGATATAGAAAAAAGAATTTAATCAATTATAATATGGTTAGATATTATATAATCAGTTCTTGTAAAGGTATGCTTTTATAACCCTTTGAAATTATTTAATGAATGAAATAATTATGATTTGTTTACAATTTTCAGGTTAGTGTTGGCCAATTGTTTCCTATAATTCTATTTGTTAAAACTTAAATGACGTGAATATGTTTATGTAATAAAAATATTTAAAACATCTTAAAGAATTTTTGATATTTTAAATTGTGTCAATATGAAAGTGAGCTTTGTTCAAAAATTTATCGAAATTCATCAATATTTCCAATGTTAAAAATTGATTTTCGGTTTTCGTCAATTAGAAATGAAAAATATGGAGGGGCTGAAATCTCACAGCTCTGAGATATCAAGACTTCGGTTTGGGTCAAGGATTTTGATATAGTTTTCGGCAAAAAACTTTTATGCGGACATGGTTTTTAGTTACACTCAGCGAACTACTCAAAAACCTCTCCATTTAGTGTTTCGAGAAAATATTAAAAAATCACAAATTCATATTTCTTTCCAAATTCCAAAAATATTGTAAAAAATAAATAAAATCAAACTTTTTCCAAAATCCTAAAAATATTCCAAAAATTATTACAAAATCAAATATTAGTATTAAACTTTTTTCAAAAACTCTGAAAATATTGCAAAATTATACAAAATCAAAAATTGAAACTTTTTTCAAACTTCCAAATATTCCAAAAATTAGAATAAAATCAAATATTTAAACTTTTTCTAAATTCTTATAATATTCCAAAAATTCTTAAAAATTCAAAAATTGAAACTTTTTTCAAAATTCTAAAAATATATATAAAATTAAAATTTTTTTTTTTAAATGCTAAAAACATTCCAAAAATTGGAATGAAATCAAATATTTAAACTTTTTCTAAATTCTAATAATATTCCAAAATTTCTTAAAAATTCAAAAACTTCAAACTTTTTCCAAAACTAAAAATATTGCAAAAATTATAACAATATCAAAAATTGAAACTTTTTCCAAAATTATAATAAAATCAAAAATTTGAAATTTTTTAAAATTCTAAAAATATTCCAAAAACTCTTACAAAATCAAAAATTGAAACATTTTCAAAATTCCAAAAATATTCAAAAACTATTACACATTCAAAAATGTCCATATCCATTTTCATTTAGCAAACTATTCAAAAACCTTTAATTTAGCGATTGGAGAAAATATTACAAAATCACAAATTCATATTTCTTTCAAAATTCCAAAAATTTTGTAAAAATTATAATAAAATCAAACTTTTTTCAACATTCTAAAAATATTCCAAAAATTATTACAAAATCAAAAATTGAATCTTTTTTCAAAATTCCAAAAATTATAAAAAATCAAAAATTTTAAATTTTTCGAAATTCCAAAAATATTCCAAAAATTCTTACAAAATCAAAAATTAAAACTTTTTCCAAAATTCTAAAAATATTGCAAAAATTATTACAAAATCAAAAATACATACTTTTTTCAAAATTCCAAAAATATTTCAAAAACTATAACAAATTCAAAAATTTCCATGTCCAATTTCATTTTCAATTACATTTACGTCATAAAAACAGCTACATTTTTTTCCCAAAAAATTGGCTAACAAAATCAATGAAACCATTTTTTGACACGCTTGACATTATTTTTTTGACAAAAGTATAATGCCATAATTCTCTATAATAGTAATATATTTTCACGTCATACAAATTATTTATTTTATTTTTTTCCAAAAAATTGGGTAAAAAAATAAATAAAAATTTTTCTTTTGACACACTTGACAACAATTTTTTGACAAACTTATGATGCCATTGTTCTCAATAACAATAATAAAATTTCATTTCAAACAAAATTTTAATATAATTTTTTTTTCCGAAAAATTGGGTAAAAAAATAAATAAAAATCTTTCTTTTGACACACTTGACAACATTTTTTTGACAAACTTATAATGCAATAATCTAGATTTTGGTCTCGCATACCAATCCCGACTATCAAAATTTCTCGAAGTTCAATGTTCCTACTCGTAATCACTTAAAATAAACGTTTTTTAAGCAAAAAATATGCAAATTTCCTTGTTTTGACACACTTGACGATTTTTTTGACACACTTCCGGTACAGTTATCAAACACAGCGTCCTTTCGGACCTATCTCTTGAGTAAACCTATTTTTAGAAAAAAAAATTTTCTAAATCCCTCCAGTGGTTTTCCCTCTAGCGTAGGTAATGACGGCCAGCCGGACGGCCAGACGGCCGGCCGGCAGACAGACATACATATTTTTTTTTTTTGCTTTTTTAGAATCAGTAGGTCCTAAAACGTCGAGAAATGCCAAAAAAAGTGGGGGTAAGAATTTCACTTTGAGCTCATGAATCTTGCAGACCGAAGTAATAATTTTAAAATATTTGAGAAACACTGATCTGGAAACGGAGTATTTTATATGTAATTTTAATTAAATTGACTTTTATAGTAGTAAAAAACAATAAATCCTGATATACAGTAATGAATCTGCAAAAAAAATTTTGTGTTACATTTGACGATAACCAGTTGTTGTGAAAAGCGAGGTTTGCTTTATATGTACATTTTGATATATTTTTTAAATAAACTTATTTATTAAAACGGCAGAAGGATATGGTGGAAAGGATAGAATATGGTAGAATAATATGGTGAATATGCAATAAACGCTTCTTTGTTTGCTGGAATTATGTTTCGTATGAAGTTACAAGAGGTACGTGAAATGTCAAATTACAGCATATGTTATATTGTTAGATTTTTATATACAGTATTGAGTACTGATCCTTTAACCATCGAATTAAATACAAAATTATTCAGTTTAATCTCAGTTTATTTCCCTAAACGTGAGTATTTTTCAATCCTATTGATGCCACGAATTTTAAATTTCAATTGTTGTACCTATTTAAGTGTTGATAATGTTTCTGTTTAATAATCTAAGTTTTAAAGATGCATTCGAATTGAAACATTCAAATTATTTTCATAGGAACATGAGTTTAATTGTTCACAAAAATCCTTAACAATTCAATATCTTTTCAAAATTAAAGTTTAGTGAATTAAAAAATTCTAATATTAATACACCTGAATAAGAGATGTTCACATTAATATGAGAACCTGTATCTGTGTTCTGTGGTTGGTTCGAGGTAGAGATTGCAACCTTTTGTCCATAAAATTTTTAAACTGTTTATTGAGAAGTACTCTGTGAGCTCATATTTCACATGCCTACGATCCATTATAACCTGACAGGTTATCTGAGAATTTTAACCGAAACTAATTGGTACAGGTGTAAACCTTCTCTATAAAGTATAAACACATTGCTTGTCAATCATCACATCAGCATATAAACGAAACTCAAAACAACAAATTATATGTTTTCGTCTGGTTTTACGAGGTAGAGATTGCAATCTCGTAGAATCTTATAAATTTCGGGACAACGGGGTTCTTAAATTTTGAATCCCGGGAGCAAATAATTGAGAAAAAAAAACAGAATTTTCAAATAAAAAAACATTATTTACAAAAAACCTAACTTGCTAATTCAACTTCTTAAAAAAATAAGATTTGCAGAGTCAAAATAAAAATTTAATAATTTTACGTAAACAAAAACCATCCTTACATTCGAATGATTTTATAAAACATAATTCGTCAACTGATTCATCGACCAGCTTGTTTCTTAGTTTGGAAATAATAGGCCCTATTCCGTGAAAATCTTCTATCTTCTATTCTTCCATCCAAAAATAAATAGCAGAATTGAAAAATAGGAGACTGTTCGAAATTGGTATTCAATTTGCGGAGGAGAAATTTTCTGCTATTTTCCTTTCAATTTGTTTTTCTGAACACAAAATCTTCTATTTATTCTCATTTTTGACAGTAAGTTTTATTGTAAATGAATTTTACTTATTTAATTTTCCGTTGCTGTTTAATTTTTCAAATTTAATTGAAAATAAGCGCAAATTTAATTGTTTTTAAGTTTTTATATTGAATTTTGTTTTAAAGCTAAAAAATATTTTCCTACGCCCGATAGTGAAAGTAGGCTTTTCAAGCTGTCAGTTGGTGGATGAAATTTTATATTTGCCGCTTGGCGAGCGACAATGTTTCATTGCCGCTCGCCGAACTGCAAGTAAATTTATACATGCAGCAAAAAAATTATTTATTATGAATAATATTAATCGTTATTAAACAGTTTTGACAATTTTCAACTTTAATTCCTGAATCTATTTCTTTACTAGCTAACGCCCTTGTAACGCTATGGTTATTACTGATAAGTTGCTTTTTCCCAAGAATTTTATGAGATAATGAAGCTTTATTTTCTAGTGATTCTTCAGGCTCAATATATCCCTCTGCTACTGCAGTAGGCTTCCAACCGCCATGACGTTTTAGACAAGTTATGTCGGCCCCAACATCTGCTAGTAAAGTTGCCGAGGATCTTCGAAAGCAGTGACCAGTGTTGTAAGGTTCTACTGTAATAGAAAGTTTAAATTTAGAAATAAGGAGAAAATAATAACAATTAACAACGCTTTAGTGTATCGCGTAGTATTATTTTTGAGGTCCAAATTTTATTTATCGATAATTAACTCTCCGATTTGTTTGTCTTAATTATGAAAAATTTAACAAATAATGAGAGTTTCTCTGACATCTCAACATTTACGATCTCTATCGCACAACTGTTATTCAATAAAATATATAGATAATGGAAATGATAACGAGGAGGGTCAGTAAATTTTGAGCGTTGGAGCAAACAAGTCATAATGACTGCTGTATCAGGGAGATTCTTCCGATCCTGTGTTGTTAAGTTGTTATAATTGTGTTTTTTTTGTGTTTTGTGTTGTAATTTGTTACAAGTTAATTAATTTGTGTATTCTTTTGGGTCATTGGTTATTTGTTTAGTTAGTGAACCAATTAAGATTAAACTTTAATCTTTTGTTTTTTTGAGCTTTTTAATATAGTTTTGTGAAGAAATCTGTGTAGGAAGTGAATATACAAGAATGCGCAACGGTGAGACTCTGGAATAGAGAGCAGACCAGCATTTCATTCAACCCCAATGCCACGTACACAGTGGCATTTTTAAAAAACTGGATTACTTCAAAGGATCTTTTTCTGGATTTTGGAATTTGTTGGAGAACGATCCAAGAATAAAAGAAAAAGCGTAAGTTATATCTAGTTTTATATTTTATGTATTTCTATTTTTTTTATGAATTTAAATAAAAACTTTATAACGTGCTGAAGAATTTGTGTTCTTTTTTTCCAATGGTCGCTTTCGTTCACAAAATTAGAATAAATTGAAATTAGTAATTGTGATAAGAAAACGTGTTACAGTGTATAAAGCGGAATCAGGCAAATTTAAATATTCTGCTATACGTTTTGGCATGTTCCCAAATGTGTTCATTCCTACGATACGATTTGTGCATTTGTCATTTTTGAATTTCAAAAAAAATCGCCTCGTCGTCGAGTTTAACGGGCGAATAGCCACATATTTACGGTAAAAGCTTAAATAATCGAGATATCCTTCTCCGCCGTTTGACACAATAATGAACGCTGAACTGCGGTTTTGGTATTGGGGACTTTCACTATTAGGATAGTTCCATTGTCATCTATTGTCATTTTAGTTAGTTCGTTCCGACGACAAGCTCCAGAAATACCAAACACTAAAGCAACCTAAAATTTTCAGAATAATTTATATTATTTTATCCTTAATAAAATAGCCGTGAGTCTATCCCTCTATAGTCTATACGGTCGTAACGTTTATATTGCAATATGGGTAGCACGCTCGACTCGAGTTCGAATCCTGGTGTTGCACATTTTTGTTTTTGTTTTTTTTTATTTTTTTTTAAATAACATTAAAATTATTGTTTTTTTACACACTTTTATTTTATTCATACTTACATTTCGTTTTACGATAGTGTAATTTGATCGATCATGCAGTTTTTATAGCATTTTATTGCACTGTAATTTCCCGTTTCGTTCAAATTATTATAATTTCGATATTAAAAAAAAATTAATTAATTTTTTGACAGGCAGTGCTAAAAATCATATAATATAGTGGCTTCCGATAATTATTTGCCATAATTTCATTCCTGTGAACTAAAATGAGGAAAAACAAAAACTACTATTTGAGTATTTCTCTAGCAATATAACAGCTTTATCATAAAAGATCGTGTGAGGTCATTACGAAGATTTTTGTTTAGTTATTTGAAGTTTTAATAAAAACTAGAATGCATTCAGCGGATTTTTTTTAAATTAAGTTACATAATACATATATTTACAATTTTTGTTGATGTTTTATCGATTAAATCTTTTTTATTTTGAATTAGTCACAAGATATGTAATATTTATTATGAAAAATAGTTAGAATTTCGAAAGTATCATAAACTTCTTTTTAAAGGAATAATTTTTACATTAAATAGTAAAGTTGGTAGATGGTTTTTATAATAAGTTTATTAAAAAAAGAAAAGAGGAAATAAATTGATGAAAGTACATAATTAAAGGTCCATTTCCTCACTTTTTGACACAACATTTCGTAAAATACTTCCCTTCAACATTTCGCTTCAGTTAAATTATACAATTTAAATGTAGATAGGTTATATGTTAGACAGTGAGTATTGGGCAATTTTTCTGTTCAGGTGTTCACCGCAAAAGCGCTATGTGAAAAAAAATCACAAAATTTACAAAGGATTGTATACCAAACACAACTTCCAATAATTTTAAAAATTGTCAATGAAATTTTTGATTGTACTACAATTTAAAATTTTTAATTTGCTTATTGAATATATAAAGTATAATATGTAAAATGTATTTTAGCTAGCACATAAAAAACACGAAAATGATCAAAAATTTCCATATAGCTTTGCATGTAAATTTTTGACAGTTTTAATTTTGCTTTTGGACCTATATAGGTAAAAACGTGCAATATATTATGCTTGATTTAGAGTAATTAATATGCTTCTAAACTAAACTTAAATCGTTTAAAGGAAAAGCATGAGCAATTTCATAGAGAATTTTGAAATGATTATAGTTGTGTTTTGTATGTAAGACAATATACATTTTTGAAATTTTTTTCTTATCTCCCCTTTCTAGCGCTATTACGGCAGGACCAGAACCAGAATATTGTTCTATAGAACAGCGAACATAACAGCATAGAAAAATATAGTTTTTTAACAATTTTTAAAAACAATGTAGTTTGAAAACATTTGATATTTTTAGGACAAAAAACAGTTTGTGTTATAATATACATTTAATAATTTAAACCGATTTAATAAAATGAACTTTAAGAAACTCAGTACAAAGTTTTGTTGTCATTGCCGATGTAGGGGGTTGTGAGCAAGGTTCGAGACTCAACGCGGACCCTATATTTAATTTTTACTGTTTTGGTTTATTTTTTTTATAGAACATAAAAATTATTACTTTTTATTCATAAAAATTCCATTTACGGCATTTAAATTTTTCCATAATGTAGTTTTTCAAAATTATTGCTATAATTGTCTTTTAGCCGTTTCGTTCAAATTTATATCATTTCGATATTAATAAGAAAATTAATTTTTTATATGGCAGATAGTGCTAAAAATCATAGAATATTTTTTTTCCATCATTATTTTTGCATAACTTCATTTTCTGTAAATAAAATAAATAAAAACAAAAGCGGCTATTTCAGTATTTTCTTATTATTATTATTTTCAACCATTTGTGATTGCTTTAGAAAGGCAATCAATTGGTTAAATTTTGAAATGTCAATAATATGTTTGGTGGATATAGTGGTTTTGAGCATCGAATATATAGACCACGCCCGCCGTTGATAATTTCTTGGTCTTGACAATTTCGGATATATAAGCAAGCATGACATTTTCTGAATAAAATGATCCAACTTTATTCATTTTGCACCATTTAACGAACAAGTCATATTCTCTTTCATACCTTTTTTTTGTATTTTTCTGGCAATAAATTTAAAATTACACTCTCCGTGGCTTCTACGAAGTGTGGCGGAGTAGAATCTATTTCATTTTCATAACTGCTATCCATAGTTTTAATAAATTTTATTATATTGCAAATTTACGTGTTTACTATTTATACAATATTTATTGATAAAACAAAATGGAACGCAACATTTCTTTTGAAACGATGTAGCAAGGCTAATATGATAGAAATAAAAAAAATTTTTATAGAGATTGAATGTAAATCTTTATCTAGGATTTGATCAATTTGAAGCGGGCGGCGGAAAAATAGTATACATGCTTCAAGCGTAAAGTGACTTTTGTGCTCGGAGGCGATTACATCGCTCGCCTACGGCTCGCACTGTAAATTCCCCTCCGAGCACAAAAGATTCACTTTCCGCTTTAAATATGCAATATACTATTACAAGTTGTGACGTCAAAATTTCCTTTTAAATTTTTTCAATAACAAACAAAAGAAACATGAACATAAAATTTAAAATTTGAAAAACGGCTAATTTTAAGAAAATTTCTTGTGCAAATTTTTCATTTATTATTTATATAGATTGTAAATCAATTTTTTCAATCTAAAATGAATAAATGTAAAATTTTGATTATATAATTTTACCTAAGTGTATTAAGATGTGTCTACCCTTTAATGGTGCTATTACACACAAATTAAATTCAGCTCCCATAATCAATTTTGCAGTTACCATAATCTGAAAAGTTGATGAAAAATATTTTGCATGAGAAAAGGAGGGATAGCATGCGCGAGATAGATATAAAAACTGCAAGAAAAATTAGCTGATAGCAACTGACTTTTTGAAAAATTATTTGGCTTACTAATTAACTGCTAGAAAATTGTCAGATGATTTCATCTGCAAATTCAACCGATTTAAAACCGATTATCACATTAAATGATTTTCATATTAAAATCGTAATAATAATTATATTATATTAGGTATAAAATAATTAAATACATATTTTCAAGATTTTAATGTAAAAATTTTACGTTTTCTTTACGTATTTTCGATTCACATTTTTTTTTCAAATCTTAGCGCATTTTCTTATTGTACAAGCTACAACAATTGCTCTATAATGTACTGTCGCCATTTTGACGTTTGATTTGCTTTTACAGTATATAATTTATTTACAATTTATATACCACTAATTTAGATATAATCGATTATATAACATAATATCAATACTTAATAACTAATGATTTTTGTAGAAATTGTTGTTTAAAAATTATTATTACTTCGTAAAGTTATTGGTATTTTCTTGCAGTTTTTGATCTTTTCGCCATCTACAGTCAAAAATAATAAATACTATCATCTGAAAAGTTGATGATAGCAACTGAATTTAATTTGTGTGTAATAGCACCATAACGCAGTCTTGTGTTTGTTATATACAAATTATTTACTTACTTACCAAACTGTGTAAACTTACCAAACTGTGTAAACTTACCAAACTGTAATATTTTGCAGGTTAACAGGTTAATTCACGTTGGACACTTGCGTTTATACAAGCATAAAATAATTGTAAAGATAAATTGTGTGATGATCTCTAGCTTCTCTGTCATTTTAAGCTAGATTATAGACATGATCAATGTATCTTTTACAGCAATTGGCAATTATAAAAATACGTTATAGTTACTAATCTACCTAACTATTTAGAAAAGATGAATCCAACCGTTTCTTCTTTTAATTTTAGTCTCTCTACGATTTCCATAATCCACTTTTTTATCCCCTTATTTGAGTCTTATAAATTTTAATATTTTCAATTCGTAAATCAAATTTCTTTTCCGTTGCGAAAATATAAAATCAATCAAAAATTTTGCAAACGATTTTTCGCGAATTAAAATTAATTCAATTTTCAATTATTTTCTATTCAAATTCTAATCAAAATACAAGACTTTATTAATAAAAGAAAGAAAAGAATTAAAGATGAACCTGAAACCTTCTTCAACTCTTTTTTTTTCGTTGATCGATCAACAATACAAGTCTTAATATTAAAAAGAAGAAAAAAAATTTAATTTTCTTTTTTAATTTAAAAATTCATTGATTTTCTGTTAGTAAGAAAACCCTTTAACGGAATTTATTAAGATCAGAGAAAAGGTCGAAACAACATTTTGATTATTTATTGTTTGACATTTTTGACATTTTTTCTATTATTTATTCATTTGTAATTTGTGACAACAGCACAAAAAAATAGTTCGTACTAATAATATAAAGGATTTTTTTTAAAATTTTTTGCAAAAATCGATCGATGGATCGTATGAAAAGAAATAGTAATAATAATAATGGATAAATCGGATGACATTGTGATAAAGATTAATCAAAAGAAAAAATCACAGGTAAGAAAACGTATATGGAGCGAAAAACTAGCAACTGATCATTAATTTAGGGTGACAGTATTTTCACATGATCAAATTGAAAACACATATAAGGGATGTTTGATGTCATCTAAAAGAAAATCAATTGAATAAAATTGCAAAATTAAATTGCATAAATTTAAATTTTAATTAAATCTGATTTCAATTTCTTCATTTAAATTAAATATTTTTTTTTTTGCTTTATTTGCGTTGCATTTTTTTGAATCTGATATGTGGAAACTTTTCTCATGAGTTGAGCGAAGAAAGATTAGATTACATGTTAATTTATGCATTTAGCAATTAAATGTTTATTTAATACAAACTATCTACTATGTTATCCGTTTATCATCTGCTCATATCAATTATTTATGTTTACCGAAATTGTTAGGAAAATGATTCAACCTTTTACAAAACGGATCTGTTTTTAGATGACAACAAAAATCAAGTTTTTATTTCTCTTTGCATAGTAATATTCTATGTTTTGAAGCTTGACCTGAAATAAAAGAAATGCATCTTAATAAAATTAGTGTTTTGTCATGTGTATCGTAACTCAGTTCTAGTTCGCGACCTACAAGTTTCACGAAACGGATAGTGATGGGAGTTGTATATTAATTATTATTGGTTGATGAATGTTCAATGTTCCGAGAAACTAATAATAAAAAAATGTTGTTTACATTTAATACATTTACATTACTTGTTTAGCTTACTACATTTTATCAAACTGAGTCTAAACTACGTTTACTGTTGCACCCAAAGAGTCAGTTTGGTTGCTTGATCTATTTATGATTTATAACAACGAATTAATGAAAATCACCACAAACAGAATAAATAATTTGGTATATGATTTTTCGCAAATCAATTGCTCTTCTATATTCAATGCACAAATGAATGAATTCTTTTAAGACGCTTCTCTTACTGTAAACAAAAACCTAAATATGAAAAACCAGGATGTTATTGTAACATCAAAGTTGGTTTGATTCTTCACTTTTTGTTGTTGATAATAGCTACTTAAGATAGATCAAGACCAACCAATATTCATTGACTCAACAAAAAATTAAACTAAGAATTTAGAATACAAATAAATATTTTCCACAAAAATAAAACGAACAAACATTCCGTATCGGGCAAATCGAAAGACAATTGCTAGAAAGCAGTCATTGGCTTCAGACTTAAGATCTCGGCCTGAATTCGGATTTTTCTCGTTGTGCCTTCGGTGTTAATTGAGAATTAATTTTGTTCGATAATTGCAATCAATAAGACACACAATGCAATAAGAGGGAGTCAAGCAGGAAAACCAAGGAATTTCGATAGCATCCTTACACTATTTATTATAAAACTACCATGTCACGTCTAACATATCACTTTGCACCATCTATCGATCACCCCATATATATTTTGGAAAATAGAGTTTAAATGTTTATGAAGCAGTGGCGTAGCTAGGGGGGGCGGAGGGGGCGGTCCACCCCGGGTGTCACCCGTTTTGGGGTGACACCCGACCGTAAAAAATTTAAACAAACCATCACAATGTTTTCAACGATAAATCACTTAGGAACAATTTTAACCAGGTTATCCATATAATTTTAATTTATAAATTGTTATAACTTATAAATGTGTCCTATAAATGTGTTATTGGCTCAAAAAGAATCTATTCAACTTTTTAAAATTTTTGAGTTATTACGTAAAATAAAATTTTAACAATATTAATCGAATCAACATGTTGAGCATTTAATACCATCACCGCAATTACTCAATTGCTTTGAATATTCCTATAGATACCATATTGACTTTTTTTATGGTATATTATTTAATATGCAAGAATGATTCTTTAACGAAAAGGTCTGAAAACACATATGCAGAATAATGTATAGGAAAAGTGGTTTACGTCGATAATGTGGCACCCTTTGTCGATCGGGTGGCACCCTTGAGTTACAATGTCTTTATTCCAAAATGATTTCTAAAATATTAGCTTAACTTTAATTAATTGCAAACACCTAAGGAAACTAATAAACAATCACATCACCGTGTTTTTAAATGATCTCAAAATAATTTTTTTTCCTTTATCTTAAAACTCAAGGAATAAATTGGCATAGATTGTTTTTCAATGGACACAAAAAGAATTACTGTGGAATAAAATGGCAGTTGTGCAATTACTACAGTTTTTCAAATTTTTTTAGGTAGATACATACTCATACTGTTTGTTTTCAGTTTTATATATTTATATATTTCAATTAAATGAAAGTTTATCATTTAAAATTACATTTTGTTGGGTTTTAAATCCCTTGTAAATTTCAAACTCATCAAGTGATTCTTTTAGAGATCCTGGGCTACATAAATGTAAAGCCTTCAATTTTTTTTAAAGTGGTGTAGCTATTGTTATTAACTATGTAAGTGGTTTGCAAAAATAGACTTTAAATTTTGTTTATTTTTCTTTTTGAGAAGGTATTCCTTAAATCAGTCTTTAAAACATTTTCCGGTTTCCCGGATGTAAAATTTTTCACAAAAATCACATTTAATTTTGTAAATTATTGAGCATGATTCTAATTGGATATTTAAGTTTTGGTTTCAATTCTTTAGATAAAATATCTTTTAGGATGTTATATGTACTTATATTTTTTGAAATAGTTCCTTATTATATTAGGCATATGATAATTGTATCTTCCATTTTATCAAATATTATTTAATATAAGTGGTTACAAGGAAATTTAAATAAATTAATTTTCTTGGTGGTGTATTTAGTCGTTAACACAGTGTACTTATTATGAACTAGGCATATATGTATCCTACAGATATATTTAGAATTAATGCTTTGGTGATACCTACTATAATTGAAAATATTTTTTTAGATTTCGTTTAGCAAATATCCCAAAAAATAAATATGCCACGAGGAGCTCATACTTCTTAAAGAAAAAGTAGGTTCCAGCAGGGAAAGGCCAAACAGGCTAAAATAAATGCAGTTCAGAGCATGTCTGGATCCATCTATAAATATGTTACAAAACCTGATGATATCCAAAGTTCATTAAAAGAAACTGATTCTCACGTTGATGCAACGAATGTTTCAGAGAATATTGGCTAATCTTCGGAAAGTAACAGAGACAATACAGAACTAATAATGATAACCTATGATGAAGACGAATTAGAAAGAAATACTGAAAATAACAGTGATAATGCTGCTAATGCTTCTACTATCGAAGACAGTATTTGCATGGGTGAATCACTTCAAGACTTGGATATATTCCAATGTGATACATAGATGTATCACATTGAAATATACTCGTCTCTGATAATGTTCGCATTGAAATCATAAAAAAAGGAAGCGAACATTTTCAAAATAGAAAACGTTTGCTACTGTATCTAGACACGGGTTGGACATAAAAGGTCATGTTCGCCATCTTTCTAAAGAATGGTATTATAAACGTGAATGGTATTATTATAATGGTGAAAAAATTCTGCGGTCATGGATGGTTTATTCTCTTTTAAATAAAAACCTGTACTGCTTCTGCTGTCGTATATTAGCTGTCACCAATAGTAAAATAAAAAATCCACGACTGATTTCAGAAGTGGTGGAAACTAGATCCCAAAGTAACCGACCATGAAACTTCAAATGAACATCTGGAGAATTTTTAAAAATGGCAAACTTTGGAAATGAGATTAAAATTTCATAAAACGATAGGAGACGCAGCCTTGCCATTAATATATATAATGAAAAACAGAAGTGGAAACATCCTTTATCCAGAATATAACTTTGTTTTTATCTAATCAAAACCTAGCATTTCGTTGACATGATGAAGGACAAAGTTCTTCAAATAAAGGCAATTTTTAGAACTAGTCAATCTATTGTCAAAGTATGATGTAGTGTTAAAAGAACACATTTTGAATTTGGAGCATGGTAAATCACCAAAAGTATCATATTTGTCACCAGATGTACAAAATGAGTTCATAAATGTTTTAGCGAACCACGTAAAGTCTAAGCTTGTCAACGAAATTAAATCGGTTAAATATTTTGGAATTATGTTTGATAGCACACCTGACATTTCACATATTGATCAAATGTTAGATGTGATTCGTTATTTGAAAATTGATGGTAGAAAAGTGGAAATCAAGGAAGTATACCTTGGATTTTTTCCTTTACATGGAAAAAAGCCGCTGATTTAAGCGATGAAATTCTTACACTGAAAAAAAATTGAAGAAATGATAACCTCAGCTCGAAGTTGGCAGTTTATTATTCATGCAAAGAAAAGATATTTACAAACAATTTCGCCGTAATTGGGACAACTACTTAGTACTCAGTAACATTGTCCTGATAACAGAATGAGCTTTATTTAAAAAATATAAAGTGTTATATCCAATATAACAGTAGTTGAATAAAGTTAATAACTATTTTCCAAGAAATATGTTTTTCTTTGGCCTTATATCATGAATTTTTCATTTTAAAATTTAAGTATTTGAGATTAATTGAACTGTATTTTATTTTCACAGTAAATATTTCATGTGATTGTCGGCTTATAATTGTACAGTTATTGAATCAATCTCGTAGTTCGGATTGGCCATATCTGTCCGCACGGTGAGGTTGAGACAACTGCATTTCGATTGGAAATAGGACATGTTTTTTTCAGAGTAAAAATCTTGAAAATGACGGTATGGATGTTATGAATTGTCGTTCCCGTGGTTATGATAATGCAGCTGTTATGAGTAGTATACATGGAGGAGTGCAAGCTATTATTAAAGTAAAAAATAACAAAGCAATTTTTGTCGGCTGCATAGATCATTCAATTAATTTATGTGGTCAACACTCTTTTGCACAAAATGTAGCTTGTGTAACGTTTTTTGGAACAGCGGAAGCCATTTTTACATGTTTTTCTGCTTCGACTAGCCGCTGGGAAGTGCTTGTTAAACACAACAAAGCAACTGTTAAAAGACTCTTAACAACGCATTGGAGTGCTCATTATGCTGCAGTAAAAGTACTGGCCGAAAATTTTGATGGGATTGTGGCTGAAATTGAGAAGTTAAGTGATCAACAAGAAAATGTAGGCACAGAACCTTATCCATGTAGCATGTGATTTTACGTTTCTTTGCTATCTTTTGTTTTGGAATGATATTCTAAGGGAAATAATATCTGTGCTCAGATTGGATTGCAAAACAAAGGCTTGAATATTGATCAATTAGTTACAAAAATAGAGTCAATTCGTAACAAAGTCAAATTGTAGAAGAGGCAATAATTCTTGCTGCGAAAAAATCGGAGGACTATGACATTCCAATGGAAAGAAGAATTCGTTGTAAAAACGTAAGAAACGAATGGCTGGTGAGTTTGCCCCTGATGTTGGACTGACACTGAGAGCTTAACTTAAAAAGGACATGTTGGAATGTCTTGACCGATTCAGTGTTGAACTCCGAACTAGACTTAAGTCAGTTCAAGATTTAGCTTCATTGTTCGAGGTTGTGCAGACAAACACTTAGTCACTTAGCTTTCGGCGAACAGTGAAGAGCTGAAATTATCTGTGTCAAAATTTACCAGTGTTTATGATGAGGCATCGGCAACAGAACTCCTCATAGAGATACCAAGGTTGAGGAGGCATCTAAAAGCGGCCACAGTTTCTAACTGGGTGTGACCTTTTGAAATTCATCGTAGAATGGAATTTTTCAGAACTTCTTCCGAATCTTACGGTCGCACTAAATTTATTTATGACTATTTGCGTATTAGTGGTTTCGTGTGAGAAGAGTTTCAGCAAATTAAAATGAATTAAAAATTACTTGTGGGCAACAATGACCCAATGTAGCTTATTAATAATAACGCTTATTTGTATTAACTAAAAAAAATAATAAATTACGTCTATCGGCTTTTTATTTTTTATTATTATTGAGTTTTTATTTTTGGGGTGACACCACAACATCCGCCCCGGGTGCCACCCATGCTAACTACGCCACTGTTATGAAGTACCCCAATACTTTGGTATAATGACTAATTCTTTAAATCGCTATGTGGATCGTCATTTAAGAATTCTTAACAAAATACGGCCTTGTTCATGACATGTTTACCCGAATATAGTCACCCCAATGTAACGCCTCAGATCAAATAAGTTAGTCCATTTTTCAGTAATTCGTTTATAAAAGATTCACTCAAAAACTGAGATTTCACTTTCTTAAACACTAGAATTAATATAATCCGTTTTATTAGACTTTTTTGAAGAAAAAAAGAAATGTCACGAAAAATTTGGAGTGAGATAAAACTGGCAAAACTCCTATTTTTCATTTTAAGGAAATTAAAGCTAAGTGATGCTCACTAGTTGCGTTCTTATTCTCATAAAACCCACGACCCGGTTTAGAGACAATTTCATGGTATAAGCTGTCCCCACGATTTGTGGTAGAACTAATGAGGAAATAAAACAAAACAAGGGTACAAGGTACAAGATTGCTCTCGTTTTCTAACACAAATTTCCACTCACCATATATAAAAAAGAAAATTGTGGTAGTAAATTAACATGACCCCGATATATCGTCATTTTTCGCAGTTTGCCGAGCAAAAAAGCGGTCGAATCGAGCAAAATAGCCGATAAAAAAATTGCCAGACTAGAAATTAACCACCAATTTGTTTTGCAAACAAAATATTTTGTTGAATGATAACCGAACCGAGCTATGTAAAAAATTATGGAACTTCTCAAGCTCCTATACAGCAAATTAAAAGGCAGGTTAGTTATATTCTTTAAAATGACGATTTAGAAAATTCTCATTCAACATATAATTCACCTCTTCTACTAGTGCCTAAGAAAAATTGAACGAATGTGAAAGATTGGAGAGTGGTGATTGATTTTCGAAAAATTAACAAAAAAGTGATATCAAAGTGATTCAGTGAAAAGTGGTCAGTTCTTTAAAAGCAGCGTGTTGTGTTTTTTCCTTTTTTAAATGTTTTAGATGCACAGGCAATAGCTAAGTCATGGCAATTTTTAACTGGACGGTATTAGGGCTCGTAAAATACTCGAACATTAAGTACCCGGGTATCGAGTAGTTATTTTACTCAAATACCCGGGTTACCCGGGTAACCCGGGTATTTGGATAATTAAAACAAAACAAATTTTCAATAGTTCATTTGTACATATTTAATTCAATTAATATTTATATTTATTTAATTCAATTAATTTAGTTCTTAAAAATATGTTAAACGTTAAATGAAATCAAATTTTATAATAATATAACATTTACTATAACTTTTTGTTTATAAAATAGTATTTTAAAAATATTAAGCTGTTGAGTGTGGAAGGAGCTAACGAACTGCGAATTTTGGTCATTATATTGCCGGCTACTGAAAACACCCGTTCGCATGCCGTTGATGTAGGATTTATAGTAAGCAATGAAGCGTACAGATTATCTAACATTTGGTTTCGCTTACCTCCATTTGTCTCCATAAATGGAAGGGATTGCTCAACATTTAAATTTTCGCTTTTTTCTTTGGTTTTAGTTATATATGATGCAAGACAATTCTGTAGCTCATTATATACTGATGTTGTTTCCCGCTCTCAATCAGAAGAGCTTGAGCTTTGATCTGCAACTCTGATGTTGTTTTCATTCGAGTATAGAAGTAATAATAATTAATAAGCAAGCTGCTTTGTAGAAATTTTTGTTGCGTAGCTTAAAAACTCATTGCCTTTTGAAAAAATACAATGATGCAAATATAACAATAATGTTATTATATCCTTTTGTCGACGTCCATCAACTTCGTTTTTCAAATAGTTCACGAGAAAGAGGTGTACTAATCTCGTTTATTTTTTTAGTACGTAGTAAAAAGTACCTTCAGCTGTTATTAGCGTGGCGTTTTTTGTACTCAGTTCTTGTACTGCTAGCATAAGTGGTTCGAGAATAAATAAGATTTCTTTTAATATTTCTAAATCGCACTCGTTCATTTTGTCAGCGCCCCTAGCTCATCGAGTGCAGTATTAATGCAATTTTTTAATTTAAGATTTATTGAAGCAATGAGTATGTTCCACCGTTTTTTACAATCTAAAATTAGTTTCAACTTTTAGCCTTCCTGAACTTCTACGTGCTCTAATTATAAAAATAAAAGAAGCTAAACAATCGGAAAATAACTGTTGTCGTTTGTGTGGGAGTACTCAGGAATCTCTCAAGGATCTACATTTTAAGGTGATAGAAGTATTTCTAAAAAATCTAGGTTCATTCATTTTATAAATCTTCTTTGGTAAAACGCTCCATGCTTTGTGACTTACAAGCTTCGTAACTATTTGACGGCCTTAGCTGATTTACGAACTTATCTAAAATACAACAGTGCAACATATATTTTCTAAAATTATTTTTTGAACAAATCAGCAAAAGTGACAGTGAGCTTCATAAGAATTTTATTTTTGTAATACCCGAGTACTCGAAGCTATTACCCGGATATTCGAGTAGTTAAATTTTTGGTAAAATACCCGGGTACCCGGTTATCCGATACCCGAGTATACGAGCCCTAGACGGTATGATTAACCGAAATGATTGACGAAAATTTAGGTATTGTAGTAAAGGCGGTTTAATAAAGATTTCCTTTAATTCCTCGCATTCCTCGCATTTAGTGGTCTTTAGAGATTCCTCGCATTTTTTGGTCTATTCAAATTGAGTATTTATCCGAAGTCGTTTATTTAAAGGTTCCACGATTTTAACGAGATTTTCAACGAATCGTCGGCATTTTGTGGTACAGAATAACTTTGTATATCATTGTATTTCGATGGATTAGTCGAAATCCCTCGATCTGAAATTTTATGTTCAAGTGACAATTTGCAAGTGACGCTGTTTTAAAGAAATTTGCACTTTGTTGGATTCAACTTCACATTGAATTTTTATGGTCTCTGAAAACCCTTTATTAAATTTGCGTTGTAGTATCTTACAGAACACCCAAAAACAAATAAATTGTCGACATATAGAAATGTAGCTTCAGGCGTCAATTCAATTATTAGTGTGGTCATCATACGCTGAAAACTGTTAGGCGATACTTTTAAGCTGAAAAGTAAATGCTTGAAATAACAAAGATCAGAATTAGTAGAAAAGGCCGTTAGTTCACTTGAGTTGGCTTTAATTTCTTTTTGATGAAATTTTAAATTCAATATAGAAAAGCTTTTAAATTCAATATAGAAAAAATTTAGCACGTCCCATTTGGTCTAAAATTTCATCAATCCTTGGTAATAGAAACATATCTGATATCACTTTTTGTTAATTTTCGAAAATCAGCCACCACTCTCCAATTCTTTCACGTCTGTGCAATTTTTCTTAGGCACTAGTAGAAGAGGTGAGTTATTTGGTGAATGAGAGTTTTCTATATTATCATTTTTCAGCATACCCTGCCTTTTAATTTCTTATACATAAGCTTAAGCAATACGATCGGTTCAGTATCATTTAACAATATATTTTGTTTATAAAATAAATTGGTGGTTAATTTTTTTTCTGTATAAATAAAATATGTATTTATTGTTTTTATATTTCCAATATCGTATCTTTATCATAGATCATGTTTGTACCAAACTGGGATGAATTTTGGGAAAGTTTAAATCGCTTTTGTAACGATTGGGCATTTATGTGGTTTGTTTCGTTGGTTTCAATTGTATAAACATCATATAAACGTAGAGGCACCACTTGAGGCTTAAACAATTTTATCGATTTTCATCCACTGTTATATTTAGATATTTTTCGAATGGTACAATATTTGGGGCAGAATTTCTAAAATACATTGGGTTGTCAAATATTTCAGCATTTGCATATGACAACCGTTCGTTAATATATTTATACAAGCTGAAAAATTCTTCTTCAAAATTAACCAGGACGAAACGCGATCACAAAGAATTTGACTTTGAACTGGATTCCATCAAAGGAAAATAAAAAGTCATTGTAATGAACTAAAACAAACCACAAACAATGCTATCACAAGAAGAATGTCAAGGGAATCTAATCAGACGAAACAAAATTTCCAATAGCTTTATCAACTCGCAGAACTAGTAGATTTAAGGGTATATTCGGGATTGATTGCAAGCAAAACAAACGGCTTTCGAAAACTAGAATTTAACATTAATAATAGCCAGTACCCTCAATCTGAGCTATGAACCATTTCTTGATAATCACACATTATTCCTTGCTCTAAGAATCGAGACTTCATATAACTCTCTGCGTATGCTTTATTCATTGAGGATGACGATCGTGCGGGTGCGTCTCAAGGAATATGCGAGCCACAATAGAAATTTGCTTTTGCCTTTTATTTTATTTTTATTTTCTCTTTCTTTTCTTTGTCTTTATTTTCTCTGTTCCCTATCATAAAATAGTGGCCTAAGTAATATTTTATATGTGATATTATATTTTGTGTGGTTACCCATTCTTTAAAAACAAAAACACAGAAAATTTGCGTCTATCAACATCAGAACGTATGTTGTTGTAGGAGTTCGGTTTTATAAGTATTTTTTGTGACGTATATTGTAATGCCTACTACATAACAAGTTTTATTTTAAAAAACCGTATCTAAGACCCTAATAATTTTTCTGTTTTTATTGGTCATTTAACTATCAGATGTCGTATCATCATCGGGAACACACGTTAACATTCATTTATCTGTCTTAGTCACCAAAATCCCAAATGGTAGCGAATACTGAATTCCATCCCATTAATTTCAATAGTACAAGCCATATACGACGTCCAACTCATATTAGTTTGCATTTATTTTCCAACCTGTTGGGAAGCATTTGCTTTCCACCATTGGGTGGAAATGATTGAAAGACAGCAGTAGCTAAGTTCTTAGTTTTAAAAAGACAGATATATTCGCATTACGTTATGTATGTAAATAAAATAATTTTACAAACCGATGTCAAGGTTATATGCGTATGTCAAAGTTATAATACAACATTAAAAATACACATGAAGTTTGATTCTAAGGAGGAACTTTTGACGCAATTTGCTAGGATATTTTTTTTTTGCTAAATAATCACCAAAAAGAAATCGCTTTTGGTACATGTATTCGAATAATAATTACAAACAAATATCTTGAAAATAAGAGCCTATATAGAAAAATTATTGTATTCAGCGTACTAATAATATAACTATTCCTCTTCCATCGCAGTTCCATGATTGAGAGATGTTGCAACTAGAACAATAATAAATAATACAAATAATTAAACTTTTTTCACAGTTTCTCATTTCATCAATCTAATTAATAAAATTCAATGCTACCTTGACCCTTTCATCACAAAAATTATTCATTTAATCTCACATTGCAATACAAACAAAGTTTGTATTCCTTAAAGTACTTTCAGATTTATTGAGTGAAAACCAAATCGAATCGAAAAACCACAACAAAATTAATCTCTTAAGATATAATTTTCATTCCACCTACTTGCTTGAATATTTTGTTGAATTTATCTTTTTCAAGTTATGTTTTGAACTTTTTATCTTTTCTTACATATTTCTTATAACAATAGTAACTCTTGTTTATGATCATCGTAATAAATTTGTTAATTAATAATTCATATTTTATGAATTTCGATTGTTAAATGTTGGTGTGAGTTGTTTTGCTGAAAAGCAAAAAAAATAAATTCCGATATCATAAGAAAAGATTCAAATAAAATATTCAACATTTACTGACTACGGACATTTTGGCTGTATTACATTAATTACATCAATTGAAAGTAAACTCAAGATCTTTTCTTTATAATATTTTATTTTTCTCACACGTAACCTTGACCCTACCAAAATAACACCAATAATATAAAATTCTTTTATAAAAGACAAACCTTTGCTAATTTTCAAAAACAAATTATATAAAATTAGCACAACACTTTTATTAGCAAGATCATCTCCCCATCTAACAGTCATTTATTTCCCTTCTTAATACCATAAACGAAAAAGAATCACACAAAAGCAATAAATATATGAAATAGTATAATGTCCGAATTCTTTTAAACAAAAGAAAATTATGATAATATGAAGAAAAGAAAAGAAACCAACAACAGCAACAACAAAAAGTTATTTTTAGTTTGTCATATTTGTTATATACAAAATTCCTTTTCAAATTCTCGCCCGATTCTCTCCTAATATGTTCAGTTGTCAAACTATATTATACTTTATTGTTCTCAAATGAATTACTGGAGCAATAAATCATTTGTATTTTTTTTTTGCTTTTGGTTTTTTAAGAAAAGAATTAAGAATTAAACAAAAATTGAAAGAAAACGAAATTTGAAATAAATTTTTTGTTTTATATCATTTTTCCTTTTAGCTTTTAAAGTTCGTTTTAAGTTTTGTTTTTAAGTTTATTTATTTTGATCTTTCGATGATCTTTGATATTTTTATTCGATTTTTTAATTCGTTTTTCTTTTAATATTATTATTGATTTTTATTTATTTCTTATTTTTTGCAATTTATTCAAGATGATGTGTTATTAAAGATGTTTTTGATTTAAGATGGAATGCGGTGTATGTTGTAAATCTTGCATGTTGTCATGGTGTTGTAGGTGTGAATTTGTTTTGTGAGTAAGCTAAAACATAAGAACTTATGAGACTTGATTTGCTGAAGAAGTTCGTTTGATCCACTTTTGACTCGGTGCGTAACTTATTTAAAAGTTTTGATCTAAAATATTTTAGATTCATCACTACCGAGCCTTGTAACATCGTTTATTTTAATTTTCCTTCTTTATGGTTGCCGTAAAGCATTATTTCATGTTTTTGTATTACCATGATTGTAATTTCATATAGATTTAGAATTAAATATATTTATAGTATCATTATTCTTTTTGAAATTGAGTTTATTGGAACTTGTTCACTATTCACCAAAAACAGGATTCTCTTTTGAGTAATTTTTTTATTTTATGTCACCAAATTTTTATGTTACCAACGATACGATATTATTTATATTTTTTTAAGTGAAAATTGACGTGATAATCTATTTTGTAATCTATTTTATAATGTTCTCGAACGAAAAGAATTCTAGATCTTTTATTAGCGAGAACTTTCTATCTTTGTTTCTTCTCAAACATTTACGTTGATCACCCTTATGTGCAATAATTATTCAGAATTTCCATCACATGATCTCAAAATACAGATAGATAAATGAAGAAAAGGAAAAAAAAATCATAATCATTTTTTTTTTTCAAAACAATATCTCTAGCAGCGCTATTTCAATTATAACAACAAAACTTACTACACGTTCCAACACGAAAATCAAAGGCTACAATTTCGCATTTAATAATTTCCTAAACTGCCGCATATTTGGATTGGGAATATTGGGATTGGGAATATTTTAATGGCCAATTTTCTAATACTGAGGTAGGTCAAATATGAAAATAAAGAACAATTAGAACTGTAAATTGAACTACGGAGTGTTTTTAGATTCAAGATTTTATTAAGATTTGTATCTATACGATAGCAATGGATCTAATCATTATGTGGTTTAGAGTTATAAGTCACTAGAACTGAATGTATTCAATTGAATAGAATAAAAAATTGCTTTGAAAAGCAAAAGATCCGTAACAAATATTTTATCTTAATTCCAGTTCAGGGATCGAACCGGTGTTCTTCTGATCAGAGTTTATGGTTAACAATTTAACCCACTCCACCAGCGAAGAAATAAAAATTTGTTTTTGGACGATCGACTTAACATCATAATTATTTTACTTCAAGTTTTGTCTCATTTTATTTATTCTACGAACACGTTTACCGTTCTTCGTAGTTCAACTAAGTTGACATTGAATGAAGAACATTATGGATCTACGAATATGGGAGACACATCCCAACTAGTGGAGAATGGCCACTAACCACTATGCTTAGATGTTTTTTTTTTTCATTTTCGTGTTGATAGGTAGATAGTACAAAAAGAGGAAAGTAAGTTGTTTTTATGGCGTTGATTCTTAGATGAATCTTAATTAAGGTTTTGAATCTTAATTTAGAACAAGAATCAAATTGCGGAATCCTATCATAACAAAGTCATTAGTCAGGTGAGTGAAGCGTTATCAGTTCTAAAAACGTTTTCTCCCAAAAAATATATGGGTATAGAAATTGTATATATATGATTGTATGATTTGACCACAACCAGAGGCTCTTCTTTTATAGCAAACCAATAATTTCTCTCTGTGTTACCTAGCGTTTTGCTGTAATACGCCACAACTCAGGTTTGCGGTTGAGGTTTGCAAAAGTGACTTCACATTATTCTATCCACTTGAATGATGCGTTGTCTTCGGATAGTCTATGAAAGAACTCTGCTAACGTTGGAAGCCACTTCACAAAACCACAATAATAACTATTTTTTAAATAACCTCTCGAAACCGTTTTGTCATTTTTCTGTAAAGTCTATCTTATATGGCTCCATATAAAGCCCAGATTCTGAAAAATTATGTCCTTAAAACTTGATTCTCATATACGAATAAATAAGTTGTGTTTATTCGGATTGTAGTCTATTTATTCGAGCAATGCATTATATTTATACGCTGTACAGACAAAAAAACCTCTCCGAATTCTCTATGTAGTTATAAAAGACAGTTATCTCGACAGTTGGGCTGTTTGCACAAATCCATTGACTGTTTTTGCATAGGAAATTATGCCATCGAAGTAAACATGAAGATCTCTCACGTCAGCCCACATCTGATACAAAACACATTAGCCCTTCGAATGTAGGTGAGGCGTTTGTAAGTTCGAAAAGAATTGACTATAAATTGTCACAGATCAATTCCTGTCTTAAATGGAGCTTTTCGATCGTTTTCCCATCTCTATCTGCCAGGAGCCGCTCTGCAAATAAAGCGTTGCATACCAGTTTGAACTCGTTATCATATCAAGATTATTGTCAATCTACGGTAATGGATAGGAGAATTTTTTGTTAAATCATTTAAGCGAGTATAATTGACCCAAAACCTATAGCGGCTATCCTTTTTATTTACCAGAACCACAATAGATCCCCATTGGATTTTCCGATGGTTCCATTACTCGAATAGCAAGCATTTTATCTAATATTTTTTTACATATTTTACTTTCTCCAACGAAAACAGTCAATGTGACTGTTTAACCGGTTTTGTTTCTCTAAAGACAACACAATGCAGTTGATAAAATTTTTCAGCTGCAGCATGTTTTGTCATATTTTAAACTCTTATAGAAGGATTAAGATGAACTAATAATTTAATGTTAATTTTCGTACACTCATAGAAAAATCAGCTAATGTCAATTAGAATTCCTTTTATAGTTATAGTTTTTACTATTAAAATTGGTCAATGGTTTTTCCTATTCAAATAATGATTTTGGGTCATTCCATTGTGACCTACGTAACATTCCTACACTTTTCAACTCATACTTTTGCCTATTATTCATAAAAAACATTGTTATTTTATGAAATGTATGTTATTTTATGCTATTATGCAGGTAAGAAGTACACTATCAATGAAAAAAGCAGTAAATTAAATATATATTAAGTAATAATAACAAAATTCAGTGCTGTGGCCAACGTAACAAAAAAAGTACCACAGTAAAACTTACTCACACTTTCAAAAAAATTTCTCTGGAAGTATGTCTTCAATAAACTTAAATTAAGGTTTTTATAAAGAACAAGTTATCTGTTTTTAAATATGCATATGTTTTTTGCCAATGCTAAATACAATAAGAGGTTCCCCTTTAATAAAAATTGTGTGACCAACGCAACGTGACCAACGTAACAGAAAGAAACACATAAGAAAATAATGCATTTCTAACAACAATTTTATTACTTATTTATTTTTTCCATCTTTTATACAGTTTAATTGTTTGCTTTCTATCTTTGGTATCAATGATGACGGGCAAGTTTCCAATTAGATTAATTTTTCCACACAACATAAACTTCATCGTAACTATTAAGGTTTATGTGTTCATGAATGACCCTTTTAACACTATTAAAATAATAATATTAACATCTCGTTAAATCAAAAATTTTATCACATAGCTTTAAAAGTATGATCTATTATTTTAATAATTTAAGTATGTATGGTATATAATATATATATATATATATATATATATATATATATATATATATATATATATATATATATATATATATATATATATATATATATATATATATATATATATATATATATATATATATATATATATATATATATATATATATATATATATATATATATATATATTTATATTTATGAGATGATCCGTTTAAAATAACAAGACGCGGCTATTAATTTATCTATATAATATACCATTATTTTAATCATGTTGATGTTTTACATGTTATTCGTAATACTATTGATTTTATAGTTGGATCAGTTTCCCTTAATGTGCATCCTACATCAATAGTAAATCCCATAGAAATTATTAAATAAATTAGTCATTCCACTACCATCCCATACCAAACAAATTAAAAAAAAATTTAGTTTATAGAAAAATTTATTTTTATTAAATGAAATTATGTATATAATTTTAAATACATATTTATTTGTTTTTAATTCTGAAGCTACTGAAAAAGTACACAATATATATAGTACATGGTCTACACTGGCAAAAATTCTGGTAGGAATTTTTGTTAGGATCTTACATGAACTTTAAAAGATCCTATGTGAATCTTGTATGATCTTGTAAACTTCTTGTCTCAATTCTCTACAAGAAATGATAATGATCATGTAAGTTCCTATATAATTTTCCTACAAGAATTTTTGCCAGGGTAGCTTAACATAAGCGAATTGCAGTTTTTAATGTTAACAGATGTTTTTGCACTGAGTTGTATGTCATGGTCATCGATCCAGTCTTAAAAGTATTGAAACACTCCAGCCTGAATAAATTAATTTTATAACATTAGAATTTTGAATTATTTAATTACTTACATGTCCAATATTATTACGCCAAAATTATGTGAAACCTAAAGAAAGAAAATTGTTAGAAACCGGAGGAAAATTTATCACTTTTAAGTCGAAATGGTTTACAACCTAAAACTTTTCACTTCTCACTTTAAACTTTTAACTTTAAACTTTTCACTTTTAGCTTTTTACTTTTAACTTTTAATTAAATTTAATTTATTTATTTTAAAACTAGCATATAATGAAACAATAATTTAAGGATAGAAGAAAAGAGCTGGAGTGGACTGTATGCAAAATTTTCATAGAAAAAAACATAAATTGTCAAATTTTAACAGGATATACTATAGTTTCTATTACTACAAACACATTAATGTTTCTGATAATAATAACGAGTACCATTAAATTTATGTTATATATTTAGTAAATTATATTTTTTTTACTTTGCCTTTTTAAATAAAACAATACTTTTAAAATTATTAAATCAATAATGCGTAATTTAAAAAATCGTATTAATTTTATTCTAGAGACATATACCGCATTAAATCAATGGTAATCTTATTAAAACATTAATAGGATGCTTTTCGCTGAGTGTATACTGGAATTTTACCTTCCCAAGATTTGCCTAAGTTTTCTTGTACTTGTAAACCAAATAATTCGGAAGTTGAAAATTGTCTAACTACTCCAGCTTCTTCGAACCCGGGCCTTGATTTCAATTCAACGATTTAGCCATCTCTAACTGGGAGTGTTTTATCTTTGATTTTCAAATCAGATGCTTTTCATATTTTATGTTTGTGACAACTCATTACAATCTCTTCGTCTTCTATATCCATTAAATCTGTTTTGAGATTGATAATAAATACAGCCTTACTTTTTCAGCAAAAACAATCCTAGAATGAAATCATTGGTCAAGTTATTTTAGGTACTTCTTCATTAGCAACAGTTTCACCGATCTGAAATAATAAAATATTGCATCGTGTTTCTTGCCTCATAGTGTGCACTTACATTGTTTTTGTTAAAGCTTCAGTAAGTGAAGAAAAACTTGTCCTCCATACCCACACTGAATCTTAAGCCTGGTAATCAGCTAATTCTTCACTCTTAGTATGTCGAGATGACTCTCCATAAATCGTAGACCAAGCGCTACCTTCAATTTTTCGTAGGTCGTACGGTTTACTAGGAGTAGATTACATAAAACTGAAACAACTGACCCCATAGCATGATTGCAAGCTATTGTTATCAACCTTACCATTGTTCACTTCACCATCAGTTTTTCCTATCATCAGTGGACCTTTCTTTGCTACGGTAGTGCGTAACACTTGCTATTATTTATTAACGGGCTACTCTCATTTCGAGTTACTTTCAATACAAAATGTTATTTCCTTTATGCTCAAATTTTTTGTTCAATTTCAATACACAACAGAATTTTTGCACATCTTTCACAAAATTTAGTAAATGCCGATGGTGATTCGAGAGTTTCGAAATATTTGGTGATTCGAGAGTTTTTAAAAGTCTTCTTCTGCGCGGGTTAAAACTAAATGCAAACTAGTTTCATCGAACATTGTAACAAGATATTAATGAGGGTGTAAATATGACCTTTATTCACGAGATAACTTATAAGATGTAATTGAAAACTCATAATTCTAGTTACTGTAATGTATGCAGTTCCCCTTTTGTTTATGAGAAGTATATTAAGAAGGAATTGAAAGATATATTAAAACAAGGAATAATTAAAGAAACGAATTAAACATATAGTTCACCTCTTTGGTTAGAACCAACAAACTATATAATTTAAATATTAAAAAGTCCGAGCACTATATCCGCAAGAAATAGGTAGATTTCGGAACCAGACAGCCTTGTGCACAAGTAAAATTGAATGTGTCAGATTAGTTTAAATAAAAATTTAAGTAGAAACAGAATAATCCAAAAAATTTATCAAACCAACCAAACTAAATACATGAACGGAAACTACTTTATCAATGCAATTTCGGAACAGTTTAGTTTAATTTTGTTAAAACTACTTAATAACATATTAAGTCCTATGGTGGATTAACGTTCTAGCTACGTCACAACTGCAATACTACAACACATAATTTAGATTTAAAAATTATCAAACAACTTTTACACCTCAAATAATACAAATATCTATCAATTTAGGAAAACTTTTGTAAATGTGTAAACAATATACATAATATATTTATTTCAACTAAACCAATAATGACTCAGCTTTGTTTTAATTTGTTTTAATATATAGTCGTTTGGCACCAAAATGTTTTCAAAATACCGAGATGAAGATCTTTGCGATAGGTAGATTTTTATATGAAATCTACCTAAAAAGGAGATTTGTGATACATTTTCCATCATTAAAATTATTCCAGATAAATTTGGTGGGGCATAATATTGAAAAACGATGACTCAGCATATTTCATCACTTTTTTTAAATTGCCGACTCTTTCACTGTAATTTTCAGTATGCGGTTCCCAGTTATTGTACTATTTCGTATTGAAAATTGATTAATGCTTTCCATTTTTCTTATACCAGTAGCCTGATTCTCTAAAAAAACAAGATGAATTGTAATGTGTAAACGTGATATACATATTTTACACTATCAAAAGTTTACGCTTAAATTTATCTTGGCACGCTTAAATTGTATTCTGTAAAAAAAAATTACGTCCAAGATAAAATTATTGTCAGCAACATATTTACACTAAGTTTACACCATGGTAGTATTATAGAATACTAGCAAATAGCTATTAAACTATTATGGTGTAAACGGATAGAATAATACCTTTTTACTTTGACAGATAGTTATTTGATATTTTGCTTTTGGTCGATAGTATAATAGTATATTCAAAAAAATTGTAACGGTCAAAACGTTATATGTAAAAGGCAATTATTTCATGCGATTGTAAAAATGTGCAACATCAAAATCACTGAAAATTTAGTTTTAATTTTAAATTAATATTAGTTTTATAATTTTTTGTTGAAATACTTTTCGATTGATAAGATTTTATATTCAAATTTGAAATACGTTAGCCGTATTCTATTTGTCAATATTATTCTGAGCGTTTATACCACAGATAGAATAATACTATTTTGTGGTATAAACGCCCAATGTATTGATAGTTTAATAGCAAAAAACTATTATTCTATTAAACTATCGGTGGTATAAACTTGGTATTAATGTCAAAATAGTTTGTGAAAGTGATAAACAACATACAAATAATAAAAAGTCAGACAAGTGCGAATAAAATTCGGTCGTCAAGGGTTCCGTGAATGTAAAAGAACACAATATCAAAAATTATTGACAAAAAGTTGTGTTGTAATGTCCTTATATTTTCAGACCATAGACACATAACAAAATAAATGTTAAATTGTAAATGTCAATAGTAAATTACAATCAAATCTACATTGATCAAAAATGGCAAAAAAAATGTTAATTCAGGTTAAATATTATCCATAGATGTTTTTGGTAACTTAAAAAAGATTCAATTACACCAGCTTGTAAATGGATTAAATTTGATTATTTTTTCGGTCAATCGAGTGTTGAAATTTAGGGGAGGTGGAAAGGCTACATACTAAAAATATTTTTTTTTCAATAACACAAAAACTCTGCATTGCAAAATTCTAAAAAAAATTGTAACATTTCTTAAATTAAGTGCTCTTTAATATGACTCATTTGGGTCAAAAATGGTTTTTTCCCTCCCCACACCCATCCCATAAACACACAGAAATATAATTATTTGAGTCTTCAATATGATTTTCATTCAAAATTTACCAATATTCCTGTCTCTGTGAATATTTTCAAATTTTTCAGTCAGTCATCGTAGGCGGCGGCACGTCGAAACGTAGGCGGCGGCACGATCTGAATTTTGCCCTTTCTTATCCATAACTCAAAAACTGTGCTGTAGTTTTCATACAAAACTTAGCAAATTTCCTAACTCTGTGAAATTTTCCAAATTTTTCTGTCATTTAGTGTCGAAACGTATGAAGGGGGGGGGGCGGTCTGAATTTTGCACTTTTTCGACTATAACTCAAAAACTGGGCACCGTCCTCTAAAAAAAATTGCAACGAATTCTAAATTAGATGTTCTTTCAAATGACACCCCACTCGCTTGGGTAAAAAAAGTTTTTTTTTACCCCCTCTACCCCGGTTCTCTAAACACACAGAAATATAATTATTGGAGACTTCGCAATAGTTTTCGTACAAAATTTACCAAATTTCCTAGCTCTGTCAATTTTTAAAAAATTTTCTGTCAAACAGTGTCGGCGGTCTGGATTTTGCACTTTTTTCACAATAACTCAAAAACTGGGTACCGCAAAATTCTAAAAAAAATTGCAACGAATTCTAAATTTTTTTAAAAATTTTTTTTACCAACTCTACCCCGGTCCTCTAAACACACAGAAATATAATTATTGGAGACTTCGCTATAGTTTTCGTACAAAATTTAGCAAATTTCCTAACTTTGTGAATTTTTACAAATTTTTCTGTTAAACAGTGTCGTAACGTATGGGGAGGGGGAACGGTCTGAATTTTGCACTTTTTTGACAATAACTCAAAAACTGGCCACCGCAAAATTCTAAAAAAAATTGCAACGAATTCTAAACTAGATGTTCTTTCAAATGACACCTCACTTGTTTGGGTCAAAAAAAATTTTGTTTGCCCCCTCTACCCCGGTCCTCTAAACACACAAAAATATAATTATTGGAGACTTCGCTATAGTTTTCGTACAAAATTTACCAAATTTCCTAACTCTGTGAATTTTTAGAAATTTTTCTGTCAAACAGTGTCGAAACGTATGGGGGAACGGTCTGAATTTTGCACTTTTTTCACGATAACTTAAAAACTGGGTACCGCAAAATTCTAAAAAAAATTGCAACGAATTCTAAATTAGATGTTCTTTCAAATGACACCCCACTCGCTTGGGTCAAAAAAAAATTTTTTTACCAACTCTACCCCGGTCCTCTAAACACACAGAAATATAATTATTGGAGACTTCGCTATAGTTTTCGTACAAAATTTAGCGAATTTCCTAACTCTGTGAATTTTTACAAATTTTTCTGTCAATCAGTTTCGAAACGTATGGGGGGAGAACGGTCTGAATTTTGCACTTTTTCGACAATAACTCAAAAACTGGGCACCGCAAAATTCTAAAAAAAGTTGCAATGAATTTTAAATTAGATGTTCTTTCAAATGACACCCCACTCGCTTGGGTAAAAAAAGTTTTTTTTTACCCCCTTTACCCCGGTCCTCTAAACACACAGAAATATAATTATTGGAGACTTCGCTATAGTTTTTGTACAAAATTTACCAAATTTCCTAACTCTGTCAATTTTTAAAAATCTTTCTGTCAAACAGTGTCGAAACATATGGGGGGGAACGGTCTGAGTTTTGCACTTTTTTTACAATAACTCAAAACTGGGTACAGCAAAATTCTAAAAAAATTTTACGAATTTTATATTAGATGTTCTTTCAAATGACACCCCACTCGCTTGGGTCAAAAAAAAAATTTTTTTACCCCCTCTACCCCGGTCCTCTAAACACACAGAAATATAATTATTGGAGACTTCGCTATAGTTTTCGTACAAAATTTAGCAAATTTCCTAACTCTGTGAATTTTTACAAATTTTTCTGTCAATCAATGTCGAAACGTATGGAGGGGAAACGGTCTGAATTTTGCACTCTTTGACAACAACTCAAAAACTGGCCACCGCAAAATTCTAAAAAAAATTGCAACGAATTCTAAATTAGATGTTCTTTCAAATGACCCCCAGCTTGTTTGGGTCAAAAAAAATTTTGTTTGCCCCCTCTACCCCGGTCCTCTAAACACACAGAAATATAATTATTGGAGACTTCGCTATAGTTTTCGTACAAAATTTAGCAAATTTCCTAACTCTGTGAATTTTTACAAATTTTTCTGTCAATCAGTGTCGTAACGTATGGGGGGGAAACGGTCTGAATTTTGCACTTTTTCGACAATAACTCAAAAACTGGCCATCGCAAAATTCTAAAAAAAATTGCAACGAATTTTAAATTAGGTTCTCTATCAAATGACACCCCACTCGCTTGGGTCAAAAAAAGTTTTTTTTTACCCCCTCTACCCCGGTCCTCTAAACACACAGAAATATAATTATTGGAGACTTCGCTATAGTTTTCGTACAAAATTTAGCAAATTTTCTACGAATTTTAAATTAGGTTCTCTATCAAATGACACCCCACTCGCTTGGGTCAAAAAAAGTTTTTTTTACCCCCTCTACCCCGGTCCTCTAAACACACAGAAATATAATTATTGGAGACTTCGCTATAGTTTTCGTACAAAATTTAGCAAATTTTCTACGAATTTTAAATTAGGTTCTCTATCAAATGACACCCCACTCGCTTGGGTCAAAAAAAGTTTTTTTTTACCCCCTCTACCCCGGTCCTCTAAACACACAGAAATATAATTATTGGAGACTTCACTATAGTTTTCGTACAAATTTCGTACAAATTTCCAATTTACCAAATTTCCTAACTCTGTGAATATTTACAAATTTTTCTGTCAATCAGCGTCGAAACGGTCTAAATTCGCACTTTTTTTACTATAACTCAAAAACTGGGCATCGCAAAATTCTAAAAAACATTGCTTTGTTTTTTATACTAAGTGCTCTTTCAAATGACTCCCCACTTGACCACATTTTAAATAGTGTTTTTCTCCCTCCTCATTTCCACTCCCTTAATAAATCTAAGTATGGAAATATGACACTTTTTTATATTGTTTATTAAAAACGTACTAATTTTTCTATCATTCCAAGTACATTTGAAAATTTTCGATCCGATAGGTTCGGAGCTAATCGAGGTAAGAAAACGCTAAAAAAACGTCATTATTCAAAATTATACAAAAAATGGTGAAGTGTAAAATTCCAAAATAAATTTTTAAGGAATACTGAAATGAAGCCCTTTCATATGATACCCTACTTGAATCTATAAAAAAATGTATTTTCTCAAAGGTCTCACATCGCAGCCCTGTAAACCAAACGAAAGCCACTTTAGTTTTATTTGTATCCGTCATTTCATGTGGACAGATTAGTTTTATACGCTTGCCTAATTTCAAGTCCATAGCATTTATAGCTTACGAGATAATCGATATAATGTGAAAAACACGTTTTACTCTCACCAATAGTGTTCCGTATAAAAAACGGAACCCAAATAATATATAATAGTTAAATGATGCAAGAAATTATAAACGACATCGAAAATTTAATACGTGTAAAGAGATTGCGAATGACGCGATTAAGATTAAGAGACGCACAAAACCCGTTTAATGTATCTGCCGATTGCTTCGAAAGGTATGGGCCCTATTCAATAAAAATCTTATATCTTCTATTTTTCAACCCAAAAATAAATAGCAGAATTGAAAAATAGAAGACTGTTCGAAATTGGTATTCAATTTGCGGAGGGGAAATTTTCTGCTATTTTATTATCAACTAGGGGGTATCCCGCGGTCTTCGCTCCCCCAACTCCCCCCCCCCCCCCCCTTAGCTTTGTATCCAAGTAACTTTATATCCTTTGTAAACAATAACATCTTAATTTGCGTATAAGATTGTTGTGCCAAACTTTGTCAAATGCTTTGGGTGTATCAAGGGCAACCCCGAAAGTTTCACCATTATTTTCAAGCGATTTGTTACAGACATGGGGAATTTTACTACCTTTTTTAGGAACTGGTTGTTCCTTGAACAGCCTTAACCGCTTTAAAGAATAGCCTCCGAAAAATTCGGAGGCTATTCTTGAGGCCATGCGATCCAATCCAATTACGATCTGAACCGCCTAAAGGCTCAAATACTTTAAATTGTACCAGATAAGGATTATTTGTTAAAAACAAATAGTTACTGTACTAAATACTAAACATATACCAAATTTTTATGCATTTTAAGAAAAATCAATATAACATTTTCAAAAGAATAGTCCTATAATATTATTCAAAAAATCTGTTTGGGATCCTAAAACTTTTTCTTCAGAATATAATAGCCCTGTGTATTGTATCTGTAAAACTTGTGAAAAAAGTGCTATTTTGAGATATAAGCTTTTTCAGTAAAAGAATTTCAACATAGCGGATATATGAGATAAATTAGTATTTTGTAACATTTTTCGATAATATAACTATTTCTAAACTCACTTGCGAAAATGAATATCAATTCAATGAAAAATTGTGAGATTTATTATAAAACACCGAGACCATAAAGGAAAACCATAAAAAATTATCATAAATTCATACCCCCTTCAAAGCTGTAAAATAAAAAATCCTTAATTTAGTTTTTTTAATTCGTCAACACCAATAACATACCAAATTTTCAGATTTAAAAAAAAAATCAAAAAAAATCGACAAATAATTGTACATTTCAAAAGAATATCCCAAAAACATATTTCTTCTACCCATAAAAGCAACTTTTTACTTACTTCTATTAAACATCTAAATCTTCTTGGAATAAAAGACTTTGAGAAGAAAAATATTGCGATTTAATACCAATTCTTCTATTTTTTTCTTCTATTTTGATGTTTATAAAATTTCATACAAAAAATAAAAAAATAGCAGAAATTTTCGATAGAAGATTTTTACTGAATAGACCCCATTATCGTTTACCAAAATTTTTGGTTCATAATTTAATAGAAGAATTGCGTCCGTTCTTGCAACAGTCCCAACGAAATAGCGCCATTCTTGATTATTTACAGGTGCTTTTGTTTTTGAGCGTAGTAGCGAATGGTTAGTTGTTTTTAAAATTGTAAACATAAAAACATATTTAATTATAGATATATTTTCATTAAAGGTGGATATCAAAAAAAATATAGAGAATGATTTCCTCATAGCGTTATCGCAAACTTCCATTTCGAGGTGCGTTGAAGTTGTATCAAGGGCAATTGACACAAATTTAAGTACAAAATATATACGTTTTCCTCAACGCGATGTGGAAATAATTAACGTTAAACATGTGTAAGTTTTCATTTATATGTCTATTTTTACAAAAACAATTAGTTAAAATAATTCATTGCTTTATACGTTTTATAATAAATTTGTCTTGCCCGGTGTTGTAGGTGCAATTTATTGCACACACATTGCAATTGCAAAACTAAGTCAAGGGGTTGGGGAGAATTGCCCCATATATACATAACCGCAACTGCTAACTGTATTTGGAAAACATACCTCTCATGTGCAAAATTTATGTTCAACCCCATAAATTCTATAAGGCGAACTTTTTGCTCTATCGAGGCTCGTTTACTTCTAGTTTTGGTGTTTCTGAATGAAATTTCAGTAAAAATTTGGATGTCAGTTCCTTATAAAAAATAAATTTAAACATTTATATCCATAACCACCAAAACTGGTCTATGACATAATGTTCCCTTAATATTTATTTACATCCATAAAACTTTTTACCTTTATCTTTTTATCTTTAACTAAATTCATTTTATTTAATAAAACAAACTATAGTAATTCACAAAAATAGTAATAATAATAGTTTGTGTTAAGTTTTCCCAAGATAAAATAATTGGGTAAAGTTTTCCCGCATACTAATCTTAAGCGTTTACATTTTATCTTGAAAAAAATTACGGAATTCGAATACTCAAAAACCGCAAGATAATTTAACGT
Organism: Diogma glabrata; assembly: GCA_963693315.1. Lineage (NCBI taxonomy): Eukaryota > Metazoa > Arthropoda > Insecta > Diptera > Cylindrotomidae > Diogma > Diogma glabrata. The sequence continues at coordinate 128,072,850 of OY856187.1, forward strand.
TTACACTTTATCTTGCCGCTTAGAGAATCAGGCTACTGTTGCCAATTATCAATTATTTCGTTCTTGGGTATAAATTTTGAATTTGGGACTTTTTTTTTTAGAACAAGACTGCTAAACAGTTTCCAAGTATCACTAAAGCCATATAACAGGCCTAACAAATTCATTGGATAAGTGTTTCTTTAGTAATATTTTTCTTCAGCTTGGTTACTGACGCTGAGTTCTTTTAAGGATTTTTTCCGACAATCAACGACGTATGTGTTAGGGTTTTGACCTAAATTGCTCGAGAAGAATTCGCGTTCGATATTAGTCGCCTACTATAGAGGTTTTATTGATGCAGTTTTGCGATACCACCATAAATAGAAAATTTTCGCATCATCCTTGGCCTAGTGGTTGGCGTGCTGAACTTTGAACTCGGAGGACCAGGATTTGACTACCATTTAGGTCTAAACTTTTGTAAGAAAAACATTAACAACCCTTAACACACCGGTTTTTCAATTAATCGATAGTCAAATAATGTGGTTGATAAAATAGAAAAACTATGGGCTGATCTTTAATTTAAAACTAATCGATTAAATTAAGTCTCCAAGTGAAACTCAAAAATAAACTCAAGTAAATTTATGAAATTAAATCATGTGGTGAGGCACACTTGTTGGAATTCTACGTTCCTTTTGGAACATATATGGCACAAAAACAATGTAATTGCTCGCAGAACCGTTCGGTTATCTATTTTATCAGCAGGTAAAATAAAATAAAATATATTGGTAAAATAAAAGAACGTAGTTCTGGAGAAAATAATTCCACAAAAACTATATAAACCTGAATAAATTATTGAAGAAAACAAAAACAAAATAACATGCAACAGAAAATACGGTAGAATTAGTTTCAAGTTAACCGTGATACGATGGAATATTAAAATAACTTTGATACTTGTCAGTTGTTCTAACTGGTTATGGCCTGGAGGAGTGAGGTGTCATATGAAAAGTGATATTTTTCTATTCCATAACTTTTTTTTTGTAATTTTCAAAAATACTACAGTCTACAATTGTAGTAATTATTAAAATTGTATTTTTGTGAAAAACTATTCTCGTAGAATAATAATGTAGTAAGATAAATTTTACTACGTTGCATCAATTGTATATTTTAGGCAGATATGAAATCTAACAAAATAAAATAAAAAAACATGAAGTCCGAAAACTGTTGGTCTGTATCCCAAATGTTCAGTAGACAAATCACCTGACTGCCTTAACCATGCAATCGTTGGCAATAATTTGACGACATTTTTGCCTCCCACTATTGTAAAGGCTGACCATAAAAATCTAGTAAAAACTTTATTTTTTCTATTGTTATGGTGTACGTGGAATCTTCGACGAGCGAGTTATATTCGCACTTCAATGCCTTTTTATTTTGCTTATTTTGCAGATTAAAAAAATGTTTTGACATACATTTTCTACCAAAAAAAGATAAATGTACTTTTTCTTCTCAGAACTATTTCTTCTCAAAAATCTTCAAAACTTTTACGAATTTCCAAACTCACACAATTTCTAAACAAAACTTCAAACAATTTACTGTAAAATGTCATAACTTCTTTATGAAAACTCAAGAAAGAACGAAAAATTGAAACTTCTGTATCTTCGTCATGATGATGAAGATTGAGTTGAGATGTATATGCTGTTTCTTTTATTATATATTGTATCGTGTATTTACCAAAAAAAAATCGTAATAAGTTAAAAAAAGAAAACGTTCTTACAATACATAAAAGAAAATGGAAATGGAAGAAATCCGAAAAAATTAAAAAAAAATACAACGTCAACAGAAGCAAAAAATCCAAAAAAGGCCGCGTAATGTTTTCAACAACAGCACAAAAAAGAAAATCAAAACAAATATTCTTTTATAATTTTTATTATTATTATTATTTTCATATTATTTCGATGATGGAAAATAAAATAAAAAATAATGGAAAATTTCAATTCAAAGAATAAAAAGAACCAAATTGTCAAGGAAACTTTTTCTTTGATTTTAAAGGATTTTTATTGTTGTATGTTAAAAATGGCAAAATATTTTAAAATGAAATTGGGGATTTAAATCTTTAAGAATTGAATTAGTGAATTAATTGGAAGATTTAACTGTTATAAGTTCAATAAAATTTTATAATTGATTGAGTTTTAAACTTACTTTGAACATTTAATTTAATGCGGATATACGATCAAAAGTTGTTGTGATAAAAACTCTTGATAAATAATTTTATAAGGGTTGGTTTAATTTACATTTGCTCAACGTATTGGTCTGTTCCATAACTCTGTTATTTGAAAACCGTTCACATAGACAAATGATTATGGGCTACAAAATTATTGGGTACACAATTATGTTGAAAGAAAATAGATTCCCCAAAAAATCTTAAACACTTTACATATTTTTATTTAGCTAATAAACACAATTTTATTTAGCTAATTGAATTTAATAACTTTAATAATAATTTTTACAAATACAAATAAGGACGAAAACAGATCAAACAATGGCCAAAAACTCTTTCTCGATAGTGACATAATTTTTTTCAGCTTTATTGAGAACACGACTAGCAAATGCGACAGACCAATCAACATCTATAATGACTTGAAACAATACACCACAATTGCAACACCTAGCATCAGTATCTACGATGATCGTTAAAGTAAGTACCTATACGATTAGTCAAAGTCAGGATACTGTAATACCGGAGAAGACGTAATCGAATTTTAAAAATAGTTAAAGCTTCTTCCCATAATGCTTCCATACATATGGAACGTTTTTCTTAAAAAGGTTTAATGTTTCTAAAATATTTGAATAAACACCTTTAGTATCCGAATAAACCTATAAATGATTTTATATCGGTTTGATTTCAGTAGGCCAGCTGTCAAACTGAACGGCTGTTTATTTTTTCGATCAGAAATTTTTTTCAAAAAACTAATAATAATTAAATTCGTTGATATTTTTTTAATAAAGAAAACTTCTTTTTTATTATACTAATTAACACTGTTTATCTTTTTTTCATTTTAGGTAAGTATAATACACAATTTGGATTTAATTCAAGATCAAAATTAAACGAAATTTATAGATCCAAATATTCAGGAGGATAATATCAAGATAAGTTTTTAAATATATTTAGAAACATTATTATCGTCTAGTAGATTATTGTTAATCTAGTATATATAGTTATTTTACATAGTGTGTTAAATTGGAATTGTTTAGTACGTTTACACTAATCAATTTAATAATCAAATCAAAATATTCGTGGGCGGTAAGGTGCAACAATTTTTTATTGTTGAATTACATACTTACTGTAGTACCTTTAAAGAGTAAGAGTTTTCATCCTCCTCGTTTTAATCCTATTTCGTTTTTTTTTCGGTTTGGTTTAATCTGTTTGCTTCAAACTTTTTTGTCGTTGAACCATAAATTAATTATCTATTGTTTGAATTGGCAATTTTGACAGTTAAACTTAGACATAGTTTCAAGTTATCCAGCTGTTAGAATTGTCAAATTAGATATCAATTTTGATCTTTTGTTTGGTTTTTGTTGGAATTTATTTTGAGGATTGTTTTCAAATTTATATTTTAAATTGACATAAGGAACAAGTTGTTTAAGATAAGTTTTATTTTATTTAAATTTAAATTTAACTTTCAGGTTTCAATTCATTTTGCTTGTTATATCAGTTCTTACGTTTTTGTTGATTGTTTACCTTCATTATTTCAATTTCAATTGTAATTTCACAGTGCAATAGCGATTTTAGAGTTTGAATTGTCGATTTGGCAGCCGGAACTTAGAGTTAGATTCAAGTTTTTGGGCTGTTAATTTGTCAGTTTAGATTTTGTTTTTATTTTGAATGCAATTATGGTTTTTCTTTCCTCTCTACTCAAGTAAAATTTTATTATTTATCTATTTCATTATTTCATAATTTTAATTGTCGATTTTAACAGTGAACCTAGACTTAGATTCAGGTTGTCCAGCTGTTGAAGTAGTCAATTTCAATTTGAGTTTGTTCAATTTCAATTTGAGTTTGTTTGTTTTCGCATTACTGTGGTTTTCGTATGTATGTTTTTCATTGATATTTCTCTATGAATTAAAATGGCAAAATTATCTATCAGCTATGCGAACATAAGAGGATTGAATATAAACCTTAATTCAGTCCATCTTTTTCTTGAAACTATGAAACCTGATATTTTGTTTTTAACGGAAACGATTATCAGTGCGCGTGCTGTGACCTTAGATAAAAACAGATACCTTTGTCCCAATTATGAACTTGAATCCTCTTTCTACATTAAGCATGGAGTTTGTGCTTATATTAGGGATACTATACCATATGTGAGATTAAATAAATTTGAATTAAATGCAAAATTTCACAATATGGTGTCACTAAAAATTAGTTGCCCAAGTCAAACGCTGTTTGTCTTTGCACTTTACCGTTCACCTAATTCACCTGAGAACTCTAATTTATTTCATGACTTATCTGAGAAGATAGATAGGTTGGTTGAGTATCCTAATGCAAAGTTTATAGTTCTTGGAGATTTTAATGTCCACAATAAAGAGTTGTGTCCACACTGTGTTGTTCGCTCTTTATCACAATTTTACTCAAATAATAGACCTGCCAACCAGAGTTCCTGACATTCCTGGTCAAAGTAGTAATTTACTTGATTTATTTTTGACAAACGATCCATATCTGGTTCAATTTAAAATATCAGAACCATTGGGTGGTTCAGATCATAATTTGATCTCCACACAACTAAATATACAAATTCCAAAACAATTTAAAGCGAATCCTCGCAATGTTTGGGATTACAAAGCTGCGGATTGGCAAGGACTAAAAAGTTTTTTTAGATGTTTTCCTTGGAAACGCTATTGCCTTACCGGCCAAGACCCAGACATAGCTGCATCAAATTTTTCTGAAACTGTAATTGATGGTATGCACAGATTTATTCCTAATAAATTGATCATTCCGAAAACTGATCTATGGTTTTCTAGTAAATGCAAAAAAGCTATAAAAGTTAAAAAAAAGGCTTTTCGAAAGTTTAATCAAAACAAAACCGATGAAAACCTTAGACAGTACCGTAAAGAGAGAAATTTATGTCGTAAGTTAATAGATGAAGAGAAACATCTATTTAATAGATGAAGAGAAACATCTATTTAATAGGAAAAAAGCATCTAAATTCGCAGAACATCCGACTGGTTCACGCAATTTCTATAAAGCCGCAAAGGCTGTCCAAAGCATCTTTTGTAAATCTTCCCTACCGCCTCTTGTTAATAGAGATGTCCCTATCATTGATCCAAAAGAGAAAGCTAATTTGCTTGGGCATTATTTCTCTTTAAATTCTACTTTAAAAGAACCTAATTTCCAACCTAAACCTATTTCTAAAGTTTCTTATAAAATGAGGCGGATAATTTTTCGGAAAAACATTGTTCGAAAAATGCTTTTAAAAATCAATACTAACAAGGCAACAGGCCCTGATTTTATTCCTCCGATTATACTTAAAACATTTGCTAGGAAGCTAGCACCAATCCTCACAAAAATCTTTTATTTGTCATATAAGAAAGGAATTTTTCCTGAAATTTGGAAAATGGCTAGTGTACAGCCAGTTTCAAAAAAGGGCAGTAAGACTGATCCTACGAATTACAGACCCATTTCAATTTTATCGGTAGTTGCTAAAATTTTTGAGAAATATGTCAATTTTAATTTAATGAGCTTCTTAGAATCTTCCAAATTAATTAATGAGAGACAATATGGATTTCGAAAAGGAAGAGCGACGGGAGATTTGCTGTCTTTTGTCACTCATATCTGGAACAAGTCGCTTGAAAACTTTGGAGAAACATTCGGTGTTGCTCTTGATATTTCCAAGGCATTTGACAAAGTTTGGCATAACAACCTTATATGCAAATTGAGATCCTATGGTTTAGACGAGCAGCTTATATCTTGGATACAGAACTTTATATCAGATCGAAAATTTCGGGTCAATGTTGACGGTGTATCATCGAATACTTTTTCAACTAATGCAGGAGTTCCTCAGGGTTCCGCTTTGTCACCAACTCTTTTTCTTATCTATATTAATGATTTGTTGGACTCAACGGTTCATCCTATACATAGTTTTGCTGATGATAGCACGCTTCATGCGTCTCATGAAGCACCTAAACTATATACACCCTTAGCGCTTAGTGAGTGTAGGTCAAAATTGATAGATTCCCTTAACACTGATCTTAAAACAATTATGGATTGGGGTATTGCTAACAGTGTTGAATTCAATACAAGCAAAACACAGGTTTGTCATTTTTCTAGGATAACGACACCCAATCCTTTTCCATTAACGTTTGGCCCCAAAAATCTTTTAGAGAATGAGTCTGTCAGACTTCTAGGAGTTGAGATTGAAAATAATATGAAGTGGAATTCTCATATTTTTAATCTGGCTAAGAATGCTGTTCAAAAGTTAGGATTTTTGGGGCGATGTCGTAAGTTTTTCGATAGCGAACAACTTCTTTTAGTTTATAAATCTTTTATACGTCCTTGCATGGAATACTGTTCTCACATATGGGGTGGAGCTTACTTGAGTAGTCTCAACTGCCTTGATTCTGTACAGCGTAGAGCTATTAAACTCATTGGTAACCCAAGTCTTACTAACGGTCTTGATTCCTTGCAGCACAGAAGAAATGTTGCTGATTTGACTATATTTTATAAATATATTATGGATGAACGAGCTTCTGAAGAGATCAAATCGATTTTACCTAAATCATCAAACCTTTCGCGTCACACCAGAGCAAACGTAGCAGCGCATCCCTTTGCCATTCAAATAATTAGGTGTAGAACTGTAGCCTTCCAACGTGACTTTTTCAACAGAGTCTCTCATCTTTGGAATGCCTTACCTTCCTGGGTTTTCCCTGATGAATTTAATCCTCAAGGCTTTAAAGTTAACGTTCATAAATTTCTCAGAGAATCTTAATTTGCATTCCATTCTTATCCCTAGTTGGCATGGTATCTTCGGATATTCAGAGACGTTAATTTATAATTTATTATAATTAACACTAAACATGCCTAACTTTGAATAAAAAAAAAAAAAAAAAAAAAAAAGCAGAAAATTCCCTTTCAGCTTCAACTTTTTTAATATCTAGTTTTGAACCATTTTCCAAGATTATATGACCTAAAATAAAATTTCCTTTTTCAGCAAATGAAATTTTGATGGTTCTAATTTTAAATTGTTCTGACGAAAGTGTTTAAAATCGTCGGATCAATTATTATCGTGGTCCAACATAACTAGATCGAAAACAATAACATCATCTAAATTCTAAATAGACCAAACATTTAATACTATTCAGACTAGATAAAATTGTATTCATGTACCATTGAAAAGTAGCTGGACCACATATAACACCAAAAGGCAAACGAGTAAAATGGAAACTATTTTTATCTGAACTAAAAGCCGTTTTTATATAATCGCTTTCCATCATATAAATGGCGTAAGTCCACAACCATTCTCCATAATTTATCATCATTTTCCAATTTTTTCGGAACTAATAACATTGTAAAATTTTAAGGACTTCTGCTATCAACGATTAAACAAGCATCCTTCAGTTTTGGTATTTCGTTTCCCAGCATCGGCTTTACGGTATGAAGAGTTTGATATTACTTAACATGAAAAGGCTTTGTACCAGCCTTCAATTCAACTTCATGACATGCAGCATTCGTTACACCAAGTTTGTCACCAGAAAGAAAAAAGATATCATTAAATTTCCTACAAACCTAAATTCCATACATTTCTTCCTCCTCATTCATATAAATCACATCGATACCTGATTCCAGAGTTTTCAAACCATTTTCCAAAACATTACCTTGAATAAATTTATCAACTGAGTAAATATTAAAATTTTTCTAAGGTTCTAGAACTATTTTTAAATTCTTAATTTAAACCGAAAATTCATTTGTATTCATCTCGCTAATTGGAGCAAATCTTTTCTGAACAATGACAGTGCAACTAGCTATTTCATGCTGATGAATTCATGAATTTCATGCCGATTTTTAAAATATTCGGCATTAAAAGAAACTTTAAAATAAGCAATTTTTCAACACAACCAGGCATAACAGCAATTGACTTATAATTTTAATGCGTTTTCAAAAGAAATAATGTTATTGTCCTGAAATGTAATTTTTAAAAGCTCTGCATAAATAATTTCGCATTTATAAGACTTTAAAAAATCTTTTTCCGAAATTCCGACACATTCTAAAGGAAATTCACCATAAACTATATGAAAACATTGATTAATCTATTAATGATACATTTTATCAATATCGCCACAAAGGCATTATCAAGTTAATATATTGAAAATTATAATTCGAAAAACAATTTTTTGAGATTTAATTTTGTTACAGTCGACATCCAGCCTCCGTAGCAATCTCCTGTAGTAAATCGATCCAAAATCCACGCCACATATATTGAAGAAATATAATATATAGTTGACTGTATCTTCCGTAAACCGGTAAATATTTATTAAATAATAAATCCTTCGAAAATGCCAGATATGGAGACAGATTTAATCAAAAAATAAAGAAGGACCAATATATAAGGAATATATATTGAGGTCAATCACACTAAAAATTTAATTTTGTTCTAACATTTATGTTGTATTTTTCGACTTAAGAAGTCACACAAAATTCTATTTTTTGGCAGTTTATTTGTAAAGTTAAAAAAATTAACAGCATATGCAACAAAGATGGTCTCTGTTTCGGTGCCATTTTTGCGGCACACCAATTTTTTTAAATAGGTTAGGCTGTGTTCGCATCAAAAAATTTATAATGTGTGAGATAAAAATAGTGTGTGTAACGAGCCTTCGTATAAGTCTATGTATTGGTTTTATTGATTTAAGAAGACGAGTCACATGACCAAGACATCTAATGGTACATTAGATTTGGCCACCACATTTTAGTTTTATTCCCACAATTTTTTTTAAATTTGCTCTTCATCTCTATTTTATTTATATTGCGTCCATTATATCACGAAAAATATGGCATATGGAAAATGGCCTATATCATATTTCATATGTTTTAGGAGTTATTTATTATGTGTGATGTCCAACACGTAGTGTTTGGAAAAGTCTATAATCTAATACAGAACAATTTGAGTTCTGAGTAAAGGTGTTGGCAAAGGAGTTAGATTTTTGTAGTTACGTCTAACAGTAAAAACTAACCCCGGCGCAAAACACCTTTCCATTTTCCATTCTTGATTCAACAACGTTGCATGTTTTGCATTAACATAATATTGACTCAATAACATTTTTATTAACATGATCATGCAGTACAAATAACTTTTTACCTCACCCTCAGTTATATCTTCATATTTGATATACATTTTCATTTTTTCTTGTACATAAATGTTTTATTATTGTTTGTTTTACATAAGCGAAACGGAAGACTTAAAAGTGTATGAACTCTTTTTCATTTTATTGAATTGAAACAGAAAGGAAAAGCTTTAAATGTGTATGTACATTTCCAGTTCTTTTTTTATTATTGAGATATTTCGTTGCATGTGAACAAATGATATTTTCAACAAATTAAATAATGATATGATTGTATATGACAGAGGATGACTCTTATTTTTGTTTATATCCTTCAATTAGTTGGAAACAATAGGCATTTGATAGAACCAATCTCTCAACCGGTTCTGATGTAATTGTATTAATAATATCGATAGCTACAAAACGAGAAGATGCTATGCAATCAATTTTTTCCTTTTTCGTTTAGTTTAAGAAAATGCTACTATACTGCATTTTTGCTGCATTGGCTGCATTTTTGAAAAATATTATGAGTCCGGCTTTACAAATCGAATAAAAATAAAAGAGCCGGGATCTGATAGTTAATTAAAAATTGAACTCTACATATTAAAGTCGGTTTTTTTATAATAAATAAGTTAAAACTAAAATTTTTATTTATTAATTTTGAGATTTTTTTTCATATTTAAAAAAAATTCGTTTTGATTATTTTTGTATTTTTACTTATACTATTTGAAACAGTGTACAAGTTCATCATGTTGTAAAAGTGCCTTATTGAAGTGAGTTCGCCCTGACATTAGTGAATGAAAAATGTTCTAAATGAAAATAAAAGGGCAGAAATATTGATAAATGTTCTGTCAAATTTATTAAGAGTAAAATATATCTTCCATATATGATGTTTATAAAACAGTGAAAATAAGTTTTTATTATACTTATCTGAAAAAGCCTTGTTTTAATCTGTTTTTACAAAGACGTAAAGATGGCATTTTCAGAACAGCGCACGGGAAATTTTTCCCGATTTCCGATTTTTTTTCCGTGCTTAATGATAAGAAAAAACAATTATTTATTCATAACACTTTTCTGAAAACAACAACAACATAATTAGTATATTTAGGAATCGTTGGTATTAATAGTAACAATTATTAAGTACATTTTTAAAACTAAAAGGAATTAAACTGACAGAAAATAAAACAATGCCGATAATAAAGATATCGTTGCTATGAAAATGTTAATCATGTTTGGTACTACTACGATGTAATCATAATACCTTGAAAATAAAATGTTCTAAATTTACTTCTTTTTCTTTTGTCGCGCGCCTTTGTGTCGAATTTGTCACGCTCGCAAGGAAAAATCCTTATTTCCGTACTCGTAATGAAATATACTATTACAGTTTCAAAGTTTTTGAAAACAAACAGAGCGAAAATAAAATCGTTGGATTGTTTCAAAGCAGAGGCCGTGAACAAAATGGTCAAATGTCACGGATTGGGTGAGTTCGTTCCATAATATATTAAATTACACTTTTAAGTTGATACGTGAAATATGGAATCATTACGGGCATCAGCACGTTGGCAAAAAAAATGATTTGTAATTGAAATGATTATTATACGTGTGCTCTTCATGCTTGTTTATCTTATGATCTTATTCACCTTTAGGATGATTAACATTGTAGATTGCATTCTACGAGCGTCTATATGAATAACGCTCTAAATTTTTCGAAGAAGTGATTTTTGAAATGCAATTGGTGACCGACTCCAATCAACATTATTTTTAATATATTGTCTCTCACATTGCTAGTTTTTTTTATGTTGCATGTTAAATATAGTAAATTTTTGTTGGTTCTAGAAGTCAAAATAAGATGACAAAATATTTTTCAATAGAGATCTTTCTAGTGTTACAGTTCACGCATGGTCCGTTCATTCATATATCGTTTAAAATTAATAACCCTTGAATAAATAGATACGGTATGTTTCTTTTTATAATAATATAAGTCCAATGGTAGCATATTGTTTAGTTATTCATTCATTTAAAAAAAAAGTATGAAATATTAAAAATATTTGCGTTCATCAACCTCTTAGACCGCATGTTGTTGTGGGGCATAGATCTTAAAAAGTTTTTGTGGGTTGCTGTGACACATATTGAATTTCCTACTATACAACACATTTTATTAAAAAAAAAGTAATATGCCGATATCAAGGACTATAGTTCGCAGGGTTGTCATACCCCTTTGATCAATTATTAAACAATTAAATATTAACTATTTAACAAAAATCAAAATCAGATTTATTTTCATTATGGATCCAAAATCCGTAAATGCAATATAACAACTTCCCATTTCATTCAGTTTAATCCATTGTTTAATCCAAGCAAAGAATCGAAAAAAATATACTAAACATAATGGAAACTTGATGGCTCAATCGTATTTATAGCCTTAATTTTACAATAAACTTAAACTTTTTTATTCAACAAAGAACCATAATAACAACTGAACACTTAATTTCTTATAATACAGTATAGTCCCTAGGTCTTCACCTACATAATTTTGTGATTACCACATATTTTATACTTCGTGATGCGCCTGTCCTTGACGAGCCCGAAAAAATTTGTTCTGCGATTTTTTTCAAATCGGCCGCTTTTGCTTTCGGCAAGCTCCGAAAAATGCCGATTGCCCGGGATCTTGTAAATTTTTGTTTTTTTTAACTATGGGGGTTGGAAATTTGATTTAGAACACAAGGGTAACCTTGTCCGACCAAAATTTGTCTGCTATTGTCTAGTCCGACAACCCAAACATCCAAAATGTCAGTTGTCGGACTCGACAATAGCAAACACATTTTTGTCGGACAAGCTAACCCTCGTATTCTAAAACCAATTTCCAACCTCCACAGTAAAAAAAAATAAATGTGGTAGCAAATTTACAAGATCGCGGCCAATCGGTATTTTTCGGAGCTCGCCGAACGGCGATTTGAGAAAAATCATAGAACAAATGTTTTCGGGCTCGTCAAGGACAGGCGCATCACGAAGTACAAAATATGTGGTAATCACAAAATTATGTAGGTGAAGGCCTAGGGACTAGTACAAATCTTGATATTAATTAATATTTTAATTGATATGTTAAACTTTTTCAACCAAATGAGAATTAATTTACAATCAAGCTAAAAAATCTAGTACAATTATGTTAATGTTTCTCTTTATACTTTGGCTAACTTGTGGTATCTTACTCGGTAAAAGGTGTTGGTGCGTTCGTTCGCCACAACAACAATGGCGACAACAAAAAACAAATGATACTTCTGTATCTGTAATTATTTTTCTGAATTCTTACAGATTGAAGGTGAGATTGCGTGTATAATTAGTTAAATAAATGTAATTGTTCTCCCTAAAATAAAGACCAAATATTAGACTCTCATTATAATAACCAACGTAAGTAAACTTTTGTTCTTACATTAAAACAATGCACGTGAAAGAAACTATGAAAACTTTACTTTCAAATATTATCACAAGCTGGAAGCTAGCTAGCTCAAAATCACTTGCCGCTAACAATTTAAATCGAAAAGACTTGACAGGAACTAAAAAACATTACTAACATCTGATTGTAACATGAAACCAAATAAACAAATAATTCATATCAAAATCCAGACGCAAATCGCGTCAAATACACAAAATATTTAACAAACAGACAACAAAAGCTTCCACTTTCAAAGTCAATAAATTCATTCATTATAACATCCCAAATAAATAAAAAAAAACATATTTAACACAATTCCAAATTTATTACTTTCAACATTTAATTTTTTTTTGTCTTCTTCTTTTATGTTATTTATTTATTTTCTAACTAAAAACCATTAAATGCTTTTTTTCGCGGTACCTTGCACAACTATCAAACAAAACTAAATTATGACAAAATGAACAAAAAAAAAACAAAAAGCTCTTCTCTCACCCACAATCAAAACGATCATGTTTTATTTTAGAATAAATTCATCTTAATAATTTTTTTTTGCTTTTTGATTTCTTTTTTAATAATTTTTTTTTTCATTCTTTAGAATCTATTCAAAACGATTTGAAAACGGGTTACGGGTTACACCTCGCTTCATTTATTCATTTCACATTTCAAATACAACACAAAATCATAAAAAAAAATATTAACTAAAAAGGTGCACAGCAGGAGATGAAAATAGAGAATTTATGTTTATAGAAATTCTTTAGGAATGAAGAAAAAATGAGTTTTTTTTCTTGTTATTATGTTAACTTATGCCGACTAAAATGTATCCATCTATTCTTACATCGAACAGTCATTCATATAAAAGTCATAAAATCTCAAAGAGAAGAAAAAAAAATTTCAAATAATAAGTTCATAACAATTAAAACTTCCATCAATCTTTATTCTATTTAGGAAAACGATATAATCAAAACAGAATTTGTATAATAAAAAGGTCTCCGTAAGGTCTAGTCCATTCCAGACGCTTTGGTGCCTTCAAAATTTTTATGAAAATAATTCTTAAAATATTTTAAGTGGTTTTTTTTCTCATTTTTTTTATCAATTGAAATTTTGAAATAAATAAAAAACAACAAAAACAAATTTGAGTGGAATTTTGAGTGTTAAGTTATTTAGGCGTAATCTCGAAAAACCTGTTCTGATCTAACAGCGATAAGTTATTAGATTGCATTTAACGATATTCGAATTAGATTGGTTCTATTAGAATAGAATAGATGTTTATGGTTATTTTGGAATGCATTTCATAATTTTAGATAATTAAGTGAAGATTGAATTATGATTGTGGGAATATTATATTTTGTAAACCTACTTAAAATTTATAAAAAATTATTTGTTGTTATTGTCTTATAAAAAAATTACAAGAACTGCTTGTTAATAGTTAAACAAACTCTGCAGCATTCTGCTTCAAACCCACTATTATACCGTAAGCTTTTTCAGATAAAGGTGTTGGCTTTACAAAGGGTTAGATTATCCAAGTTACACACCTTAATGGCTTTTTTGACGTAATATAAATGTAAGTCAATAAAAACATTAAAACATTTACTCGATACGCACATTCCTGGTGGCACATGGACTCTTGCCCTCATGCTCATGCGTATGACAATAAGGTCAGTTAAGAGCTCGGAAGTTAAACCATCACAGGAAAAGTCTTGCGTCCTTTTAATTATTTTTATCCCTTTAAATTTGCAGGACAATCATAAGTGGACTTAGCTTTAAGAAACAATTATATATATTTAATTAACTTATTAATTATATTAAACTAACTTTCAATCTGTAAAAATTCGCTATAAATTAGGATTTATAACAAAAAGGAATGCAAAAATTATTTTCATATTAGCCGTGTATTAATCTAATATTTTTGACTTCATTTTTTAATATTTAATTATTACAATTCGCTTTGTTTTCCGTTATTATCGGCATTGATTTTGTGATTAAAACAATTACAAAATTGTAGTAGTTTAAATTTTGAATTTAAGACAAATGCTTATACAGAAAATTACTGTTTTCTATGATAGCATATGAAAAGTCTATTTTCATCACGCTTTATGCCCTGTGAAAATTCCACTAGTGTAAAAAGAGTAACAATTTGTTTTGCTATAGTATTTTCATTAAATTTTATAAAATTTTTAAATCAATGTAACCACGAAAAAATAGAATATGAATTTTGAAAGTTATTTTGTCGATTTATAATTTAATAATTTCTAATAAATATCGTTTCTATATTAAATATCATAGATAAAAATGCATTTCCTACGCGAGATAAAAACATTTTACGTCCGTGAAATATCGATGTGAAATTGGCCCGAAATCCATCCCGAAAAGTTGAAAAATTTTGTGTCTTTGCTAAACCAAATTTTTATTTCTTTTTAAATTTTTTATCTGATTAATAACACACAAAAGAAAAAAATTAAATAAGTAAATGTTTAATTCGTTCATGAATATCTAATATTGTTTCTTAGATACATAATTATTAAAATATTACTTAATTATAAATGTATGTAAATATATGTAAAATATAAAGAGATGTGCAAAGGTTCAACCTTCTATACAACTTCTCAGGCTGATTGCCACAAAGGATGGTATATGCTGTGTGATAGGTGGTTATGGTGCTAATGACTTCTGAAAGTGTCAATACCGAGACATCAGGAATGTAGAAAATTCTTTAATATCATCTATTCATCAGAAAATTTAAATTACTAAAAAAATGGTAAAACTCAACCCTCTGGATACGCTCTCAGGCTGATTGCCACAAAGGTTGGTATATGCTGTGTGATAGGTGGTTATGGTACTAATGACTTCTGAAGGTGTCAATACCGAGACATCAGGAATGGAGAAATTTCTTTAATATCATCTATTCATCAGAAAATTAAAATTACTAAAAAAATGGTAAAACTCACCCCTCTGGATACGCTCTCAGGCTGATTGCCACAAAGGTTGGTATATGCTGTGTGATAGGTGGTTATGGTACTAATGACTTTTGAAAGTGTCAATACCGAGACATCAGGAATGTAGAAATTTCTTTAATATCATCTATTCATCAGAAAATTTAAATTACTAAAAAAATGTTAAAACTCAACCCTCTGGATACGCTCTCAGGCTGATTGCCACAAAGGTTGGTATATGCTGTGTGATAGGTGGTATGGTACTAATGACTTCTGAAAGTGTCAATACCGAGACATCAGGAATGTAGAAAATTCTTTAACACCATCTATACCTCAGAAAATTAAAATTACTAAGAAAATGGTAAAACTCAACCCTCTGGATACGCTCTCAGGCTGATTGCCACAAAGGTTGGTATATGCTGTGTGATAGGTGGTTATGGTACTAATGACTTCTGAAGGTGTCAATACCGAGACATCAGGAATGTAGAAATTTCTTTAACATCATCTATTCATCAGAAAATTTAAATTACTAAAAAATGTTAAAACTCAACCCTCTGGAGACGCTCTCAGGCTGATTGCCACAAAGGTTGGTATATGCTGTGTGATAGGTGGTTATGGTACTAATGACTTCTGAAAGTGTCAATACCGAGACATCAGGAATGTAGAAAATTCTTTAACACCATCTATACCTCAGAAAATTTAAATTACTAAGAAAATGGTAAAACTCAACCCTCTGGATACGCTCTTAGGCTGATTGCCACAAAGGTTGGTATATGCTGTGTGATAGGTGGTTATAGTGCTAATGACTTCTGAAAGTGTCAATACCGAGACATCAGGAATGTAGAAATTTCTTTAATATCATCTATTCATCAGAAAATTTAAATTACTAAAAAAATGTTAAAACTCAACCCTCTGGATACGCTCTCAGGCTGATTGCCACAAAGGTTGGTATATGCTGTGTGATAGGTGGTTATGGTACTAATGACTTCTTAAGGTGTCACTACCGAGACATCAGGAATGTAGAAATTTCTTTAATATCATCTTTTCATCAGAAAATTTAAATTACTAAAAAAATGTTAAAACACAACCCTCTGGATACGCTCTCAGGCTGATTACCACAAAGGTTGGTATATGCTGTGTGATAGGTGGTTATGGTACTAATGATTTCTGAAAGTGTCAATACCGAGACATCAGGAATGTAGAAAATTCTTTAACACCATCTATACCTCAGAAAATTTAAATTACTAAGAAAATGGTAAAACTCAACCCTCTGGATACGCTCCCAGGCTGATTGCCACAAAGGTTGGTATATGCTGTGTGATAGGTGGTTTTGGTGCTAATGACTTCTGAAAGTGTCAATACCGAGACATCAGGAATGTAGAAAATTCTTTAACACCATCTATACCTCAGAAAATTTAAATTACTAAAAAAATGGTAAAACTCAACCCTCTGGATACGCTCTTAGGCTGATTGCCACAAAGGTTGGTATATGCTGTGTGATAGGTGGTTATAGTACTAATGACTTCTGAAAGTGTCAATACCGAGACATCAGGAATGTAGAAATTTCTTTAATATCATATATTCATCAGAAAATTAAAATTACTAAAAAAATGGTAAAACTCAACCCTCTGGATACGCTCTCAGGCTGATTGCCACAAAGGTTGGTATATACTGCGTAATAGGTAATTATGGTACTAATGACTTCTGAAAGTGTCAATACCGTAACATCAGGAATGTAGAAAATTCTTTAACACCATCTATACCTCAGAAAATTTAAATTATTATAAAAATGTTACATGTATATTAATTACACTTTAAAAAGTAAAAAATTGCACGACCATAATATTATGCACAAAACTTATAAGCAGCTTGCTTGGTAATTAAAAATTATTTAAATCAAAACAAATCTTTTGATCCAAATAGTCAAAAACATTATAACATATATTGAATTTGAAACATTTGTTTTAATAAACAAAACCTAAATAATACTTTTTTAATAAAAAATCAACTAAGTATGTATTGAAAAGTAATTAATTTAAGAAACAATATCAATGCAAAAAAATAATATATGAATAAACGTTAAAAAATTATATTTAACTATTCATTTCATTTCTTCACAAATAACTGAAATCAATTGGTTCACGACCGAATTTATTAATCTCAATCATTACTTTAGCCCATAAACTGTTTTATGAATATATGTTTATGAATTAAATTAATAATAAAACAAAACTGTAAATAGAAAAAATGATTTTCTCTTCAAATCTAATTGTTTATCCCATAATTAATTCAAATTTAACTGTGATCTATATTTGTTACGCTAATGTCTACTTCTAAATTGTATGAATTTTTATTATATCTGATCGTCGCGGGTATGTTTTTTTCTCTCTGAACTATGTTTGAGAAAATTGTTTTAGAAACTGTTAGTGTTGACGGCTTTAAGCATCATATTTATTCTGTCTAATTTCTCTAATTCTTCATAGTTGAGAGATAAAAGCATACCCGCGACGACCAGATATAATAAAAATTCATACAATTTAGAAGTAGACATTAGCGTAACAAATATAGATCACAGTTAAATTTGAATTAATTATGGGTTAAACAATTAGATTTGAAGAGAAAATCATTTTTTCTATTTACAGTTTTGTTTTATTATTAATTTAATTCATAAACATATATTCATAAAACAGTTTATGGGCTAAAGTAATGATTGAGATTAATAAATTCGGTCGTGAACCAATTGATTTCAGTTATTTGTGAAGAAATGAAATGAATAGTTAAATATAATTTTTTAACGTTTATTCATATATTATTTTTTTGCATTGATATTGTTTCTTAAATTAATTACTTTTCAATACATACTTAGTTGATTTTTTATTAAAAAAGTATTATTTAGGTTTTGTTTATTAAAACAAATGTTTCAAATTCAATATATAATGTTATAATAATGTTATATATAATGTTATAATGTTTTTTACTATTTGGATCAAAAGATTTGTTTTGATTTAATTAATTTTTAATTACCAAGCAAGCTGCTTATAAGTTTTGTGCATAATATTATGGTCGTGCAATTTTTTACTTTTTAAAGTGTAATTAATATACATGTAACATTTTTATAATAATTTAAATTTTCTGAGGTATAGATGGTGTTAAAGAATTTTCTACATTCCTGATGTCTCGGTATTGACACTTTCAGAAGTCATTAGTACCATACCACCTATCACACAGCATATACCAACCTTTGTGGCAATCAGCCTGAGAGCGTATCCAGAGGGTTGAGTTTTAACATTTTTTTAGTAATTTTAATTTTCTGATGAATATATGATATTAAAGAAATTTCTACATTCCTGATGTCTCGGTATTGACACTTTCAGAAGTCATTAGTACCATAACCACCTATCACACAGCATATACCAACCTTTGTGGCAATCAGCCTGAGAGCGTATCCAGAGGGTTGAGTTTTACCATTTTTTTAGTAATTTTAATTTTCTGATGAATATATGATATTAAAGAATTTTCTACATTCCTGATGTCTCGGTATTGACACTTTCAGAAATCATTAGTACCATAACCACCTATCACACAGCATATACCAACCTTTGTGGCAATCAGCCTGAGAGCGTATCCAGAGGGTTGAGTTTTACCATTTTTTTAGTAATTTAAATTTTCTGATGAATAGATGATATTAAAGAAATTTCTACATGCCTGATGTCTCGGTATTGACACTTTCAGAAGTCATTAGTACCATACCACCTATCACACAGCATATACCAACCTTTGTGGCAATCAGCCTGAGAGCGTATCCAGAGGGTTGAGTTTTACAATTTTTTTAGTAATTTAAATTTTCTGTTGAATAGATGATATTAAAGAAATTTCTACATTCCTGATGTCTCGGTATTGACACTTTCAGAAATCATTAGTACTATAACCACCTATCACACAGCATATACCAACCTTTGTGGCAATCAGCCTGAGAGCTCATCCAGAGGGTTGAGTTTTACCATTTTTTTAGTAATTAAAATTTTCTGAGGTATTGATGGTGTTAAAGAATTTTCTACATTCCTGATGTCTCGGTATTGACACTTTCAGAAATCTTTAGTACCATAACCACCTATTACACAGCATATACCAACCTTTGTGGCAATCAGCCTAAGAGCGTATCCAGAGGGTTGAGTTTTACCATTTTCTAAGTAATTTAAATTTTCTGAGGTATAGATGGTGTTAAAGAATTTTTTACATTCCTGATGTCTCGGTATTGACACTTCCAGAAATCATTAGTCCTATAACCGTCTATCACACAGCATATACCAACCTTTGTGGTAATCAGCCTGAGAGCGTATCCAGAGGGTTGAGTTTTACCATTTTCTAAGTAATTTAAATTTTCTGAGGTATAGATGATTTTAAAGAAATTTCTACATTCCTGATGTCTCGGTATTGACACTTTCAGAAGTCATTAGCACTATAACCACCTATCACACAGCATATACCAACCTTTGTGGCAATCAGCCTGAGAGCGTATCCAGAGGGTTGAGTTTTAACATTTTTTTAGTAATTTAAATTTTCTGATGAATAGATGATATTATAGAAATTTCTACATTTCCTGATGTCTCGGTATTGACACTTTCAGAAGTCATTAGTACTATAACCACCTATCACACAGCATATACCAACCTTTGTGGCAATCAGCCTGAGAGCGTATCCAGAGGGTTGAGTTTTACCATTTTCTTAGTAATTTAAATTTTCTGATGAATAGATGATATTAAAGAAATTTCTACATTCCTGATGTCTCGGTATTGACACTTTCAGAAATCATTAGTACCATAACCACCTATCACACAGCATATACCAACCTTTGTGGCAATCAGCCTGAGAGCGTATCCAGAGGGTTGAGTTTTACCATTTTTTTAGTAATTTAAATTTTCTGATGAATAGATGATATTAAAGAAATTTCTACATGCCTGATGTCTCGGTATTGACACTTTCAGAAGTCATTAGTACTATAACTACCTATAACACAACATATACCAACCTTTGTGGCAATCAGCCTGAGAGCGTATTCAGAGGGTTGAGTTTTAACATTTTTTTAGTAATTTAAATTTTCTGATGAATAGATGATATTATAGAAATTTCTACATTCCTGATGTCTCGGTATTGACACTTTCAGAAGTCATTAGTACCATACCGCCTATCACACAGCATATACCAACCTTTGTGGCAATCAGCCTGAGAGCGTATCCAGAGGGTTGAGTTTTACCATTTTCTTAGTAATTTAAATTTTCTGTTGAATAGATGATATTAAAGAAATTTCTACATTCCTGATGTCTCGGTATTGACACTTTCAGAAATCATTAGTACTATAACCACTTATCACACAGCATATACCAACCTTTGTGGCAATCAGCCTGAGAGCTCATCCAGAGGGTTGAGTTTTACCATTTTTTTAGTAATTAAAATTTTCTGAGGTATTGATGGTGTTAAAGAATTTTCTACATTCCTGATGTCTCGGTATTGACACTTTCAGAAATCATTAGTACCATAACCACCTATTACACAGCATAGACCAACCTTTGTGGCAATCAGCCTAAGAGCGTATCCAGAGGGTTGAGTTTTACCATTTTTTTAGTAATTTAAATTTTCTGAGGTATAGATGGTGTTAAAGAATTTTTTACATTCCTGATGTCTCGGTATTGACACTTCCAGAAATCATTAGTACCATAACCACCTATCACACAGCATATACCAACCTTTGTGGCAATCAGCCTGAGAGCGTATCCAGAGGGTTGAGTTTTACCATTTTTTTAGTAATTTAAATTTTCTGATGAATAGATGATATTAAAGAAATTTCTACATGCCTGATGTCTCGGTATTGACACTTTCAGAAGTCATTAGTACCATACCACCTATCACACAGCATATACCAACCTTTGTGGCAATCAGCCTGAGAGCGTATCCAGAGGGTTGAGTTTTACCATTTTTTTAGTAATTTAAATTTTCTGTTGAATAGATGATATTAAAGAAATTTCTACATTCCTGATGTCTCGGTATTGACACTTCCAGAAATCATTAGTACTATAACCACTTATCACACAGCATATACCAACCTTTGTGGCAATCAGCCTGAGAGCTCATCCAGATGGTTGAGTTTTACCATTTTTTTAGTAATTAAAATTTTCTGAGGTATTGATGGTGTTAAAGAATTTTCTACATTCCTGATGTCTCGGTATTGACACTTTCAGAAATCTTTAGTACCATAACCACCTATTACACAGCATATACCAACCTTTGTGGCAATCAGCCTAAGAGCGTATCCAGAGGGTTGAGTTTTACCATTTTCTAAGTAATTTAAATTTTCTGAGGTATAGATGGTGTTAAAGAATTTTTTACATTCCTGATGTCTCGGTATTGACACTTCCAGAAATCATTAGTCCTATAACCGCCTATCACACAGCATATACCAACCTTTGTGGTAATCAGCCTGAGAGCGTATCCAGAGGGTTGAGTTTTACCATTTTCTAAGTAATTTAAATTTTCTGAGGTATAGATGATATTAAAGAAATTTCTACATTCCTGATGTCTCGGTATTGACACTTTCAGAAGTCATTAGCACTATAACCACCTATCACACAGCATATACCAACCTTTGTGGCAATCAGCCTGAGAGCGTATCCAGAGGGTTGAGTTTTAACATTTTTTTAGTAATTTAAATTTTCTGATGAATAGATGATATTATAGAAATTTCTACATTTCCTGATGTCTCGGTATTGACACTTTCAGAAGTCATTAGTACTATAACCACCTATCACACAGCATATACCAACCTTTGTGGCAATCAGCCTGAGAGCGTATCCAGAGGGTTGAGTTTTACCATTTTCTTAGTAATTTAAATTTTCTTATGAATAGATGATATTAAAGAAATTTCTACATTCCTGATGTCTCGGTATTGACACTTTCAGAAATCATTAGTACCATAACCACCTATCACACAGCATATACCAACCTTTGTGGCAATCAGCCTGAGAGCGTATCCAGAGGGTTGAGTTTTACCATTTTTTTAGTAATTTAAATTTTCTGATGAATAGATGATATTAAAGAAATTTCTACATGCCTGATGTCTCGGTATTGACACTTTCAGAAGTCATTAGTACTATAACTACCTATAACACAGCATATACCAACCTTTGTGGCAATCAGCCTGAGAGCGTATTCAGAGGGTTGAGTTTTAACATTTTTTTAGTAATTTAAATTTTCTGATGAATAGATGATATTATAGAAATTTCTACATTCCTGATGTCTCGGTATTGACACTTTCAGAAGTCATTAGTACCATACCGCCTATCACACAGCATATACCAACCTTTGTGGCAATCAGCCTGAGAGCGTATCCAGAGGGTTGAGTTTTACCATTTTCTTAGTAATTTAAATTTTCTGTTGAATAGATGATATTAAAGAAATTTCTACATTCCTGATGTCTCGGTATTGACACTTTCAGAAATCATTAGTACTATAACCACTTATCACACAGCATATACCAACCTTTGTGGCAATCAGCCTGAGAGCTCATCCAGAGGGTTGAGTTTTACCATTTTTTTAGTAATTAAAATTTTCTGAGGTATTGATGGTGTTAAAGAATTTTCTACATTCCTGATGTCTCGGTATTGACACTTTCAGAAATCATTAGTACCATAACCACCTATTACACAGCATATACCAACCTTTGTGGCAATCAGCCTAAGAGCGTATCCAGAGGGTTGAGTTTTACCATTTTTTTAGTAATTTAAATTTTCTGAGGTATAGATGGTGTTAAAGAATTTTTTACATTCCTGATGTCTCGGTATTGACACTTCCAGAAATCATTAGTACCATAACCGCCTATCACACAGCATATACCAACCTTTGTGGTAATCAGCCTGAGAGCGTATCCAGAGGGTTGAGTTTTACCATTTTCTAAGTAATTTAAATTTTCTGAGGTATAGATGATATTAAAGAAATTTCTACATTCCTGATGTCTCGGTATTGACACCTTCAGAAGTCATTAGCACCATAACCACCTATCACACAGCATATACCAACCTTTGTGGCAATCAGCCTGAGAGCGTATCCAGAGGGTTGAGTTTTAACATTTTTTTAGTAATTTAAATTTTCTGATGAATAGATGATATTATAGAAATTTCTACATTTCCTGATGTCTCGGTATTGACACTTTCAGAAGTCATTAGTACTATAACCACCTATCACACAGCATATACCAACCTTTGTGGCAATCAGCCTGAGAGCGTATCCAGAGGGTTGAGTTTTACCATTTTTTTAGTAATTTAAATTTTCTGATGAATAGATGATATTATAGAAATTTCTACATTCCTGATGTCTCGGTATTGACACTTTCAGAAATCATTAGTACCATAACCACCTATCACACAGCATATACCAACCTTTGTGGCAATCAGCCTGAGAGCGTATCCAGAGGGTTGAGTTTTAACATATTTTTAGTAATTTAAATTTTCTGATGAATAGATGATATTAAAGAAATTTCTACATTCCTGATGTCTCGGTATTGACACTTCCAGAAATCATTAGTACCATAACCACCTATCACGCAGCATATACCAACCTTTGTGGTAATCAGCCTGAGAGCGTATCCAGAGGGTTGAGTTTAACCATTTTCTTAGTAATTTAAATTTTCTGAGGTATAGATGATATTAAAGAAATTTCTACATTCCTGATGTCTCGGTATTGACACCTTCAGAAGTCATTAGCACCATAACCACCTATCACACAGCATATACCAACCTTTGTGGCAATCAGCCTGAGAGCGTATCCAGAGGGTTGAGTTTTACCATTTTTTTAGTAATTTAAATTTTCTGATGAATAGATGATATAAAAGAAATTTCTACATTCCTGATGTCTCGGTATTGACACCTTCAGAAGTCATTAGCACCATAACCACCTATCACACAGCATATACCAACCTTTGTGGCAATCAGCCTGAGAGCGTATCCAGAGGGTTGAGTTTTACCATTTTTTTAGTAATTTAAATTTTCTGATGAATAGATGATATTAAAGAAATTTCTACATTCCTGATGTCTCGGTATTGACACTTGCAGAAGTCATTAGTATCATAACCACCTATCACACAGCATATACCAACCTTTGTGGCAATCAGCTTGAGAGCGTATCCAGAGGGTTGAGTTTTACCATTTTTTTAGTAATTTAAATTTTCTGATGAATAGATGATATTAAAGAAATTTCTACATTCCTGATGTCTCGGTATTGACACTTTCAGAAGTCATTAGTACCATAACCACCTATTACACAGCATATACCAACCTTTGTGGCAATCAGCCTGAGAGCGTATCCAGAGGGTTGAGTTTAACCATTTTTTTAGTAATTTAAATTTTCTGGTGAATAGATGATATTAAAGAATTTTCTACATTCCTGATGTCTCGGTATTGACACTTTCAGAAGTCATTAGTACCATAACCACCTATCACGCAGCATATACCAACCTTTGTGGTAATCAGCCTGAGAGCGTATCCAGAGGGTTGAGTTTTACCATTTTCTTAGTAATTTAAATTTTCTGAGGTATAGATGATATTAAAGAAATTTCTACATTCCTGATGTCTCGGTATTGACACCTTCAGAAGTCATTAGCACCATAACCACCTATCACACAGCATATACCAACCTTTGTGGCAATCAGCCTGAGAGCGTATCCAGAGGGTTGAGTTTTACCATTTTTTTAGTAATTTAAATTTTCTGATGAATAGATGATATTAAAGAAATTTCTACATTCCTGATGTCTCGGTATTGACACTTCCAGAAATCATTAGTACCATAACCACCTATCACGCAGCATATACCAACCTTTGTGGTAATCAGCCTGAGAGCGTATCCAGAGGGTTGAGTTTTACCATTTTCTTAGTAATTTAAATTTTCTGATGAATAGATGATATTAAAGAAATTTCTGCATTCCTGATGTCTCGGTATTGACACCTTCAGAAGTCATTAGCACCATAACCACCTATCACACAGCATATACCAACCTTTGTGGCAATCAGCCTGAGAGCGTATCCAGAGGGTTGAGTTTTACCATTTTTTTAGTAATTTAAATTTTCTGATGAATAGATGATATTAAAGAAATTTCTACATTCCTGATGTCTCGGTATTGACACTTGCAGAAGTCATTAGTATCATAACCACCTATCACACAGCATATACCAACCTTTGTGGCAATCAGCTTGAGAGCGTATCCAGAGGGTTGAGTTTTACCATTTTTTTAGTAATTTAAATTTTCTGATGAATAGATGATATTAAAGAAATTTCTACATTCCTGATGTCTCGGTATTGACACTTTCAGAAGTCATTAGTACCATAACCACCTATTACACAGCATATACCAACCTTTGTGGCAATCAGCCTGAGAGCGTATCCAGAGGGTTGAGTTTAACCATTTTTTTAGTAATTTAAATTTTCTGGTGAATAGATGATATTAAAGAATTTTCTACATTCCTGATGTCTCGGTATTGACACTTTCAGAAGTCATTAGTACCATAACCACCTATCACACAGCATATACCAACTATTGTGGCAATCAGCCTGAGAGCGTATCCAGAGGGTTGAGTTTTACCATTTTTTTAGTAATTTAAATTTTCTGAGGTATAGATGGTGTTAAAGGATTTTCTACATTCCTGATGTCTCGGTATTGACACTTACAGAAGTCATTAGTTCCATAACCACCTATTACGCAGTATATACCAACCTGTGTGGCAATCAGCCTGAGAAGTGGAATAGAAGGTAGATATTATACATATATTTCGTACATTTGTAATTAAGTTATATATTAATAATTATATAATTGAGAAACAATAGTACATGAATAAGTTAATCTATTATGTATTTAGTTATTTTTTGTGTGTTATTAATCAGATTAAAAAGTAAAAAGAATTTATAATTTGGTTTAGCAAAGATATAATATTTTTTCAACTTTTCGGGATGGATTTCGGGCCAATTTCGAATCGATCTTTCTCGAGCTTGTATTAACTTTTTTTTGTAAAAAATTAATTTTTGTTAAATTAGATTAGTTAGATAAGATAAATAAATTTTTTTTCGGGCTGGCTTTATCATTTGAAGACAATTTTTTAATTTTTCGGGCTGGATTCATGATTTATGCTGGTTTTCATGATTTTAGCCGAGACACATACAAAAAAATTCAACTTTTTTCGGGATGGATTTTCGGGCCAAATTCACAGACATCCGTGAAATTGCCCCAATCGACGCTAACGCGTGTCGTGAACAAATGTTTACTCACGAAAAAAGCAGCGTTTTCATCTCTTGTAGGAAAATATACTATTATTCACTTAAAATCAATGTTTTTATATCTTCAACCTTAGGCAGTGTAACGCTTCAAAATTACTGTGATTTCCACTGTTGAGTTTCTTATATTATATTTTAATTAATTTGGTCGGTCTAAAATAAAATAGTTACATTATTACGTCAGTATTTATTTATTTTATGTTTACATAAGGTAACTAAAATGTTAAGAATTTTATTCCGTCTTGTTAGTTTTTAATTCTTCCCCTGATAATGGTTTGTGCGATAAACCGAAAAAGTTTCTTCACAAATAAATAAATATGGACGTGTAAATGCAAGCAATTAAACTCAAGTAACTATGAAAATCATTTTAATTTTTCAATTCGAATAATATGTATTTTTCTCAGAGAAAAACTGCACTTCTCTTTTTCGTGTTTCGGAGTTTACTCGAACTTTTCTTGTCAGTGTCATGATTCGAAATCGTAACGGCAGACACGCTAACAAATTTTGAACCGAGCTACGAAGGTAATTTCGAAGCAAAAACCTCATCATTAGATATTTACTTAAGTTGAATATTATAATTCACTAGACTTACATTATAAACAAATTTTGAATTCATTGATTTTTTAAATAAAAATTAAATGCACCTTTTCGTATTTTTTCTTAAGAAAGAATAGAACGATGTTCCATATTCCAATCACGTTGGACGAAAGCTGTAATGTTTTGTTTTCCAAAGAAACGATCGGCCCTATTTCGATTCCTTCTCATCTAAACAATTCAGTATTTTATTTTAGTTGTTACTCAATGTTAAAATAAAATTAAAAATAACCATCCAAAGAAACTCTGTACACCAGTTTATTATTTTTCTTTTTTATTTTTTACTTGCATCAATAATTAAAATTAGTCATACAAAATAATGTCATGAGAGAATATAGAAACTTCCTTCAAAATATCAATTTAAATGAGTTTACAGTTGTTCAAAATTTATTAAATGGGAAATTGTAGCCTTTGAATCTTTGCGTTGGCATGTGTGTTGACGTTTGTTGGTATAATAGAAATAGCGCGTTGTTTAGAGATGTTATTTAAATGAAAAAATGGTTATGATTTCTCTTTTTCTTTTTTTTTTTTTCTCATTCAACTGAAACTGTACGTTGAGATTATGAGATAGACATAAAAAGAAAAAAATGATAAAAGAAAACAGAAATAGGAAATTCGGGCCAATTTCGAATCGATCTTTCTCGAGCTTGTATTAACTTTTTTTTGTAAAAAATTAATTTTTGTTAAATTAGATTAGTTAGATAAGATAAATAAATTTTTTTTCGGGCTGGCTTTATCATTTGAAGACAATTTTTTAATTTTTCGGGCTGGATTCATGATTTATGCTGGTTTTCATGATTTTAGCCGAGACACATACAAAAAAATTCAACTTTTTTCGGGATGGATTTTCGGGCCAAATTCACAGACATCCGTGAAATTGCCCCAATCGACGCTAACGCGTGTCGTGAACAAATGTTTACTCACGAAAAAAGCAGCGTTTTCATCTCTTGTAGGAAAATATACTATTATTCACTTAAAATCAATGTTTTTATATCTTCAACCTTAGGCAGTGTAACGCTTCAAAATTACTGTGATTTCCACTGTTGAGTTTCTTATATTATATTTTAATTAATTTGGTCGGTCTAAAATAAAATAGTTACATTATTACGTCAGTATTTATTTATTTTATGTTTACATAAGGTAACTAAAATGTTAAGAATTTTATTCCGTCT
The DNA here is from genome assembly GCA_963693315.1 of Diogma glabrata. Classification (NCBI taxonomy): domain Eukaryota; kingdom Metazoa; phylum Arthropoda; class Insecta; order Diptera; family Cylindrotomidae; genus Diogma; species Diogma glabrata. The sequence goes on from OY856187.1 coordinate 128,101,571, forward strand.
TGTTAGTTTTTAATTTTTCCCCTGATAATGGTTTGTGCGATAAACCGAAAAAGTCTCTTCACAAATAAATAAATATGGACGTGTAAATGCAAGCAATTAAACTCAAGTAACTATGAAAATCATTTTAATTTTTCAATTCGAATAATATGTATTTTTCTCAGAGAAAAACTGCACTTCTCTTTTTCGTGTTTCGGAGTTTACTCGAACTTTTCTTGTCAGTGTCATGATTCGAAATCGTAACGGCAGACACGCTAACAAATTTTGAACCGAGCTACGAAGGTAATTTCGAAGCAAAAACCTCATCATTAGATATTTACTTAAGTTGAATATTATAATTCACTAGACTTACATTATAAACAAATTTTGAATTCATTGATTTTTTAAATAAAAATTAAATGCAGCTTTTCGTATTTTTTCTTAAGAAAGAATAGAACGATGTTCCATATTCCAATCATCACATGATTGTCAATTGCACGTTGGACGAAAGCTGTAATGTTTTGTTTTCCAAAGAAACGATCGGCCCTATTTCGATTCCTTCTCATCTAAACAATTCAGTATTTTATTTTAGTTGTTACTCAATGTTAAAATAAAATTAAAAATAACCATCCAAAGAAACTCTGTACACCAGTTTATTATTTTTCTTTTTTATTTTTTACTTGCATCAATAATTAAAATTAGTCATACAAAATAATGTCATGAGAGAATATAGAAACTTCCTTCAAAATATCAATTTAAATGAGTTTACAGTTGTTCAAAATTTATTAAATGGGAAATTGTAGCCTTTGAATCTTTGCGTTGGCATGTGTGTTGACGTTTGTTGGTATAATAGAAATAGCGCGTTGTTTAGAGATGTTATTTAAATGAAAAAATGGTTATGATTTCTCTTTTTCTTTTTTTTTTTTTCTCATTCAACTGAAACTGTACGTTGAGATTATGAGATAGACATAAAAAGAAAAAAATGATAAAAGAAAACAGAAATAGGAAATTCTCGCTAATGAAAATCGATCAATCTGCTCGATGCAATTCAATTACAATTTGATCTTGTTTTGATTAAAAAGGTTGAGCAAGTTCATTATTAAATTAGCTACTGTAAGGCAACTATAAAAATCAATAAATGGATCAGAAATAATATTAAATAATATTAAATTAAAAACTGGATCAACTCAGCATTGAGATAATTTTACGCTAAATACTGGAGAAGAGGAAACAGCGCAGGAAGTATGTGTTGAAACTGAAGTTGAGAAAACAGCCATACAGGACTGGGTTAGAAAAGCATTAAAGTGATATTTTTGTTCTTATAATTTTTTTGTAACCTGTTGCGTATCTTTAATTTTTTTAATTTTTTTGTAATGTAATATTTTTTTAGGAATTTTTTAAAAGGAGATTTTCAATATCGAGATTCGTTTGAACAGGACCGGTTTTGTTCTCACATTCTTTTTTGTTACAAAAGTACAAATAATAGCAATTGGCGCCGAAACAAAAACAACCTGAACAGATTAATTCTTTTAGTGGTTTTTGAAAATGTTATTTGTAAACCATGGGTTGCAGTTTGAAACTCTACAACGTAGATTTAGAAGCAGAGTCGGCGAGTTCGAGCCAGAAGTCAACCATCATGGGGCTATCTGAGCCGATAACGCTCAGGGTTCTCAGAAGGGCTACATGGAACTGGGAAAACATTAAAGGTAAATAGAAGGCTCGTCGAAAGACAGAGACAGCAGTGACTTTTTTCATTCATCCGGAGGAAGTAGCGACCGCTAAAGTTTCGGTAAACTTTGATCGGCAAACTCAGACCGTTCTTTTTGTTGAATAAAATAATTGATCTGTTACTATTATTGTTTTTTTTTATAAGTCATCCGTTACCAAATGTACGAGGATCACCTAGGTGGTTACACTAGAAAAAAACTAAGTAAATTTTACAAATTTTTATAAATATACAACTCACGAATTGTTTTGTAAGTTTACCAAAAATATTATAGATTATAAAAAAAATTAAAAAAAATTTATTTGATTTACAAATTATTTTTGGATTTGAAGGAAAAAAAATCGAAGGTTTATCAAAACATTTTGTGTGTTGTATATTTATAAAAATTTTGTAAAGGTGACTTTTATTTTTTTGAGTGTACCATCATTCTCCAACACCACAAACTTTTTTACCTGTTTGTACAATTCATATATGTTTTACCACAACATTAATACCAAAATAACTAGCGCATAAGAATGAAGTAGCCGATGAATTTAAAATACTCTACATTAACATAAAACACGATAAAGTTTGGCTTTTAGCAGGCAATCAATGTATTTCTCAACTATCATGCTTGGATGTTTTGTCTGAGTCATCTGAGCTTACTTAAATAATGCGTTTGATACAGTAAACCATATTGTGCTTGACTGAACTTTTTGACATAGGGTGTTTGTAGATTTTTCTCTTCATAAATTAAGCACTATCTTGTAGATCGCTGACAAACAGTTATAAAATTGAAAAAAAATTTAAACCAATAACCAATATCTAGTTTTTGTACTGTTCTCTTTATATGAGAAGTCAATTTGTATATGGATGTGTAAAAAAATGATAATTACTGATTGTAATAAAACAAAGATTATCAAATAATTCCTCCCATGTGCCCCAAATACGAGAATTGCCTGCGATACTTGATTCGTTTTAACTGAATTTTGTTGCATTCATTAATATACTCGTTTTATCGTCGCCAGATTACAATGAAGAAGATTGTTTTGATAGACTCAAATGGTTTCAACCGGCAAAGGCTTAAAAATGCGTTTATTTAAACCACAAAACGTGTGGTTTTGTTGTGAAGCCTAGGTTGTCGGCACACATGTTGTAACTCCTATTAAACAATGTTTTCTGCTAAATTTTCATCTGTTGAGAGCTTCATATTTAGAGTCAAAAAGCCGTAAAAATCGATTTTAAATATTAAACAAAACCGAAAAGTATAAATAACATTCTATGCAGATAAAAACTCCACACGATAGCAAAATGTAAAAAATGAACTAACTTTAGAATTATTATGAACTAAATAACACGTTCGAGAAAGTTATACATCACAAATATAATAGAAAATTTGTGAATGAATTGTATTTTTGTATGAATGAATATTATTGGAATTCAGTAATAACTGGGTGGTCGTTATAGTTTTCTAGTTTGTGTTTTTGATTGTTATAGACTAAGTAGTACGTTAAAATTATTGTAAAGAACCACGATATTTTAAGAACGACACAAAACAATAACGAAATTACCTATCTAGAGATTGTTTACTCTATAACCAATTTGGTTAATATGTCAATTTTATAATAAGTACATCATCAGTTTATCCTTCACGTCACAATCACAGATACTTACTGCTTTCAAATTTGAATAATAAAGATTACCACTCTTCATACAAAAAAAATCAATGGTAAAAATCAATGAAATATTCTTTATAAATTTAACATGCCTAATACTTGCCATACAAACCTAATACCATATTTCAAACGTAACAATAACAAATATTCCTAATGCTGAACACCTGAAACCAACAACAACACCACACAAAAAAGAGATAATGAAAGGTATCTCTTTTCAAAGGAACGAACATACTCGAATTATTTAAATCGAAACAGTCATATAATCGAAAAGTTATTTTGTTAGGAACGATTACTAGAAAAAAAATACTATCCTAAAATCCTGATTGTCTTCCTCCTTACAATAAACTATCAATTATATTCACCTTCTTTTGTCCCCATTTAAATCCAATATACATAAAAAAGTTCTTCTTCAAATAGAAATTCATTCATTCATTCATAATGTCCTTTTTTAACAATTCGTTGGATATAAGAAAAGGATATATTATTATTATTGTCATCATTCTTCTTGTTATTTATAATATCCTTATGGTTATTCAGATTCGATGGACTTGAATGGAAAAAATGAAAGAAAATATTTTTTACGTTGACAAAAAATATTAATAATTTAATTTTTTTTTCTTTCGCTATATGTGAATGGATGGATAAAATGGTCAGTTTGTATAGTTATAGTGAATTTTTTGAAAAAGATTTTATGATATTATAAGCAACATCTAAGCATTTAATTCAAATAAGAATATCACTATAATTGAATTACATATATTCTAAAACACGTCGGTAAGCTGCGAGTATAATACGATCATTGATGGGTTCGTTAAAAATCCATCCCTTTTATCTATGATACTCGTAAAATTTTGTTTGATTGTTGGAAAAATAAAAACTAAATCAAATTGCAACTCAAAAAGTATATCTCCTATGATAGGATATTTAGCTCGAAATGGGAATAGCCTATCCCTTACCATTTTTAGTAATTCTTTTTCATTATATATTATGGGTACTCTCTAAACTTGAATTATTGGAATTTTCACTGATTAAATTAGTGAAAATTTTTTCACTGTAAAAATAGTGATATTGGCAAATCATTCAGTGAATTGATCACTGATTCATTTAGTAATAAAATATTTAATATTACGAATTTATTTATTTCACTGATTAGAACAGTAAATATTCACTGATTCCAAGTGGTATACTTGAAACTGTGTTAAACAGTGTATATGTACTGTGAATCAGTGAAAATCCACTATTTCTTTTTAGAGAGTATAAGGAACTCTGGAAGAATAACAGTAAAAACTTGTTCGGAAGACCCTCTACCATTTTGTCCGATTTTGAAATGGATCCAGATTTTTCATTTTCAAGTAAATCTGGATTATTTGAAAAAAATGCTACGCCTATTTCATCAAGATGCTATATGCAAGAATGTCACGCAAACACCCACTTACCCACAGACGTACACCAACATTTTTATTGGCTATTTAGATAAAGGATGGTCCAAAATGAAAGAAAAAACAAAATTTGGGGTATGTAAGATTTTTTTTCTCGATAGATTGCATTACTTCACACAATTTAAAATTGTGGTGAAGTAATAATCTCAAATTTTGTTTGTTTTATAATTAACCAGGATGATACTTTATTAATAGAAGAAAAAAGCTGCAATAAATCCGGGTTTTGCAACAGCCGTGGGGACGTATATACCTTCAAAGTTTCTTATGCTTAACTGACTCAGCCAGTCCTTCAAGAGAATTACCTTCCTCTATCAATATTTCACATCTTTCACAGGATATCGGTCAAAACTTTTACCCTGGCTATCGATTACATAACACATGACATGACTGACTAAATTGGTCACAACAGGTGCTAAGTACTTTGGGGCTACCGTTGATGCAAACCGCACACTTGCCTTACATAGATTATAATTCTTTACATATACGGTTTGACCTACTGTTATGTATGCGGGGAACTCGAAACCATAAATTGTACCTAGCACACCTTTTTTATTAGCTTGACTCAGATGTTTTTAAGCCTCTTTACAACGGTGATGTAATACATCTGGTTTTTCAGTTAAACTGGCATAACTACCCGTAAAATCATAAATTTGGCATAAAAGTGAATAGCCTATGGAGGAGGGGGTTTTGACCAAAAACTAAAAAATTATGGTGAAAATTGAGTTGAACGATGAACGAAATATCTTAAGGCGTTTGTGATTGCATTTAAATGTCCATCCCACCTAGAGATTAGGGATATCAAAGTTATATTAGCCCACTTAGACGCATTAGCATGCGGCAAATATTTGATCGTAAAGATATGCTCTACACCGTATTTAGTACACAGTGATTTTATTAGTTGTAATTGGAATTGTTACCCGTTACTAGTACCTCCAGTTCTCCAAACAGAAAAATAATTTGACCACCTAAGAATTTAGAATCTTCCACTGCCGTCGCTTTTCTCACAGCTTTCGTTTACAAAAAGTTGGTCAGATGTATGGTATGTCAGTATCAGGTTCAAAATTAGGATGAACATTAATAAACGCATGAACTCCTACAACTTTCAAATTTTTCGTACCTTTAGATTTATCTAGGCTGTGTGTTAGATTTGCATATTCCAGCGAGTTGAACTCTGACGCGTTAAGGTAAATATGCAAAGGTATAAATCCTAATTTGAAATAGTAATTAGGACTGTCGAATCAATGTCTATAGATAGTGCATCTGGAACTGCACTTTGAGTCCCTTGCGATATTCAATATCGAAATTATATCTTTGCAATTTACTAGTCCTCCAGTTGACCTGTTGCATCTTTTAAAGGTAATGAACCACGTTAAGTTCGCGTGGTCTGTTATGAACTGTAAATGGTCAACCTTCAACATTTTAACGAACCCGTTTAAGGGCTTTGAGATATGAAGGCTGTGGGTCTATTATCAATATTCAATATTCTTTTGGGAAAGCACAACTCTGACTCCACTACTGCTAGCATCACACTGTACAAAAAATGTCTTCGTAGTTTGTGGTGATCAGCATGGGGGTGGATATTAAAGCAATCTTTGAAGATTTAAAGCATTTTCAGCATCAATTGGCAAAAAAAATTTTACTGTTTCTCTAACATGTTAGTTAAGGGACCTGATAAGAAGAAAATTGCATTTTTCTATATATTGATGGTTATGATCTGCGCGTCTTAGTCTTACAGCAAATTTGGATTGAGCGATAGGTGCAGCACTTCAAAATTTGATGTGGTAATCAACAGATCGTCTAAGTAAAAATATGCTTGGTCATGAAGATGGGGAATCACTTTATTCATTAACTTACACATGGTTTGAGGCGCATTGCATATACTAAAGGATAAAACTCGAAACTGGTAAAGAGATCTTCCGAGGATGCTAAATGTCGTTTTTTCTTTAGAGTCTGTGTCCAAAGGAATCTGCCAAAAAGCATCCTTTAGATCCAAACCAGAAATGAAACTAACAGTTTGAGCTACTTTACTAAGGGTTCCTTTTATTAATGGCATAAGATAAGCGCCTCTTTTCGTTACTAAGTTGACCTTCCAAGCTTCTAGGCATAAACGAGCTTTGCCATTTGTTTTTTTTACGATAGCCATCGGTGAACTCCATCCGCTTTCTGCTATGACATTGAGTTCGAGCATCCGGTCAATTCTTCTATAAATTTCTTTCTGCATGGCCGGGGAAACGGCGTAGTCTCGTTGTTTTATCGTTTTCTTTTTTATTCAAAGTTAGGCATGTTTAGTATTAACTCTAATAAATTATGAATTACCGTCTCTGAATATCCAAAGATACTATGTCAACTAGGGATAAGGATTATGTTTAAATAGATTAAGTTTCTTTAAGAAACTGTAATGGAGAGCTTAGCCCATTGGGAACACCAATGGATCAGTAGAGGCAGCCTGCGCACCTAGCGAGGTTGATAACCCTGAACTGGCTTCAGCATGTGGGTTTGAGGAAGTGCCACCTCAGCACAAATAAACAGTGTGCGCGTATTTCGAAAAGTATTCAGATCAGAAGAAAACAAAAAGGGGAAAAAGAAACCCTGGCGAAACCTAACAACGAAGAAACCGCGATCGTCACGTCACTCGATTATTACAGTGCATTTACTTAAGACATAAATTATGTTGGTTCATATTAAGCTCTATGTAGGCAAAACAAATACAAAAACCTATACACACACATATATATATATATATATATATATATATATATATATATTATATATATTTATATATTATATATATATATATATATATATATATATATATATATATATATTTATATATATATATATATATATATATATATATATAATATATATATATATATATATATATAATATATATATATATATATATATATATATTTATATATATATATAATATATATATATATATATATATATATATATATATATATATATATATATATATATATATATATATATATATATATATATTTATATATATATATATATATATATATATATATATATATATATATATATATATATATATATATATATATATATATATATATATATATACATATATATATATATATATATATATATATATATATATATATATATAATATATATATATATATATATATATATATATATATAAATATATATATATATATATATATATATATATATATATATATATATATATATATATATATATATATAATATATATATATATATATATATATATATATATATATAGTATATATATATATATATATATATATATTATATATATATATATATATATATATATATATATATATATAATATATATATATATATTATATATATATATATATATATATATATATATATATATATATATATATATATATATATATATATATTATATATATATATATATATATATATATATATATATATATATATATATATATATATATATATATATATATTAGATTGGCTACCCCAATCTTATAAAAGAAATACAGTTACCTTGATGGTCCAAAAAATTTTAAGCTTATCGGATTTACAATTTCATAGTAAAAATTTTAAATTACTTTTTGAAACTCTTGTTAAAAACAATTATCCACAAAATTTTATACGGAAATAAATAAATCAACAAATTTATGGAAAGGAAAAAACAATTTTGGGGTGAGGCATATGTTCAGATCAACAATAAAATTTACATGACTTTATCTTATGTTAAAAGTCTTTTTGAACAACTAAAACAAATGTTGAAAAAATTCAATTTTGAAGTCGTAGGAACAGCCAATAACACTTTATATAACACCATCTTTTCAAAATTTAAAGACAAAATACCTTTAAATCTTCAATCAAATTTAGTTTATCAAGCTGATTGTGGATGTGGAAAAGCATACATTGGCCAAACAACACAATATCTAGGTAAACGTGTAAAACAACATATCAACAACGCAAAAAAACTAAATATTGATAATATGAGCGCGTTATCTAACCATAAAAAAAAGTTGTAATTTAAATCTACCTCTGCAAAATTTTAAAATTTTAGATAGAGAGAAAAATTTAAATAAACGAAGGATTTTTGAAATGATCCGTATTAAACAGCACCCTAATTGTATGAACATACAAACGGATACCGCTTTTTTAAACAACAGCTATGATTTTGTATTAGGAATTTTTTGCTACTAATAACTTGTATTATTTCTATTTTATGTTACAATTTTTTCATTGTATAATTGTTTGTTTGTCTATTATTATTTCTGATTATAGTTAGCGTTTTTATTTTAATGTCAAAATTTTTTTTTAAAATAACTATTTTTTTGTGATTTTAACGTCATTGTTGTAACATTATTACTTGATTGGGTTTTTTTTTTGTATAAGAATTATTATTTTTTTTTGTAATATATATTATCCTTGAAGATGGTTTTTTGAATAAACCGAAACAATTGTTGGATAAACAATCATAATTATTGTTTTATTTATTGGCATTACCAAAAAAATTTTATTATTTATATAATATATACAAGCCAAATATCAAATCTTACATATATATATATATATATATATATATATAATATATATATATATATATATATATATATATATATATATATATATTATATATATATATATATATATTATATATATTATATATATATATATATATATATATATATATATATATATATATGTATATAGAAAATGACTCACCCCATAATTGATCCGGATCCCACTCCTCATTCTTTGACAATTAGATGGTCATCCAATCCAGTTTGATGTAATCGTTGTGATCTTGAATGGTGTGATCTTGAATGGTGTAACCACAAAGAATCGCGGTGATTTTGTTTTACTATTTGCTTTTGAATATATTTCTCTCCTCAATCGATGATTGGTTATTATTATTATAAACAGCTTTTGTCGAATTTCGAATACAGGCCGCGACATTTCTTGCCTGTGATGCAATTTCTCGATCAACTTCCAATATCAATCAAAAGGAAGAATTCTTATTTCAATCAATGTATAAGAAAGTACATCCAGTAAGTCACGAGAGGTTTAATCTTCTTTGCACTGTCTTTTTTTTTTTCTTTTAGATTCAAAATTTTGTCTTTGTTGTACAAAAAAAATACAAACAAACCCCAATATCTTTCAATACTTTAAAAATATTCCAAAAACAAAATCAAAACTGGATTCCTTAAATATTGTGACGCACAAGGATAATTTCTTTCACTTCAATTTTTAAATAAAACTTGAATCCAATTCTTCACACAAACACCCCAATTCTTCGCAAAAATGTTAATATTTTTTTTCTTTATATGGACTAATAGTCGATTATATTATTAGTAAGCTAGAAAACAAAAAAAACGGTTATGCAAGACAGATTATCTCTGTTCTTGTCCTTGATTTCGGATTTTCTTCTGGTAAAGACGACCACTGATGGTTTCTTTTAATAAATTAAACAACACAAAAAACAATGAATAACTTAACAACGAAACTACATATTTTCACATCATATTTTCTTTTTTCTTTTTAAATTTACATCAGGAAAACACAAACACAAAATGCCACCACGTTAACATTTTTTTTTCGGACAACTCCGTATTTACAACTTACCAGTCGGATTCTCGTATATATAATTATTACAAACATCGAAATTGATGCGTTCGATGCAATAAAATTAATAAAAAAAAACAAAAAATTTTTCCCTCCAGAATTTTTCGAGTTTGAATTTTTTGCCGATATTTTTCTAAAAGAAAATTTTCAAGGTCATAAATTGTGAATTATTATTTTGATTATCTCTGTTCAATACCTACATTTTGAGCTATATAACATTAAAATCAGTTCAATAGTTGGATACATAATATACAAAATTAAAACCTTAATATACAAAATTAAAACCTCATTGCCAGACCTTGCTGATATCACTTGTTTTTCACCTTATGGTATTATTCCAGCAGAATTTTAATTCAAGAAATATGCTTAGTAGGCTGAAAATCCATGTACAAAAATGATTGAATACAGCAAGTTTTGTTTAATAATAGCAATCATTTTTTTCTGTATGAGCAATGAGCATCTACATAACCTATTACCTGTTGCGAACAACCACTGGTAGTACGGACTGAAGTTTTCATTGAATTAAGCAAAAGTTTCTGAATTAGGGTATCCTTACCCAAAACATATATTCGCACCACTATTTAATAGTCCTCATGTGGTTATATCACTTAATTCTAAGTTGGGATAGTGTCTATTATTATTGACAACCTGTCAAAAACGGTTTCAGAAATATTTTTTTAAACGTGTAGAAATTTCGAAAAAAAATATTTTTGACCTTACGAATAGAGAGGGTGTCATATGCGAGGAACATTTTTTTCTAGTCGGAAACCATTTATTTTTGTAATTTTCGAAAACACAGCTTTCCACTTATTTTCAAGAATGTGAAAAATTTAAACTTTTGCCCTCCCGGCCCTTCGATTTAGAACGAACATTTATATGTTTGAAATACGCTACAAATATTATTGAACATAAATTGTTGCAAGTATCTTTAATATATTTATTTTAAATAAATTATTAATTATAAAATATAACAAATTGGAGACTAATTGCTAAATTGGAGAGACTCATTATTACATTTTAATTTTTGAAATGAAATAAATGCATAATTTTTCAAAAACGGTGTTTTTGTTATTTATTTAAAACTATAAAAAGTTTTAACTTTTTATTGACTTCAATTTCTTTCAATTTAGCGTATGTATTTATCCCAAACAATTCAAAATCCTTTCATAAGAATGGCTGCACATCCACTCCGTCCATTGAGCTCTAGACTTGAGTAATTCATCATCAGAACTTTAAAACGGGTATAAGATCTGTTGTTAATCTCTATCTCATCAACTGGTGACTAACATTTGGACCACGTTTGTCTCAATATTTGAAAACATTAAAAAAAACGTTCAATAGCAGTAAATATATAGACCATGGAAACTGCAGTTACCAGAACCATTTCAGAAAGAGATTAATAACAAAAATTTAGAATGATAGCAATAATATAAATTTTTTTCTCTAATGCTAATTAAAATGAGAATCATTAACCAAACACTTTATCAGTTGTCACATAATCTCCCCAATTTTCATTTTGTCTAACTGATCTCATTCTTATAAAACCAAAAATTTTCCCACCTTTCTTAACAACCAGTTTTTTTTTTGTTGGTTTGTTCTTTGTTGAGAAGCTTTTTCTTCAAAAGAAAATATCAAAAATAATTTTATTGTGGCTTTTCCTTGTCTTCTGTTTTGTGTTTTCGTATAATAAAAAAATAAGAATATTTGGGGATTTGGCAAAAGAAAATCTGGAGATTAGGTTTGTTGCTCGTTTTTATGTTTGCTTTTTTTTGAGTTGTTTTTCTATGATGCGTGAAATGGTCATTTCGAGATAAAAGATAATTTAGGTTTAATGTACGAATTAAAGTCCTTTTTAGGGATTTTGATATCAATTGATACGGTCAATGGTAATAAAGAAAAATATAATTTGAAATTAATAGAAGGATAATTTGAATAGGGTGGTAATTTGATTAAAAAAAAAAGATTTTTGTGTTGAAAATTGATTTGAATAGGAGATGGTATTAGATTTTATGATTAGGATTATTGCAATATTAGTGATTGATTAGGCCTTCTATAGGAGTATAGTAAGTAGCTTGCTTTAATAAACTTCATTCATTATAGTATTTATGGTAGCTTGCAATGTGAAATGAACCCATTATCGATTCCGAATAAACATATAGGATTAAATAAATGCTGAGAGCCTATGAAAATATTTCGAGTATTGCTGAATTTTTTTTATAACCGTTGCTTACTGGAACAAGTCATTGTTACATCAATTATTTATATCCATCAATTTTCAAGAAATTCCACTCAATATTCTTAAATCAAACTTTATATTATCTTTAAATTTCATAAGCAAACAACAAAATGTTTTGTTATTTTTCCATTAATATATAAGTAAATCTGTTATTGTTTGTTCATTCACATCGCGCACAGTATAAATAAGCCACCTCATAAATCCTGTACAATACATTTCCACTATGCAATCACCTTTTTCTTTTATACTCATTTTTTTCTTCTATATCCTGAATATACTAACACAAACACTTAGGAACGTTCCTCGAACAACAAAAGTAACAATAAGAAAAAGAAAAGAAAACAATTTTTTATTCAAAAAAATGCAAATTTAAAAAAAATATACTTATAATCAATACAAAACTGCGACAATAAGTGAAAAGGATACAATCAAATATTATATTAAAAAAGGAAAATGTCCTTTCAGAAAAAAAGAAAAATAGAAAATCCTTTTTAAGTTTTTCGGCGTGTCAAATTCATTTCGACTTTGATTTTATTTTTCTTAAGATTTTGTGTTCTGATTTCATTTTTTGTTTGTGTCACATTGTGTGTACAAGAATACATAATGTCCTTTTTACACATTCGGTGAATATTTTAAATATTTTTTTTTATTAAACGTTGTTTTGTGTTTTGAATAAAAATACCACAGTTACAGTGAAAATACCTAATGAGAATAGGTAACAATAGCAATTCGGGTTGTAAATTGTTATTTGAAGTAAAATTCAGTTTTTATAGAATGATAAAGGATGTTTGGGTGTAAAGAAATGGATTGGTGGAGTAAAATATTTCTTTTTGAAAATGTATGAACCTTAGATAAAATCTAGATAAGAATTTAGGAGAATTTGTGCATGTTATATCCTTCAATTTTTTAATCACATGTTGATAATCAATAGACCAACAAGTTAGTCAACTTTCTGTTCGAGTCTTATTTTAGGATTTAATTCAATCGAGTTTTTTCTACAGGTGGAATTATATTGGTTGACTTTCGGTCAATCGGAAAATTGATTATGATATTAATTATTTAAATATTCCAACACCCATTATTTTAAGTAATAAAGGTTCATTGATTCATCCGTGTAATTTATTGTTTAATAACGTCCAGTTGATTGATTAACGCTAAATTTTTTCTTGATATTATGGTTGCCACCTCAACAAATAGCATGAGACACATTATCCCACACGTGGGTTTGGGCCTGTTATGTGAATATAAATAATAATTTTTGATAACATAAATATTTTATTTTTATACTATCCTTGTGCCATGTAAAATTTTGAACTTCCTTCTAATCCGCAAAAACGCATCACTAGCTGCTAATAATTTGTTATATAAATATTCACACAGAAAATTCCCATTCCACCTATATGACTTATTATGGACTAAAATTCCAATTTCAAACTAAATTCCATTGTAATTCGTCAATAATAGTAATATTTTTTGTATATCATTACATAATTCCACATTGAAAATAAGAAAAAAAAAACAACTATTTCAGTTTCTTTCCGTTTTCAAAGATTCCAAACATAAGAAATACAAAAAAGTTAAACGAAAACTATACAAAAAAATAAAATAAAAAAAAACATTAACAATTCATTATTATTGTTATTATTATTATTATTATAAATAATATAAAAACTATTTGTTGCAAGTCATTTTATTGAATTTTTTTTTCTTTATATTATTATTATTTTGTCCGAAATTCGACATTGTGGTATGTCTGTTTTCTCTTGTTGTTGTTGTTGTTGGTTAAATTCTTTAAGTTGAATTTTTTTTTTTTGTTAAGAAAATTGGAAATGATTGTTATTGTGTAAGAAAAATTAGATAAAAGAAATCTTCATAAAAAAATTGAAGAATAAAAAAATTTATAAATTTATCGTACAATTTTTTTTTTAATTTAAATTGATTTAATTTAATTTTGATTATTAATTGGATGATGAGTGATTGGATGGTTGATTAGCGGTTAATTTTTGATGGTCTCAGATTTCATTCCTCATATGTTGGAATTTTTTGTATCAAATATTGTGTGATTTTATCCTATTTTGCTTATACGTATTTATTTTATAAAGATCTTTTCTTTCATATTAAAACTAAAATTTACAAGATGATTTGGTTTTAATAGTTAAAACTCTGAAAACCAAGGAGAAATAATTTGGTGAATTTCAATTGACGGACGGTAAACTCAAGCTCAACTGTTTATAGTACGCATTATATATAGCTCCCCAGTCCAGTAGTGAATAATGATATTGTTCGCTATCTTATCGTACGTTTATCAAGAACTGCGATAGTTGTAGGAAAAATAGAAATAATGATCTATCGCACCACTCTCTCGTCCAACCAATATCCTTATGTTCAGAGTTTCGATATCAAAAATAAAGCATTGCTAAGGAGCTAGCAATTTAAATTTATATTTCTTTGTTTTCATTTCTGTTTCCTTAGCGAATACAAATTTTAGTTTACATAAAAACAAAAAGTAATGTAAATAATAAGGTGTTGATAGGCAAGTGGTTATTTAGTTTGACCAAGACTCGGTTCGAATTCCGGTTAGAGCAGAAAGTTTTTTAAAAGCTTTTCTTCAAAACCTTGTGCAACCCACCACACGACGATCAGCACATAAGCCTCAATAACTAAAACTTAATGAATTGATAAAATTACAACGGTGAGGAAATTTGTGCACGGCTCCAAAGATAAAGTTTTACAAAATTTACGAAATTTTGTTAAAAATTTTCTATAAATATACTCCTAAAATGAAATAAATATTTTTTTAAAATACTCACACATTTACTATTTGCATTAAAATTGATGCTTTCCAACGTAGAAATTAAATAATTATTGTAAATGTTTTGTTCAATCTTGAAAGTATTGTTATAATAATATATAAAAAGGATGACGATGAGTTACTAACTTTCTTCTTTTACAAATGGGATGAAAGAAAAGAAAATAAAAAATTAAACTCAAAAGGAGTGGAATCGAAAAAACTAATTCTTTGAGGAAGAACAATATCGAAATTTATAAAATTTTTAATTTATGAATACTATTTTACGGAAATGAATGCTTGAATAAAATAAAATAATAAACTATGGAAAAAATATTGTTTAAGTTATTATCATTATTACAATCACTGCAAGTAAATCACTCAAAAATTATATATTAGTAGGACTAACGAGAGTTGATCCCGGGGAACTAAAACCTGTTTTATGTAGTGATAAAAGGCTACGACCTTATGCAGCGTTATACAGTAGACTAAATCAGTAATTGACCTTGACCTAGTTACCTACATTGGTAATTTCCTGAATTAGAATGTAGGTTATTGGTTTATTGTTGTTTGTTGTTGTTGTGTGTGTCCCAAGCCGGTTGCTAAAGGCCTTGGAAGGTCGTCAGATAAACTAGCTTAGTAATTGACCTAGTTCTAGTTACCTGTATTGGTAATTTCTAGATTTAAATTGTAAGTTATTGGTTTATTGTTATTGTAGAGGTTTATTGTTGTTGTTAAAAGCCTAGGAAGGTCGTCAGATAAACTAGGTTAGTATTTGACCTAGTTCTAGTTATCTGTATTGTTAATTTCCTGAATGTGAATTCGATTTTTAAAATAAAACAATAAAATAATGATGCAAATAACAAATATAATAATTTTTCATGTGGTTTTTATTCATTTTTTACATTTTTTGTGATAAATTAAAAAAATTATTGTTATGAGTTTATAACATTTAATCGTTAACATTTAATCCCCAAATTCGTTCTTCTTTATAATCATATTCAAAACAAATTGAAAAATTTATAAATAACCTTGATGAAAATTTCCTTTACAAATTTAGAGTATTGCCCTGATTTAGAGTATTGAAGTTTTTAAAAAACAAAATGTTAAAATAAGTATAAAAGCCTACCGTGTTAGAAAATATAAATTGTATTAGTTTTGTGATTCAACATTAAAACATGTCAAAAAAACTTCTAATGAAAAGGTTTATAACCTCTGGGGAAGAAGTAGAAGAAGAACGATTTTCAATCAATGCTGAAACAGGGAAATAAATATATGCAGAAGTTTAACTTGCGTAGACGCGAAACTAGATTTTCAATAAAACCTGTACCAAACTCTATTGATCCAATTACTTGGATTAAGGGTGCACTCAACGATATTGTAAAATATATTACAAAAGAAGTTAACCCAAGCGACAAAATTGGAATGACATTTGGTGGTGAAAGCTTCGAACATCGTGGCCCTGCATGAATAAGCTTTCAAACAGCAGGTGAACTGACGTTTCAACATATTTGGGATGTAATTTAAAAAGTTTTTCAAAGCAATTCAGAGGGTGAGTATGAAAATGAACATTTATGACATTTAAAATGAAAATGTTGAAAATTTTGTTTACTTTTCACTTTAATTTCACAGGGTTAAGTACAGACAAATTTTGTTTGACCGCAACATATATCAGTTTACCTTTTGGTAAAGGTAGGAAAAAACAATTTTATAATTTTACTGAAGAATGCAAACAACGCCGTGGTATAATAACAATAAAAAATAAGGATAACTTATGCTTACCTCGTGCCCTAGTTGTGTGCATTGCTAAAATTGAAAAATAGGTCAACTATAGACATATTTTAAAAGATGTCGGGAAAATTCAAGCAATTAAAGCTAAAGAGTTAACGCAAAAAGCAGGCGTAATTATTCCACAACAGGGGTGTAGAATCCATGAACTAAAAAAATTTCAAAATTATTTGACATATTACAAAATTGTTGTCTACCAATATAACACTAGGGGTCGAAAAGTTGTTGCGAACATTTAAATTAAAAAAATGTTTTCAAAATTTTGATTCTAGCAAGCGATTTTTTTTATCGTTTAAAATTATTGAAAAAACAAAATAGTTTTACATAGAGTTCTGGTTTTTCTTTTTTTGAATAAAGTTTGTTTTTCCAAATTTCAATAAAATAATTAAAAATTTCCTTATTATATTTTATCTTAAAAAATGGGTTTGTTTTAAAAAATCTGCTTATCTCTTCTGTGTTGTTTATTGTATTCTAAATTAACATAAAACTTATTTTAATACTTGAAATAAAAAGTGAAATAAAATGAAGAATTGATTATAATATTTGTGAATGTTAATAGCAATGAAGCATTCCAAACTTTTTCTATTATAATCGTCAACAAATAGAATCTCAATTATATATATATTAGGGTTTCTCAAACGGGATCCCGGGGGTAAATTTACATCCCGTTTTCCCGGGATTTCATCCCGGGATCCCGGGTATCCCGCTAATTTTTATTAACATTTTTTTTTACTTTTTCCAAAGATATTAAAAAAATTCTCACTCGAAAATCGAGTGGTTTTTAATTCTCTTCCCTCTGTAGTAATTAATTTCGTTCAAAATTAGGAAAATGTTTTTTTGACACATATGGTGTCATGGTTTTTTTGTATGCTTTTTTTGACACACATAAACACAACAAATTAAAACCAGTAAAACTTAAAATAGGTAGATTTTTCTGAGAAATCTACCTAAAACTTGCGCTTTATTTCTCTTAATTTATGTTTAATGGTTCTCTTATGAAGGCGATTAATAGAGGAACGAGACATGTTCACAATGTGATTTGCAATGTCATTGTTAGCACGAGTAACTGAGTTTGAGCCATCCAGCTTCCGAAGAAGACTCCAAGCAGCCCTACCAGAATGGGAAAAATCAATGTTTTCAACTGCGTTAATCCACTTTTGTTACCTCGCGGTGTCCAGTGAGTATATTAAGTCATCAACCACGTCTGCCTCACCACTACTAAGGTGCTCCTCAAATAATAAATATATCGCTCTCTCTACTCCAACCAGGAATGTATTCTTCGCCGGAAGTCTCTTGCGATGCATTTCTTTGCAGTTGAAATGATGGCTCCTACGAACCTATCGTAATTTTTAGGAATGAGTTGGATCTAGTGAATCACTGCATCCAACTCCGACCCATATTTAGTCCAATCAGTTTTGTTAAAATTGCATCTAGGTTAAGGTGTAGAGTTTACGTGTAGGATTTGGAAACCTACCTCAAAAATTACTGGACGATGTTGAGAGCGTGGAAATCCTTGTAAGACAGCCCTAGATATTGGAATAGGGTTACATTGTTCGTTTTTTGTGGAAACACAGAGGTCGGGATTGTAATAACTTGGCCATCTAATGGATGGCCATCTAGCAGATCTATTAGGTTTTCATGTCTTTCGTATCATATACCAGGAACATGTTGTCGATTGGTCCCGTCAGTTAGTTGTATAACATTGGGATTGTTATTTGAGTAGGACCACTGATTGTGATGGCTATTAAAGTCACCAACCTATATTGCTGGGTGGTGAAACAATGGTAGAGTATCAACTGGCCACGCTGTATATCAACAATAATAAGATGTATATCGTTGTCCGTCTGGTGTAAGTAAATGGGCGCAGTTCATGATTTCTGACTTAATATACGTGCCAAATCCATATGTTTGATGGTAAATAGCACCAATTGGTTTATTTTTTTTTTTTTTTTAATAAAATGTGTTGTGTAATAGGGTTTAGAATATGTGTCACAACAACACATAAATACCTTTTAAGACCTAGGTCTAGACCTGGGTCCCACAACAACTGAAATTTTTCCTCTAGAGGAATTATAATGTTGATATCGAAATAATAACTATAATACTCTTTCTAAGTGTTCAGTTTTTGACTTGCTAATGCTTTCAATGCTCAATTCTAAAATACGGACGAGGGTCCAATGTTTTAAGGTGCTGAGAAGTACCGTTGTTATTGTCATTTTGATTTATTTGTATCACAGAACATGTATCATATTATGTTAAAAACATCACAAAAGAATTGGTAATTTTTGAAGCAACTAAGCAGAGTACAAATAATCTAGATTACACAATGCCCTAATGACTATCACACTGACATCAATTGAATCGGAAAGAGCTTTTTCTGTGGCAGGACGTTTCGTCACGAAAATTCGGACAAAATCGAGTGATGGCGCCATTGGTAAAATTAGTATTATGAATTTATTTTTGTTTTATTTTTATGTATTCTTTTTTATTTAATTTCTGAAGTTTTTTTCATTAAAAATAATGGAAATTTAAAAATCAATAGCGCATTTTTTGTGTTGTTTTAATTTTACACATTTTTCTACCACCCAATTAGAAAAATCTAGCTTTTTAGCGTTTCCCGGGATTTCCCGGGATCCCGGGAATTTAACATTTTTTGTCCCGGCTTCCCGGGATTTGAATTTCTACGGGAAATGAGAAACCCTAATATATATATATATATGTATATATATATATATATATATATATATATATATATATATATATATATATATATATATATATATATATATATATATATATATATATATATATATATATATATATATATATATATATATATATATATATATATATATATATATATATATATATATATAAAACTACTATACACTTACAACAAATTAAATTAATTGTCAATTATATCTAAAACTTTGCATGTTTAACTTAAAGCAATATTTTATCAACTGGATCGTCAGTAACCAGAACTTTATTTAACTGGATTAACAACACTACCGAAATTCTATAAAAATAAATAAATCAAAATACTACAATTTGGAGGATCTCTTGAACGCTTTGCAAAGCCATACAGTGGGAAATTCTAGTTGTTGGTTTTCTAATAACTCTACTGTGCTTCAAATTATAGCGTGAACTACTAGTAATAAATCGAATTATTATACAGCACGAATGTATACAAGCTATATATTTGGGGACCCCGACAATGAACAAACCTTCCAATGGAGTCAACTGTAAGAAGTATCAATTTTATAATTCAATTCAATTTGTTTTTCTCCTCCTTAATTTAAATTAGTGCTTGCTTCATTTTATTGTAAAAATTTTAATTTTATTATAATATTCTTTTTTTCACAGCGACACAACACATATTTGAGGGAAATAACACAAATGATGTAAAAAACCGAAATTTGTTACACCACGAAAATCATTATAATGTGATTGGATCACTCACTCCTGCTTTTTGTTCAGAATATTATTGCGAAAGCTGCAACGTTCCATTTTGGAACAAAAATGAACGCAGATGTTCAAAAACTTGCCAATGTTGTCAGAATTCAACACCATGTCCAAAGAATAGTGAAAATGTTAAATGATCAATATCTGTAATAACATTTAGAGGAAGTAGAACATTTAGAGGAAAAAAATATTTAGATTTTCATCGAGATTTATCATCTAACTCAAAAAGTATTTGTGATATAATAAAAAATGTTTAAATTGTTTGCACGTTTACAAAACAGAAAGACAGCATTTTTATAATGAATATTTTTGTAAAATTTGTCATCAACATGTAAGGATCATCTTTGCTTCATTCAACAAAATAAAAAACAGAAAAATTTTAAAAATTGCATTTATGTATTTTACGATTTAGAGACAAGACAAGAAAAAAATATTGATACACTTCTAAGACAGCATATTCCTAATTTGTGTGTTTTACAGCAAAGATGTGACATCTGTATTGACGATGAATCTCTATATTTTTGTCCAAAGTGTAAATTTAGACAAATAATTTTTGAAAAGAAGAAGCACAGAATTTCGAGAAATAATTGTCGTTGCTCATAATGGACAAGCGTTTGATCATCAGTTTATTTTAAACTATGTTTTAAACAAAACGAATGTGGACCCCAATGAGAGGAACGAAAATTATTTTGATGATGATCAACAATGTCAAATTTATCTACTCACTTAATTTTTTCCCGATGGCACTAGCAAAATTGCCAAAAGCCTTTAACTTATCTACAAAATTAAAAAAGGGGTTTTTTTCCGCATTTATTTAATAAAGTGGAGAAAGAAAATTACATAGGTTCTTTACCGCCTATGAAATGAGTTTCATAAATGGTATACCGAAAGAAATGAGTTTCATAAATGGTATACCGAAAATAAAAATTTTGAATTCAACATGCGAAAGGAAATAGTTAAATACTGTAGCAATTATGTAAAGATTTTGACTAAAGCTTGTTTAAGCTTCAGAAGAATAATTCTACAAGAATGCAACATTGAACCATTTTTAAAAAGCAGTTACAATAGCCTCAGCCTGTAACCTCGTGTTCAGACGAAATTTTCTGCGTTTGAACACGATAGGTATAATTCCATGACATGGTTACAGGCTAGTCGACAATCAATCCAAAATTGCTCTACAATGGCTTGTATGGGAGCAGAACATCCGAAAAATAAAATTTCAATATGCTGCTAACGGGAGAGAAAAACTGATTGGTGGTGTGAAAAATGATCCATTTTGTGACAGGACTAAGAAAGTTTTTGAGTTTCAAGGTAATAAAACAAAATTAAATTTAAAGAGTCGCTGTTACACATTATTAATTGTTATTAACTTTCTAGGTTGTTTTTACTATGGTCATCCAAAGCGCCTAATCCATAAAAGAGATATATCGTTGTGTAATGATTATAACGATACTTTAAATCAAAGGTATGAAAGAACGCTGGCTGAAAAATGAGTATTTAAAATCCCTTGGATATACAGTAATTGAAATGTGGGAATGCACATTTCGTGAACAAATGAAAACAAACAAAAACATGTTTTACTTAAAAACCACTAAATAATTTTTACTGCTCCACTAAACCCGCGGGATGGTGGAGCAAATTTAATTTGCTTATGCGGGCATATTTAAAGCAGATTAAAAACTAGCAAACCAAAATATGGCGTACAGGCTAGCAATGTTTCTATAGAATAAATACTGAGCAACATGATTGGCTTCGAAATCACTTACAAGTGATGATGGAAGTTCTGTTGAAACACTTCTTCTACAAATTCGATAGGATTTAACATTGAGAAATGAATAGACACTAAAATTCAAATTTAATGGAGTCCCATTAGATAATTTTTAGATTTCAACAAAGGAGGCATGTCCGAAGATTTCGAATCATGAATATTTTTATTTTAATAAAAAGTTATGTGTTATAGGAATTATAATATATGTCACAACAACACATAGAACATAGTTCCAAAGATCAATTTCCATGTATGTTGTATTTACTTATATGTCATTCTTATAACTTGGGTTTATTACAGCATGAGATGCCAGTTGGCAACTGACAGGCTATTAAATTTAACAAAAAAAATCCCCTATATCGTTTTTCTCCTTTTATTTTTAAAGTCGATATCGACACAGAATTCTATTAAACAATTTTAATTTCAGTCGCAATTTTACTAAGATTTTCTAATTTATTTAAATTAATCCAACAAAATTGACTAATGTTCGTAATTTAATTAACAACAAAAAATTTTACTTGATTATATATTTAAATAAAACAAACCCAAAACAAAGTATTGTACTCCTTATCTAATTCTGATCGACTGTCTTTCAAATAAAAAATAGGGCAAATAGGAATGAGAAAGATATGAATAAAAACACGATAAGTTGTATTGATCGCGTTGATTCATGCAGAAGAAAGTTGTCCGGACAAATGAATTTTTACAGGGACAACAGCTTCGTAACAAAACTCTTACTCTTTGAAACTTTTTACAGTCCAAAGTGTGTAACTCTAGGACTAGTCTCCATGAATTACCTTACAGATGTTCCTTATAAAAACTTGCTTTTTTGTGACTACTACTGGTGGACATTGAATTGTTATACACTTCTCGCCGTTGTGAAACTAGGTCTTGTTATTCGTATGAAGCAGTTCCTATGAATCTTAGTACTTTGGCTTTGGGACAAGAGTGCGTGTCCGAGCACGCATATTATAACGATTTGCATTTTGTACGAAGACATTATTGGCTAAATTTTTAATTTGGAAGCGAATCCTGAGAAATTAATCTTGATAATCGAAGACTTCTCTAAACAACACCATTTTGAATTTGAAAGATGCTTTATGGTACATCTTCTTGGGAAAGGTAAGCCGTTACACCAGTTCGTAAGGATGCCAGTGCTGCCGAGTTTGTCGTGCCAACCATAGTGAAACAGATTAGAAAATTCTTAGGCGGTTTAGTGGTTACTATCGTTGGATTATATCTATTTCAGTTTTACCTCTTTAACGGCAGCAATATGGAGTTTATCAAAAAAGTCTATAAGTATGGATTTGTGTGGACCCCCGAACCTGATGTGTCCTTAAACTTGCTAAAGAAAGCATTAACTTCAAAGCCAGTTCTAGTTTATAAACCGTTTATACTGGATGAAGTTTGAACGATTATAGGGATGTTACACCTTACCCTTTGCATAACAAACCAAAAGACATATATTTGAACATTAAAATTCACCAGAGGATAGTTTCGATGTTGTACTTTTGTATCGTTGTACAAACGATTTTGTACATTTACCAAGAAATTTTAGAAACATATCTTACGTAGCAATTTTTTATCAGTTTTCTCTTTTCGTCAACAACCCGAGCAGAAATTAGCTAAGGAAAACCTGAATACAGTCAGGACGTGGTGAGGGCCTGGTCAGTCCTACAAGGGCAATCCCTATTAGGGCAATCTGATGTGGGCCTGTTCCGGGCCTGATTTAGAATACCAGGGTTAACCTTATTTGAATATATCCGGCCCTGATCAGGTTTTTCGTATTTGACCCCTAGCTGAAATTTCACTAGAGCATTATCCATTTTAGAAATATATAGTTAAATTGTGTATCAATCTACTTTAATTATAGATACCTACGGTATCTATTTTCCAAGGGTTTTAAATTTTTAAAATGATACAAGAATGTACGGATTAAAACGCGGACTCTAACAAGGAAAATCTCTAACGAACAAAGATAATTTATCTATGACGTTTCATTATGGCTTTTAAAAACAAACAAAAGTAATTCATAAATCTAACCTGCAAACTAGAATTAACATCGAGAGAAGTGATAAAAGACAATATTGTTGATTGTAGTTTTCCTTGGTGTCAACTTACAATCAATATGTGTTATACGACAGGTTTCTATTTTTTTTTGTTTTCTTCAGCCAAAAGTTATATTTATGCCACAAACGCTGTTTAACATAATGATATTATAGTGGACGCGAAGATCTTCAGCAAATACAAGGCAACAAAAATGTGCCACTTTCACAATAAGCAAATATTCGTCTAGTGGTTTAAATATGATACCACGTCCTGATCTCCACACAAATATATACTTCAGCCAACGTGCCGACGCCCGTAACAATTTCCAACGCCATATGTCAATCAAAAAAATGCAACATATTATGGAATGAACTCACCCCCAAATCATCGTCGTTTGACCATGGGGTGCACGCCTCTGCTTTAAAACACTAAAACGATAAAATTCCGGAACACCTTGTACAAACAAATTATCCAATAGTCATATTCACATAGGTTGGGCCCTTTTCAAATTTTTGTCATCTTGTCTTTCTCGAACCACCACCATATCGTTTAAAACATCTAATATTTTGTTTCAGTTATATTATTTTTATTTTAGCACAATAAAATATCGTAACAATAATTTAACACCATAAACATTTTAAATTTTGGAAAACACAGTTTAAAATTTAAGTTAAACAATTTGTTTGTTACGATTAAAATAAAATTTTTGTCTTTAACTTAAGTTTTAATTTTAATATTATAATAAAAACCCCACCGCATCAAGAACTTTTATTTTTGAGTTCTGAATCACAACTCAACTTAAATTTAAAAATATTTTTCCTTACATAATTTTTAATTACTTTAAACAAGAAGGAAGGAAGAGTTGATTGCATGAAACAGATGCTCGTTATTCATATTGTTTGTAATCAATACATTTACAATCTAGAACGTAGCCAGTTAATAACAGATTGTCTCATTTTTTTCCATAATATTTTTCCTGTTCTTCTATCAATTTATAAAACATAAACAAAAGTAAGAACCACCCGTTTATCAATTAAGAATACAGCAAAAGGCTGGTAAAAGGCAGCAAAAAGCTGGAAAAGTTCATGCATTGCAACAATACATTTCTTTCTCTGTTTCATTGTTCTAAAGCTATCAATTCTTTTGCCTCGTTTTTATGTAAACAATGAAAATATAAAGAGTGCAACTTTATATTTAAAAAAAACCATTATAACCTTGATGTTTTACATGGAGTCCAAAGAGGAGGTATACCGATTGATTGTAAATAAAAAATGTTAATGAAAAATGTAATGAAGTCGTATCATAAATGAAAGATGGAAAAGTGTGGTGGTTGGTTAAGAAATTAGTCTTTACTGTTAGTGCAGTTAATTAGCTGTTAACTACAAAGATCTAATTTCCTGTCAACCCACCTATACAGAACTTAAGTTTGTTCTGGAGTTGATTGTAGATTTTCTTATAAATGCTACATGTTAAATATTACGTAATTTGGCGGGCATAACAATCGTCTTATGTATGTTTAGTTATTGCTTCTCAGCTGAAAGACTATATTAATAGTGATTAAGGTGGTATGTATGTTTTAATTTTTTCCATTTAATTTTTTTATTTTAATTTGATTAAGTTATGTATATATAATATATAAATATATATCAGTGTCTGATCAGGTCTGATCCGGTAATTCCAATCAGGACCTGATAGGACAAAAGCGTTACACTCCTCATCAGGGCCCAATTAGGCAGCCCAATGCCTGATCCAGGTTAAGGCAAACCTGATCAGTACCTTACTTGAGCCCTGACAAATTTCTGCTCGGGTGATTGCCCAGAAGTGACAACCCTTAAGATTTAAAAAATTGTAATTCAACATAAATCAATTAATTTAGCATTTATTTTGTTACTGCTACTATGGGTGATATTAAAAAAGTTATGGAAAATAAATGTCGACCTAAATATAATAAACAGATTTATTTGTAACTAGCAATAAATCGATGAGTGTCGGTAAATCGATAAGTATCGATATATCGGTAAGTATCGATCAATCGATATACGTTAATCGATATTGTTATTCGATATATCGATATTTTATCATTCTGATATCGTTATTCGATATATAGGGCCATATTTATGTAGCAATCGTCTAGTTTTGACTAATTTGGAATACATGGGTATCCAAAGCTTCCTCCCAAGCATATTTTCTCAAAAAAATTTTTGAGAAAGTTCTTACCAAAATGTCAGGGGGTAAGATTGTGCTTTTTGAAATCCAGACAAGTAAGATGTCGTAAGCGTTGCCGAATAAAATAAAAACTAAAATGTGAAACCAATTCACATGCACCGTGCTGAAGTTTGAGCTTAATGGAACAACAGGTCTAGCAATGCTAGCATATTTAGTGAATATTTTCGTTTTGTATGCAAAATGTTGATTGCTGAATTTTTGTCGATTTATATCGATATTTATCGAGAAATTTTTTCATAATGTAGAAATCATAACAAAGCGAACAAAATTAACATTTATGTAACAATGAATTGTTGTTCGAATATTGTGCATTGTATTATCAAAACTTTTATGATACTGGAAAGGTCAGGAACCAACATTTGGATTTTCTAATAGAAGGATATTGCTGTTAAAAAATAATATTGCGATCAATATCCATAAAAAATTTTTAGCGTGTATCTAAATCTGTCAAATCGTATCCCGACTAGCATTTTGTTCAGTCATGCCCTATTATGATCCGGCCCGGATCAGGGTGTAATAAGGTAAGACCTAATAGGGAATTTGCATCCGGCCACTATCAGAAATCATACATGATTTCACTAATAGGGCACGCCCTATTTGTCCTGATCCGGCCCCGACAGTAAAATCCCTAGTAGTAAATGCCGGATCTGAGCCGGATCAAAATAATATTTGATTTTTCAGTTAAGGTATGTCTATATGTCCTGATCTGAGCCCTATTTCATTTGAATAAATTTCATTTGGTTAAACTTCACTAGACTACTATCCATTTTAGTTATATATATATATATATATATATATATATATATATATATATATATATATATATATATATATATATATATATATATATATATATATATATATATATATATATTTATATATATATATATATATATATATATATATATATATATATATATATATATATATATATATATATATATATATATATATATATAGTTTGCTTTCATTTAAGGTAAGTATAAAGTTAGAATATTTTATGAACGAATTTATTGGACATTTTTAAATTAACGTATTTACAAAAATTCTACATTTTCTCCTTTACTTACTAATAATGCCCTATTTGAACTGATCCGGTCCTGGTCCGGTTCTAGTAGGGCTGCTTGATCCGGTTTGGATAGATTGAGTCGTTACATTACTGATCAGGACCTGTTCAGGGTGCCTGATCCGGACCCTATTAGTAGTAGGGAAAGCGGTATCCAGCGCAGATCTGAGCCCTTACATAATGCTAGTCGGGATTTTATTTGTTTGGTTTGCTCTCTGAGACTTTTTCGTAATTTTTTCATTTGATTTAAAAAATCTAACCACAAAAAAAAATGGATTCTCACACCCTGTGAAACAAGAAAATGAAAAATTTTCATTTTTGTTTTTATTATAACCAAACATATTTTTTTGAAAGTTCATTAATGAAAAATAAATTTGAAAATAAAAATGAAAAATAAAATTCATTTCTTTGCAATTTTTTGTATTAAATTTCTAGACATTACTATGTATTAATTCATAGGATGAGAGAATAGTTCGTCAACATCTTAGGTCAACATTCTAATCAACTTCTTAAATCACAAGTGTAGTGTCATTATTGATTGTTGTCAATCAATGCGAAACTAACATCTGACGCAAGTCAATTTATTGCTATATTTTGGTTAGAAAATATAGACAACATTAGCATGTCTTTATACTATACTTAGCATGTTTATTAGCATGTTTTTATACTATACTTTAAGAATTATTACATAACTTAAATATTTCTTCATATTGGTAGAAAATATTTGACTAAAATAATCACTGATTACTTCCATTAAATAAATTCAAATTGCTTGTTACGAAGGCGGTTGCCCTTTGAAATGCTTTCTAGAATCTAAGTTGAAATCTTAATTTTACCGATCAAATGCTATCGATGTAAACTCTTATTATTCGTTCTATTCTATAATAGAACAATGAATTCCATGGTTCATTTCATTTAAATTTTTGCTTTCGTTAATTAAGGCAAATAAATACTTCTAAAAGTATATGATTTGGGGCAGTCGATCAAAATTGACATGAACGCCATAAGAAATTAATTGAATAACTTGTGAACCCTAAATTGGGAAAAACAAAAACATCCCTCCAGTTAAATGATATTCACTTATTTATTATACAACCGTACTATTAGGAATGCAACAATTTTTTCTGATATGGAATGCCATAAATATATTTTGCTTAAGGCTACCGTTAATATGGGTGAGTGAATTCCCTTCTAAAACTTGTACATTTCAACATTTGAAGTGAGCTGATAAGATTTACCGAGCTATCAAACTGAGACTAGTGAGTACCACCTCAGAGATGTCAGAATTGGAGTATCCTCAGGATGTCGGGATTGCTTATGGCTTATTTTATAATATATATATATATATATATTAGACTGGTCGTTAAAAACTAAATTTTCCGAGACGCCCCCCAGAAAAATTCTTTGTGGTCAAAAAACCATAACGGCTTTATTTTTTTTTTTTTTAAGTGAAAAGAACACGTGCCGCAAAATCATCGAAGTTTATTTTTTGATAAAATTGTTAATATCTCATAAAATATGCAGATGTCAAAAAAAATCACATAATCATTTTTGCAGGAAATTTAATTCTCTACAAAAAAGGTCCAAGTCATTTTTTTCCTAAAACCTATATTTCTGATGATATTTTGAAATAAAACTTGAAATTCTTCGAAACTCGTAAAACCAAATGATGAAAATTTCGACGAAAAAGTACTAATTTTGATTTTTTTTGTCACGATTATTTTTTTATACATTTCATTCTATAGCATAAGAAGAAAATTAGGAGTTTTTCGTCATCATACAAGGAAATGCTATCGCTGACGCTTTAGCAAAGCAAGGTGCCAATAAAAAGTTTGTTGGACCGGAACCATGCTTTGGAATGGCCAAGAGTTCGCTCAAAAGCACAATCCAAACAATGGAACAAGAACAAAATGTTAAATTATGGAAAAGCAGAGAGGGACTAGTACACTCCAAGAAGTTTCTAGGTAACCTCCCTGTTTCACCCTTAAAAACAATCGACTTAAACAGAGAGTCTCTAAGAATTTTAACGTGGTGCGTTACTGGACATGGTCCTTTAAACCACCATCTTAACAAAATAGGCCTTGTTGTTTCCGACAGGTGCAGATTCTGCTACTCGGATGCGGAAACGATGGAACACGTCATCTGCAGCTGTCCTGAACTCTCTGGGCACAGATACAACCAACTTGGTCATAGAAGACTAACACTTCTATTACCACAAAACGTCACTCCAATTGAGCTAATTAATTTTATTAAAAGTCTCAACTTGGATGACAGAATACAACCAGTAACGGCACAGACGACGACTGACTAATAACAAAATCAGGGTAAGCACAATAGACCTTCAGGTCGCAGTGCTACTTGAACTGTAAGTCTCAAGGCCCTCCAATAAAAAAAAAACCCACACTGTCGTTCTTTCAATTCTCTCTATTGTTCCAAAAATTCTATCAATGTTTCATATCTAAATTCATTAAACTAGAACAACTATTTATATTTTTCATCGAAGTTTTTTTAATTTTAATTTCCAATTAATATATTCATTGACACACATATTAAAATATATATTTAAATTCAAGAAAACAAACCAACCATTTTGAAAATTCATTCAAATGTAACAAATAGCTTTGACGATGAAAAATTTTAAACGGTGAAGGAATTCACCTGTCTGTCGCCTATTGTTCTCCAGTATAAAATACGAAAAATAAATGTAAGACTCAATTCGAGTGAAACGATATAATACAAACAGAAAAACTAAAATGAAAGACATTAGAATTAAACCATAAAACAAGAAAAATCTTTCATGATCATCATAAGTATTTCGTATAACAACTATTTCATTCATTGATGAAAAATATATATTATAAATGTTCACGATGATGAATGATATTACATTATACGAGGGTGGGGAGAAAAGTAAATATATTTATCTAAGGACATGTATATCATCTTTGTTTTCTGTCTTATTTCTGATATCTTCAAATAGTAACAACGTGAGGTTTCCATAAATGGTGTAATATATATACATGTATCCAAAACATTTAAGATATCAATGTTCACTGACAACACAAAAGGAAACTAAAATAAATCGATTCTTTTCTATTGCATTCAAAAACCAAACAAAACTATTTAATGTCCTGTTTTATATTCTGAATGAATTGCAACAAAATGTCCTTTTTTCTATTAAATACCCCAAAAAACAAAATAATAGAATAAATAAATTTAAAACCTGAAATAATTCTCATCCTTTTGAACGTGGAACAATAGAAAAGTGTGAATCCATCAAGAGATTGAAAGGAAGGCCCCATGAGAGTAGATTGTATTTCAGTTGTTGTTTTGTTTATGAGTTTTTTTTGTCGTAGATTTTCTTACGTCGGCTTTTGTTGCGATTTCAATTGAATGAATGACTTAAATTTGTTTGAAATTCTTACAAAAAAAGGACATACAATAGAACAGGAAATGATTATATTTCAAAGCAGGTATTCTAGGTGCATATAGGAACGATATATGTTTGTTTTGTTGGAATAGAAATTCTCGGTAATTATACGGAAAATCCTAAACAATTTTAATTTTTAATGGTTCTTATGTAGTGGAGAATATTTTGATCATTCAGATTTCAGTTATCATATTCCAAAGTTTTTAGATTCAAAGAAAACGTTTTTCAGGTATGCATCTGTTAAAATTGAAAAAAATAATTTGGGTCAAGACGAGATTCTTATGATATTAAAATACATCAAATGAACTTCAATCAGATCATTTCCACATTAAAAACGCAACCGAGTCTCGATTTCACAGAAAAGTCTAATTTTAAGGTCGTACATTAACAACTGATGTTAAGGGATCAAAGAAAAAAGTTCCTGCATATTGCGGGTTTTGTAAGCACACAAAACAACGAACTTGAAACATAAACATTCAAATTTAATTAAACAGAAAGACAAATCTAATAAAAAAGAAGCATTTAATATTAGCACTGAATCTAATTTCCAACTGTGAAGCCCGGTTGGCTAAAAATAAATGATTCCGACTAAAAATCTGGCATTTTGGACATAAGTATTATATCGGACCTACAGCGGAAGGTGATCAGCTCATATAGTGTTTGCTCAAATTATCAACAACATTGGTTGACTGTCGATTAATTTGAAAACCACTTTGTTGATGGTTATTCCTGTTTTGCTTAAAAACACTTTGACCTAGATGGAACTGCTGGGCCTTCGAGTTCGAAGTTCAACGTAACCACTAAGCCACTCCATACTCCAGGCTTCTTTTCAAGATACTAACAGATCTTTAATTTTGATCTATACATAGTTAAGAAACTTATTTATATTACCCCTTATGACATTGATTTTTCCCGCTTAATCGCAAAATAAATCAAATCAAATTTCAAACTTCACAAAAACTTCGTTTTAATGTTTCCAATTTCCATGGATTTTTATACTATATTATGAGTACGTACAATCACATATTATTTACGTTTCGTGTTTAAAGGAAGAGGGTGTGACTGTCATGACAACATTAAAAGACAAAAGGAAAACACCTTTTTTGTTAATGTAATTTTATTTCATTATTCAATTCGTTGAAAACAATGGCAGGATAGAGAATAATGGCGGATATGTTATTACTTTTTATGCTATTGATGAAATTATTGAATTGAAATTTTATGTTTTATGATTGTTAAAAGAATTTTGATTGTTTTAGATTTTAGAAACGTGTGTAATGATTTTGTGCAAGGATATGTTTTGTAACGGAATTTGTTGATGAAATATTAGTTCCGAAGCGTAATTAGTATTTGTAGGAGAGTAAGAACACAAAGTTTAATGTCTTACTCGTGTAAGGCTTGGTTGTAGTGAAAAACAAAAAGCAATTTCGTCCTTTATTATGTTATGAAAAGTTGAAGTACATATAGTTCGTAGAAATGTGAATTAACGGCAATGTCGTGACTCGTGTTTAAAGATAAACAAATATACTTATAGCATCTCAGTTTTAGTAAGAATAATTTACGGGTAATTTACTGTGCATTCAAAAAAAACAATTTTATATTGAAAATCGAATGAAGACCCAACTAGCCGATTTTCCCCATTTTCTAACCAAACCTAGGTTTGGTTAAACAAACATTAATTTGCACCTTTTTAAATTTTTTTTTCTTGGTTTTGACTCAGGGTGGTGCGAAATTTGTAAAGCATTTATGAGGCAAGGAAAGTTTAAAGTTAAATTGTTTTCGAACAGATTAACCGATCTTAAAAATTTGTTTTTGTTTAAAAGGTACTAAGAGAAGTTTAACAAAATATTACACTGATAAAATTAATTTATATTTTTATACAATTTTTTTAATTGCAATTTTTCAAACTTGGGATTTTAAAAAGATCCGTTTTTTATTTGTTTATCTTTTAAAAATTTATTCGTTATTCAAAGCGTATACAACAATTATAGACAAGCGTTGTGTTTTTTTAAGAAAAGGCATTTGAGCATATTAGGTATTGGTTCGGATATTTTTGTACTTTGTTCCATACACTAAAAACAAGTCAACCAATTCATACTGAGCTTATTTTGGTAAAAAAGTGCGAAATAATGTTTTATACGAAATATTACACTGAAAAATTTTTTATTTATATTTTATTTATTTTTTATTTATTTATTTATTTTTTGACGTGTTTGGAACTACAAAAATGCGGATTGGCAAGGCCTCAAAAGTCATTATAAATGGTATCCATGGAAACAAACTTGCTTAGTTGAACAAGATGCAAATAAGGCTGCTGTGATTTTTTCTGATGTAATACTGGCAGGAATGCGTAAATTTATACCAAATAGTCTAATTGTCCCGAGAGTAGATCCTTGGTTCACCAAAAAATGCAAAGAGGCAATTAAACAAAATCAATTGCGTTTCGCAATTACATTAAAACAAGCAATACAAAAACCTTGCGAGAATATAAAGCTGCCAGAAACATATGTCGGTTATTGATAAACAAAGAAAAAAATCGTTATAGTTCAAAAAAGCAGCGAAATTTGCCGAACATCCTACGGGCTCTCGACAGTTTTTTAAAGCCGTTAAAGCAGTGCAAAATAATTTCACTCAAACGTCACTACCACCTTTAATTCATAATGATGTACCCATAATAAACCCAAAAGTAAAGGCTGATCTTCTTGGAAAACTCTTTTCTGAAAACTCAACTTTAACTGCACCTAATTTCCCGCCAAAACCAATTCCTCAGGTACCGTACAAAATGAAGCGTATCATCTTTCGCAAGAATGTCATACGTAAGATGCTTTTGCAAATAAATTCCAATAAATCATCAGGTCCTGATAATATCCCTCCCATCGTACAGAAAACCTTTGCTAGAGAGCTAGCACAAATTCGCACAAAAATCTACTATCTATCGTACAAGAAAGGTGTATTCCCAGACATTTGGAAGTTTGCTACCGTTCAGCCTGAATCAAAAAAAGGAAAAAAGAATGACCCAAGTAATTACAGACCGATATCCATCTTGTCGGTTGTTGCAAAAGTGTTCGAAAAATATATTAACTATAATATTATGACTTATTTGGAATCTTCAAACTTTTTTAATGGAAGGCAATATGGGTTTCGACAGGCACGATCGACAGGAGATTTGCTATCTTATGTAACACATGTCTGGAACAAGTCGCTCGAGCACCATGGTGAAACATTTGGCATTGCACTGGATATATCCAAGGCCTTTGACAAAGTATGGCATGACAATCTTATATGTAAGATGAGATGTTATGGTGTTGAAGAGCAACTTATTTCTTGGATTCAAAACTTTTTAACTGGGAGAGACTTTCGAGTAAATATCGATGGGATATCATCGGAAACATTTTCTACCAACGCAGGAGTGTCTCAAGGATCATCTTTGTCTCCCACCCTTTTTCTTATATACATCAACGACTTGTTAGATTCCACCGTTCATTCCATTCATAGTTTCGCCGATGATAGTACGCTACATGCATCCCATGAAACACAAAGGCAACGGGCATCTGATGTTATTAATAACCATAGATCTAATTTGACGGATTCCTTAAACTCTGATCTTAAAACAATTTTAGAATGGGGTCACACAAACAGTGTAGAATTCAGTGCAAGTAAAACACAGTTTTGCCACTTTACAAGATCATCTACATCTAACCCTTTTCCATTAAAATTGATTGATTTTAACGATCTAGAAGAAAAGGAATCTATCAAACTTTTGAGGGTTGAGGTTGAAAATGATATGAAATGGAATACTCACATTTTCAATCTTGCTAAGAGCGCGGTTCAAAAGCTAGGATATCTAGGGAGTTGTCGTAAGTTTTTCAATAGCGAACATCTTCTTTTAATATATAAATCATTTATTCGCCCCTGCATGGAGTACTGTTCTCACATCTGGGGTGGTGCATACCCAACCTCTTTAAAATGTCTAGACACTGTCCAACGGAAAGCAATTAAATTGATCGGCAATTCAAATCTTACAAACGAACTTGATTCGTTACAGCATAGAAGAAATGTCGCTGATTTGACGATATTTTACAAATACATTATGAATGAGTACTCTTCTGAGGAGATCAAATCAATACTACCCAAACCAAACCAAATTGATGCAGCAAATTTTTGCAATGGATCCTTTGTATTGAAGAAAAGGATTATGAACAATAATATCAAAGCTACAGGTTGAAAGTGTTTTACTTATTAAGAAAAATATGCGTCCCCATTAATTTCAAAAACAAACAAACAATGTAGGTTATTTGAAGAAATCGGTAAAATATATGCAAATATGTCAACAAAGGAAGTGATTTGACTGCGGTTTTAGATTAGTATATAAGTCTGGATTTATAAATGATAATATTCTTATTATTTTTATATTATACTACAAATTAGTCTTGTTATTAATCTTGTTAGGGGTGTGTTAATAGACAAACTCTTCGTGCTACACCCTGGGTTACGCGAATAGTCTATTTCAACTTGGTAGCCAAATATTTCATTTCGAACTCTTGGCTGTGATACAAAAAAAAAAAAAAATAAGCATGAACCAAAATCAAAATCACAATAACAACGGTACTTTTCAGCACCATATGACAAAAAATATTGGACCCTCAGTCCGTATTTTGCAATTGAACATTGAAGGCATAAGCAAGTCAAAAACTGAACATTTACAAAGAGTATTAAAAGATTTCAACATCGACGGGGTAATTCTGCAAGAAACGCATGCAGCAGATGAAGCGCAACTTACATCTAGAGGAAACATTGTTGGTTACAAATTAATTAGTGCTATTTACCATCAAGCATATGGATCTGCCACGTATGTTAAGTCAGAAATCATGAACTGCAGTCATGTACTTACACAGACGAACAACGATATACATCTTATTGTTGTTGATATATCAGACACGAAGATTGTAAACGTATACAAGCCTCCAAATACAGGATGGCCAGCTGCTACTCTACCATTATTTCATCACCCAGCAATATATACTGGTGACTTCAATAGCCATCACACCCAGTGGTCCTACTCAAACAACGATCCCAATTGCATACAACTGACGGACTGGGCGGATGGTAACAACATGTTCCTGGTATATGATGCGAAAGTCTTGAAAACCTTCAGATCTGCTAGATGGCGACGTGATTACAATCCCGACCTCTGTTTTTCCACAAAAAACGAACAACGAAACCCTATTCCAATATCTAGGGCTGTCCTGTAATCCAGTAATTCTTGAGGTAGGAATCCAAATTCCACTCGTTAACTCTACTCCTCAACCTAGATGGAATTTTAACAAAGCTGACTGGGATGATTTTCCATCCATCTGGAAGTTGGCCAATGTCCAGCTTGTCCCAAAAAAAAGGAACGAAATGTGATATTTCAAATTATAGACCAATAGCCTTACTCCCAGTCATGTCTAAAATATACGAGCACTGTATTAATTCACACATATCCAAATTTTTGGGAGACAACCATTTGATATCTGACAGCCAATACGGTTTTAGAAACAAAAGATCAACAACCGATCTATTGAACTATGTGGCAAATCTTTGGAATAGCATACTTAATAAAGGTGGTGAAACGTACGTGATCGCATTAGACATCTCAAAAGCATTTGATCGAATCTGGCATGCCAACTTGATCAACAAGCTCGTTGCGTACGGTTTTCATCCCGCAGTCGTGAAGTTGATTCAAAATTTTCTGTCTAACCGATACATCTCGGTATCTATAGATGGCTTTTCTTCTGAGTCTAAATTAGTAGCCGCTGGTGTACCCCAAGGCTCAGTTTTGTCTCCCACTTTATTTTTAATTTATATCAACGAACTGTTGCAAATCACCAGTAACCCAATAAATAGTTTTGCAGATGATAGTACACTGCACAAGTCATTCGGCCCCCTATCTTCAAAGGGTAAAATGCATGAACGAATAAATCCCGCCTGGAGAGATGCTGTCATAAATGTAAACGAGGACCTAAAAAAAGTCGCCGATTGGGGTGACAAAAATTTGGTCAATTTTAATTCCACCAAAACACAGCTATTGATTGTTTCCAGATCAAAGACCGAGTTTCCCAACGATATTTCAATTAATATGTGTGACGACCAAATAGACGAATGTGAAAGCATTCGTTTATTGGGAGTCACAATATCCAATGACTTACTCTGGAACGATCATATAATAGCCATGGCAAAGAGCGCGTCAAGAAAACTCGGCCTCCTCAATAGATGTAGAAAATATTTTACTTCGCATCAATTACTCCACATTTATAAGTCCTATATTCGTCCCTGTATGGAGTATTGTTGTCAAGTTTGGGGCGCTGCATCTGTTACTATCCTAGCTCTTTTGGACTCTGTTCAAAAGCGAGCTATACGAATTGGTGGTGATCGAAATTTAACACTAGATCTTGATTCCCTACAACATCGTCGCACTGTTGCTGATCTCGTTGTTTTTTTTATAAATATCGTCACCAGCAGTGTTCTTTTCATTAAAAAATTTATCACTTCACCGCTTCACAATTACAGAATTTGGCTGCAGGTCCATAATGCCTCAGACATATGTTTTTCCCCGTTTTACTCGTCAATCGGTTTGTGCGGGCGGTCGGACTGTCGAGATTACTCACTGTAATAGTAATGAAATGCAAAGGGGTTTCTTTGTGCGTACATCGTACAAATGGAATGCTTTGCCCGAATCAATAGTCTCGAGTGCATTCAATCCACAAAGATTTAAAAAAAGCGTCCACCTATACCTCAAGACGCATGTTGTTGTGGGACCTGAGTCTTAAAAGGTATCTATGCGTTGTTGTGACACATTTTGTAATTCCTACTACACAACACTTTTTATTAAAAAAAAAAAGATATATACTTACGCATTTATTTTGGATATGTTTTATTTCATGCTTTGACCTTATTTCTTAGAAATAATTTGACGTTAATTTTATTTTTGAAATATTGTACATATATCGGAAATCGAGGTTGGATACAATTTTGTTGTGTATTTCATTACGATTATGTTGAATCGTAAAAATATAAGATCTGCAACTAGTATAAATTAGTTATCGTTGGAATC
Source organism: Diogma glabrata (assembly GCA_963693315.1). Lineage (NCBI taxonomy): Eukaryota > Metazoa > Arthropoda > Insecta > Diptera > Cylindrotomidae > Diogma > Diogma glabrata. The sequence continues at coordinate 128,139,911 of OY856187.1, forward strand.
TCCAAAATTTTAAGTTTATTTCCGATGCTCCATATTACTTCGGTCTGAAAGACCTAAGTATTACATTCATGAGCTCAAAATGAAATTCTTACCCCCACTTTTTTGGCATTTCTCGATGTTTTAGGACCTACTGATTCTAAAAAAGCAAAAAAAAAATGTATGTCTGCCGGCCGTCCGTCATTACCTACACTGCAGGAAAAACGGCTGGAGGAATTTCAAAAATTTTTTTTTCTGCTCATGGTTTATGTTCTTCAGGAATAATTCACAAGGGACAGGTCCGAAAGGACGCTGTGTTCGATAACTGTACCGAAAGTTTGTCAACAAAATCATTATGTGTGTCAAAAATAGCAAATTTTCATATTTTTGGCTTAAAAAACGTTCATTTTAAGTGATTACGAGTAGGAACATTAAATTTGGAGAAATCTTGATGGTCGGGATTGGTATGTGAGATCAAAAACTAGATTATTGCATTATCAGTTTGTCAAAAAAATGTTGTCAAGTGTGTCAAAAGAAAGATTTTTATTTATTTTTTTACTTAATTTTTTGGAAAAAAATAAAATTAATTGTTTATTTGAAATGAAGTTTTATTATTATTATTGAGAATTATGGCATTATAAGTATGTCAAAAAAATGTGTTCAAGTGTGTCAAAAGAAAGATTTTTATTTATTTTTTTACCCCAATTTTTTGGAAAAAAATAAAATTGTTTCTTTGAAATGAAATTTTATTATTATTATTGAGAATTATAGCATTATAAGGTTGTCAAAAAAAATTGTCAAGTGTGTCAAAAAATGATTTCATTTATTTTTTTAGCCAATTTTCTGGAAAAAATATGTAGCTGTTTTTATGACGTAAATGTAATTGAAAATAAAATTGGACATGGAAATTTTTGAATTTGTTATAGTTTTTGAAATATTTTTGGAATTTTGAAAAAGTTTTTATTTTTGATTTTGTAATAATTTTTGCAATATTTTGAGAATTTCGGCAAAAGTTTTAATTTTTGATTTCGTAAGAATTTTTGGAATATTTTTAGAATTTTGAAAAATTTTTAATTTTTGATATTAAGTATTATATAATTTTCCGGCAACGTATTGATGTTTCGTATTAGTTTTGTAATAAATTTTTAAACAGAGATAAAAAATACTTGTACTTTAACAAAGAGCTATGTTTGATATACATCGCTGTCCAAAACTAAAAACCATGTCCTCATAAAAGTTTTTTGCCAAAAACTATATCAAAATTCTTAACCCAGACAGAAGTCTTGATATCTCAGAGCTGTGGGATTTCAGCCCCTCCATATTTTCAATTTACGTTACGAGGTCTTGTAAGCTTACTTATTTTGAAATGAATCTCTTAATTTAATTATTTGAAAAGAATTTAGATTATTTTGCTTAGTTAGTTGACATCTTCGGAATTTTTTCGTATCGACTTTTGGAATACGGTTTGACATATGGCGTGTATATAATTATTTTCTCAAACAGAATATATCGTTAAATTTTTACTTCAGATGGAAGAGCTCTGTAGCATACTGTAGCATAGCATAGAGCTCGAATTGAAACAGTTATCGGATTTAAACAGTATTGAATCCACCAACACACAATCAGTACACAATCATTGATAACGACATGTAGTGCGATCTCGTAAATCTGAAACAGAGGATGAATATAATACCTCGTTAAAATCCTACAACACTATACTTATCTTTGGTCATCGCAGTTTTGATAAAGTATTTAGTCTTCAACCTCATGCTATTTACTAATCTTCAGTTGCATGGCAGAATTTGATAAGTCATTGATCATCGTTTGCATCGCATCATTGCATTGAACTTTAACAGGTTCAAATTCTACCCAATTGGCTAATGGTGCAGATTTCAATACATAGAATTTAAAAATACAATCCACTCCAACTTCATCGCAGCCGCGCCAGTAATATAACGATTAACTATATATAGTCAAATTATAATGACAATTAGTTGAAAATGATTGTGAATCAAATATCAGTCCAATATTTGCTTCATCAGATCAAATCGAAACTGCAGCGCACTCATTCTAAGGTTATGTAGGTACAACAATCTAGATATTTGCCAAAAAGTATGTGCATGTTACAAATGAAAACAGAGAAATGTCCAATTCTGTCGCAGGTGCTAAATTTTTGAACCTTACTAAATGTCCTTTCCATATTAATAATTCTTATAAGTAATATAATACACAATGTACTTTAATTTTTCTGTTTCATTTTATCTGTTCTAATATTCCGGGCACGGTTGCACAAACGGAATGTGTGCTCTGTTTGCAGTAATGAGCGGATAATGTGGGCCATGACTAGACTATTAAAAAGTTTACTTTGATGATAACTATGCGCAGAGCTGGGCGACTGCTCACCGCGCCATAACAGAAAAACATACTTGTCCAGTAATGGTAATTAATACGGTCGTTTAATAAAATAATAATAACAATTATTTGTTTTTTTAATAAAATGTGTTGTATAGTAGGAATTACAATATGTATCACAACAACAAATAAAACCTTTTATCCAAAGCAAGGTCCCACAACAACATGCGTTTTAAAGTGTTGATGGGCGCAAGTATTTGTTTTTGTTTTGTTTTTTCATATTTTTCAAAAAAAGGATACCTATAATTAAGAAATAAATCCTTTCACATATAAAATATGACATGAGCATTTACATTGATTGTTATAATAAAAATTATTATTTATTATTAACATTCGTTAATCATATTATATAATAAATAGTAGTTTTCCTAAACGAGCACTAAGCCTAAAATCGACCATCTATCGGTTGACAGCAAATGTTTCTATTAGAAAAATTTATTCGTGGTCATTTATTTGCTATACACTGGCCAGTTGATGTTAGCTAATCTAACGACCATACATTGTAACCCCAAGATCGACAGATTAATGGTTTTATTTCCAAGTTCAATTTAAGGATCTATTTAAGGATCTATTGGGCACTAAGCAATAAAACTTAGGAAAAGCTATTTTGAAAATTCAACATTAAAGTCAGAATTATAAGTCATCCAACTGAAACTGGATAATTAATGAAATTTTAATTGAAAAATGAAAAATTTGTATAATTTTTTTTGTTTTAATGCCGGTCCGAGCTAGGTTTCAAACCAGATCTCTTTTGGAAAAATGGTTAAGTTGAACACCCAATAAACGACAACATTGAGACAGATGAAATTAAATTAGAAAGAGATGGACAGGCTGCCCGAGGTGGAGATTCTCCTCGCCCGCAGACTGTACCGCCCATAGCGACGTGTATGATTTTGGATTTATAACAACTACTCCACAAAACTTTCTATGTCTGGTTAATGAAAGTCAATACCGACTGTATTGGTGACAGTTTGATGGGGCTGACGTCTACAGTGCTAGAAACAAAAATCCTAGCTGTGATACTTACTAGAGAATGCCGGCCATATACACAAAAAGTGCCTAGAGCCAATCCCCTCTTCAAGAATCAAGACAACATCCACAGAGAGGAGTTTTCCGAAGTCCCATAAAAGGTTTTATAAGTCCCATAGAAGTAAAAAGGTGTTTATTTAGATGTCCATGTCCTGTTAGGACACCGACCACAGAGCTGAGAGTTTTTCTCTTCAGGCTTTAAAGAAAAATAACTTTTTGACTAAAATGCTAAGCAAACATCTTACTTTGTCTGCCTGTTAATAACGCATTCCACAAAAAATTCGTCTAAAGGTCCGCAAGTATTGAAGAGTTTAGAAGTGTTTATGCAAATTTGTTTCCCCTTCAAACGCAAGCGAGTTACCAATGAGTACGTGCATTCACTGATAGCATATACCCCCACTATAAAGACTGTACAAAACAGTTCAAGCGAAAATTTATTGCTATACTTATACTTTTTTATATGATTTGAAGTTCACGCCATCTTGCTGGAGAAGCAGTCTGTCCCCTCAAGATCTCTCTCTCTAGAAGAGATGGACAGTTGAACAAGATTTTCAAGGTAATATACTTTGGTCATGACGTCACCATGCATTTCTATTTCCGGACAATCTTTCCGTAATGTGTAAATTACGTTCCTTCTACATGTAGTCTGTGGACAGCTATTTTAGCCATGTAATCCACATGTAGATGCAAAGGAGCCAGACCCAACATGGCACCAAACTACAGTGTTGGTGTAGTGCTGTAGTGCACATTGAGTCACTGATACCTACATATTCCAGTCTCTTTTATTTAACAGCACGGATGTATTGTTTTTCAGTCTTTGGCCACACATATCCAAAAGGAAATGTTGGTCAAAGAATCGGGGGCATTGCCACAAACAAATACCAGCCTTATCATTTTGTCAATTTTTTTTTGTTAAATGAGTATTCCAATTTAACTTTCTGTCGAGAATAATGCCTATAAACTTAATCTCGTCTGATCTTAGGTCTTCAGGAATTTATATCCGTTGCTGTGACTGCTATTGTAATTATTGTTTAACGACACACTTTATTTTAAAAAAAATTATGTAAATAATTCTGTCAGCGTTTAATGTACAAGGTAATTTTTTTGCGAGGGAGCAAACTCTTAGTGTCTTGGAAATAGAAAAGAACTAAAGAACCATTTTTTTATAGAGTAATTTTATTAAAAGACAAACCTTTCAAAATTATATATTATTTTCTCAATCAATCACTTTCGTATTCCTTGCTTTTATTGACAAATCATTCTTTGATTAAGTTCTATTCAACTTGAATAAGAAAAACGCTTACAAAATTTTATTGACTTAGCAACAATTTGTAAAATTTGCAATCATATCAAGAATCAATTTGTCAAAAAAAAAACTAAAAATCCCATAAGCCACATAATATTATAGATAATACAAATCATAGATCATAAAAAAAGCTACCAGAACTATCTCCACCCTTTTTTCTTAAGTTATCTATTGATGCAATGACGTATGAGAACATTAAAAATTTATTTTAACTTTTAACTTTAAATTTCTTTAACATGTCCATACCAGGTTCGGTTGAAAATATATAGTGATTTTATCACAGGTTATAATGTGTTGTGTTTAATAGATTGTTGCAAACATTTTTCATAAGCAGAGTTGACAATCTAAAAACATTAATTAAGGCTAGATACTTATCATCCTTTCTAGCAGTTTTGCTTTGGTTAGAATCGTTTATTTAGTCTTCAAACAACAGTTGCAAGAAATGTGGCTAAAAAATAGATTAAAATAAATCACATAACTTACATGAACCAACCCTTTCACCCCTTTGTTGCTGTTTTTTTTTAAATTTAAAAAAAAAAACAAATTTAATGGACTTGTAAAGATTTGCAAATATAACTTTAATTTGATTTAAAATTACAACTCAATTTATTATTTATTATTATTTTGCTCAAAATCTAATAAGGGATGAAAAAGGGTTTCAATATAGATGATCGATTTGATTTGATTCAATTCCATTGATTTTTTTTGTTGCTATTATTTATTTTTTAATAAATTAAATTTTTATATATGAAATTTGCGAACCGCCTTTTATTTTCGATTTGGGTTACATTATTATAGTGCAAAAATAAAACCATTAAACGGTTTAATAGGGTGACAATGGGAAAAGAAATTCAAATGTTTAAAATATTTGTTTGATTTTATGCTTCCCTTAAATTAGCATATTTTATGATCGTTTTATTTTTGTTAGGTTATTATAGAGAAAAAGTTTAGTAAAAATAAGTTTATAGTTTTGTTGTAAAATTATTTTCGCAATATGTTGCAATTTGCATTTATGTATATTATGTATATTGAATTACAAAGAATTAATTTATATGAAATTTTTCTGGTGAAATGCTAAATAATGGTTACCAGGAATATTGAAGATTGGATTAAAATTTTTGGGTTGCAAAAGTGTAGCAAATGATGTCGAATGTAGCAAAAAAGCAGTTAGTTTTTAACTATATTTGCATCATACAAATCAAATCATTCTTACTTGCTTCCACAAGACATTTGTTAAATTATAACATAGTTTATATTTTATAATATTTAACTTGATTTTATTAAAAAATTAATGAAATCTTCAAGGCGGAACATTGCGAGAAGGAACAAGCCGCACTAAGGCTTAAAAGCTAAAAAGTCAACAACCACCGAAAAGGAACCTTGTTTGGGGTAAGAGGAATATATCACAAAAGCAGGCTTTTTCTATGACTGTGACTATGTAGTCATAGCCTGACTTGTAGATAGTTAAATGCTTTTTATAATCCTCATGTTCAAAAACTGAAGGACTTTAAAAAAAACGGTAGTCCTGAATTTACTGCTTCGCAGAAATCTTCTACACCTAGAAAGCATGATCCTAATATACTGCAACGGCGTCCTGAGAGAGCCAAACATTCACTCACAGTGTGAGAGATGGTTTCAGTCTCTTAAAAAAGCGGGAAATTGGATTATTTCTTATACTCCAAGCCTCACAATAGGTTAATTCACATGATCTTGATCTATTCGTAGCCCCACTGTTAGTATACAGTTTGAATGGGTTAGACTTAACAGAAATTCGTTGGTTTGATGAATCATCTCTGGAGTGAACATCTAGGAGACCGTGCAGCCTTCTGTGATCCTCCATTGCGAGTTGATGCATTGCAGGAGAACTAGCTCGACTGATGAACTTATTGTTTCTTTCAATATATCAATTGTTGGCTCATATGACCTATATTGATATGCTTTTTATAAGCCTAAGATAATTCAAGGACCTAGAGCATTGTTGTGTCAATTTTGGCTTAATAGTGTAGTTTTCCAAATCATTTTGATCAGCCTGGTTTTCAGTAAAAATAATAATGATCTTTTTCTCTCTCTGGCGTTTACATCCCATGGAGGGATTTTCCCGTCTGTGCAATCAGCTTCCAATCATCTCGTTCCATGACCAGTTGACCCTAGTTTCAACATCCTATATCACGAAGGTCTTGGAGGATGTCATCACGGCAGGGTCGTCTAGGTCTTCCTCTTCGACGAACACCAGCTGGCTGTTGTTGTGACGCTTTTTTATCATTCTATCTAATGGAGCCATTTCTACGTGACCAAACTATCTAATCAAGTTGGATTTAATGAATCCGATTACATCGCAGCCTCCAAGAAGCAATCTAATTTCATGATTCATTCGGATTCTATACTGATTTTCAGCAACTTTACAGGGACCATAAATTGTTCGTATGACCCTCCTCTCGAATGTTGACAAAATTCTATAACCGGAGGAAGTCAGTGTCCAGCTTTTACTGGATACTCAAATAGACCTACTCAAATCACTGTTAACGAGATCAAATACGGCCGAAATGTTGTTAAGTGGCCCAGATGTATAGAGTTGACTGTCATCTGCATAGAGATGGAAACTGGAGTATTTAAGACAGTCCGGAAGATCATTTATAAATATAAGAAATAACAGAGGTCTCAGAATAGATCCCTGTGGTACTCCACTTACAACTTCCACATCTGCAGAGATTGATTCACCGACACGTACAAACTGAGTTCTTCCAAATAAATAAGAGAAAATGAGCCAGACAGCAACGTCGGAGAAACCAAAATAAAGTTTTAGTTTTTGGAGAAGTAGCTTTTGGTGTACTGATTCAAAGGCTTTAGAATAGTCGAGGAGCGTAAGAACCGTAAACAATGACAAATCAAGAGCTTTAGATATATCACTGGATATTTTTAATAATGCAGTTATGGTACTGTTTTTAGGTCTGAACCCTGACTGAAGAGGACTGATCAGATTATTACTACGGGGTATTGCTCAATTTGCGTATTCTTTATATCAAAAACTTTAGAAAGGACTTTAAGGATGCTAATGGGTCTGTAATCTTCAACAGATTTTGGACTAGCAGACTTAGGTACAGGAGTAACACTAGCACGTTTCCATAGCTCTGGAAAAATAGAAGTTGCAATGGAGTTCTTGAAGAAATATGTGAGATATGGCACAAGAAAAGTCTCCAGCAACTTTACAAAACGCAAAGAGATGTTATCAGCTGCGGTTGCATTAGATTTGATGGAGTTAATCGCAGATATAGTATCACACTCATTAATTGCGGTGAAACTGAAACCTTCATCAGAATTGAAATGGTGATATGGCAAAGGAAGCATTACTTCTTTCATAACCGCGTTAGAAATATGATTAACAAAATCGGCGGCGTTAACAGAGGTTTCTATGCCGTTTGATGTATACGATACCAGAACTCATCCATGGAGTTGAAGGATCACGGAACAGAACTTTTTTTTTGGTACAAATCTTTCATAGGCATATAATATTAGTGAATTTATTACACTTGGCTGATCGTTGACATTTGAGAGATACTAAATCTGGTTCCACGGAAGCAGCGACGACTCATACTAAAGCTCATTTATGTTAATTGATTAACCATCATTAATTGTGGTGTACTTGTTGATTGGTGGTGGTCTGCGATATGTCAAACTAAAAATTATCACGTCATGGTCATAAAAAATAGTAGGTGACTGACCAAAATTAACTACCTTACAGGACTCATGGCCGGGTAGAATAGCAAGGTCTAAGAGTGAATTGCCACGTGTAGCACCAAACGGGATATGAAACAATGAAAGAGAGGACAATATGTCTTTTAAGGGGCAACTATCATTTATTAGGTTAAAATTCAAGTCACCCATAATAACGACGCGATTGTAAGTACAACTAAACCGACAAAAAAATTCATTTAGGTTGTCGATATCTGCATTTGTGCTAGGTGGGGGATTGTAAATGCAACCAACTAGAATTTTACCTCCACAAAATTGAACCTCGATGAAAATGCTTTCTATTTTGTCATCAGCTGATGAAGTGAAAATATAATCTTGCTTGTGAGACTATTCCGCACAAATATACCCACACCACCACCAACCGGCTAAAACGATCGTTATGGTAGAATTTGAAACCAACAATTTTGTAGAGAGCAGCTGGAGTTTTAGTTTTAAGCCAAGTTTCAGAAACGGCTATGATATCCATAGACGTATTTGCTAACAAATGAGCTAACTCATCGTAATGTTTAGGAAAGCTTCGCATATTTAGGTGGGCAAAGTTAATATTAAATGTTGATTGTTTCACTTTTGAGTTAATGAAGTCTTCCGCAAAGAAAAAGTTCGTTCGTTCACAATGTCCATATTTGGTACCATTAACCGCCTAACCACAACCCGTACCACTTGTTGTCCAAAAGAAGAAAAAGCAAAGCACACGTTGAATTAGAACATAAAATAAAACTACTACAATATGAGCTTCCAAATTGATAATGCTATGCTATTGATAATACTTAAAACTTAAAACAAAAAAACCAAAATCAATAAAATAATATCAACAAAAAAAAATCTAAATATTCGTTAAAAACAACTAAAATTAGAAATAATAATAATAATAAAAACAGAAATAAAAAAGACAAGGCAAAGTTGGATAACTTAACAATCTATATACTCTGAGAGAAAATATCCAGTTGGTTAATGTCGTGAATCTTATAATCAGCATCTTCACCTCGAGCTTGAATATAGGTGTAGCCAAATCTTGTAGTGACACGACAAATCGATTGACGTTTCCATTTATATTTGATTTAATTTGCCTTCCGAAAAACATTGTGTTGTTGTGGAGTAAGGTATTCGTTTACATATAAATGCGTTCCCGAGTAGAGCCGATTCTCGTGTCTAGCAAGTTCATTGTTTTAAATCGCTTTAGGTGAAAAGAAAGTGTTACGACTTTTAAAAGAACAGAATGTCACAAGTATTGGTGTAATCTTTCTTTCATTTGCGTTTATGCTATCTTTCCTTTTCATTCTACTGGTCCGTAAAATATCTTCTTTGTTGATGGGAATATTTTGAGAATCAATATTCTCTATCAACGCTTTATCTGTGCTCAAATCACTAGATGGTACATTTGTGATAACGAGATTGATTTGCCGACGTTCACGTTCTTGATTCTCGATAACAGTTTCCAATTCCGTTAACTTAGACATAGATTCTTGAGTATTCTTGTTTAAATGTGTAGTTTATAGTTGTTGATTCAGATAAAAACGCTCGAATAATTTTGGTAATTGATTGTAGAGCCGACAATGTCTAATTGTGGCTTATTCTGGTTCAGTAAAGATTCAATTTCGTCGATTTTAACTTAGAGATTTTGCTCATCACTGCTGTTACCGGGTGGTTTTTCTGAATTCGTAAAAAGACAATCATTATGACACAGATCCGAAATTTCATCACTGCTAACAACAAAAGTGGATATAGTCGTTGCCGTTGAACAAATTTGTTTATCTAGATCATGTAATACTGCATTTACAGTTTTTAATTGCGAAATTAAAACTGGATTTACAATATACGAGTTGAAATTATTACTTGATACCGAACACTCAGCATTTTTTGATGGGTCAAACTGCAAACTCAATAAATCATTTGTTGCAGCATGTTCCAGTAAGAGATCGTTCTGTTTAGATATAAGGTCCATTTTCTTGTCCTATTTAGATTTCCCTTTTGGAATATTATCATCAGTAGACGGAATTCTTTTATTTTTCGTGTTATAAGGTGGAGATCTTCGCATCATTGTAAATTCTTTCATCAATCAACAATATTAACAACAAAAAGTAAGTGAGCTGAACACACGGTTTCTTTGTGACACACTGTAATAACGTAAAGTTGTTTTATTGTTTTATTACACTCAAATATTCAATATTTGTGTTTTCAATGTAAGGTTATTGATTTTATTTTAATTTTTTATAATGAGTTGTATTCACTCATACGGTAAATGTTCATACAAACTAAACTCAACAACTGAAAATTAATTTACTATCGTATAAAAAAAAAACTAAAATCATAAATAAAATTCTTACACAAATCACTATTAACAGATCATCACCTTGTTGTAAGCTCGTTGTTTCCATTTTTGATGGCTGTGGATCTTGGGTGGAAATCTTTTGTCAGATTCCGCGCGTTGGCAAAGCATTCTTTTGAATTTATAGTAGCTGCATGTTGATTGATGTTTGCGACACAGCTCTTCAGGTGTTCGCGTTACTCTTTCCGTAGGAGTTTTGTTGCTTTTCTGGCGCATAGATAATAAGTTTGGGAGCTTCGGGTGTTCCTTTTTAACCATTTTTCTCGCAGTTTTTGTTTGTGGTCAAAGCTTTCGCGACACTCGTCATCAAACCATTCGTTACGTGATTTCGGTGGTGGTTTTTAATTGTAGTTTGTGCTGGGGATATAATGGTTGATTGAAACGTTTTCCATTCTTCTTGTATGTTTAATGGCATCTCAGACGGGATGTCATGCTCTTCTATGCTTTGCGTTAAAATTTCCTGATATCTATTCAATGTTTCCAGGTGTTTAAATGCTTCGACATTCCAGCGCACGGTATATTTTGCTTGTCTATTAAATGTGGAACGTCCGTTACACTTGTAGAGTGTCTCTTAGAAATTATGACATGATCGATTTGATTTTCAGTTCTTCCATCATTTGATTTCCACGTTGCTTTGTGGATTCTCTTATAAGGAAAGAAAGTGCTAGAAATTACTAGATTATACATCAAAGCCAGTTCAGCTGCGCCGTTATTATTGTTGGTATGATGCAAGCTGTTAGGGTCGATATGTGTTTTAAGTTCTGCACTTCTACCAATTTGAGCATTGAAGTCACATTTTTATATCGTACCGCGGGATGTTTTTGATGACTTCTTCGTGTTCTAGAAAGAACAGGTCTTTAATGTCATCTGCTTTGTCTTCAGTAGGTGCATGAACATTGATGATCGTTTCATTAAAATTTTGCATGCGGGTTCTCTTTGTGCATATCCATATATTATTTGGGCAATAGTCGCTAACATGTTGATTCACGCGACGACGTATGAGAAAACCAACTTCAAATTCTCCTTCGTTTTGATGACCGCAATAGAGAGAGTGTTTCCCTTGTCTGTTTCGTGGATTCCAATCCCTGGTCATCTTATTTTTTGTAATGCCACTATATCTAGTGTGTATCTATCGATTTGGTTTGTAAGTTTTAATGGATCTCCTGGTCTTCTAAGGCTTAGCACGTTCCAGGTTCCAATTTTTAAATCGGAGTCCGGGTACAGTACAGTTTCCGATGTCGTTCTTGAAATAAGTACGAGATAATTCGAGGCCTGTGTACAGAATTCATGACAAATAATTTTTTACGGAAATGAGGTGTTAACCCTTTGCTCAACCCAAATTTTCGTGAATTGGTTCGTTTTGCATCTTGAGGTCACCAAAAACAACCTTTTTACACGTTTATATAGCAAGCCGCTTGTTCCAAGACAGACGCCTCTCCAAGCTGGCCCTAACATGGAGAACAGAAGCTTGAGTTGCATTGGTTTTATGGCGCCAATGACTTACCGTCTTGCAGAATCATTTTGGAGTATAAGCAGTATTAACTCTGCCCCTCTCAACTACACCTACCTATTGCTGTTAGCTTTACTCAGGTAGCACGGCGTGGATGTAGAATTTCGGATTTTTACTTCTCATAATGATCTTGGTCAATCAATAAATCAATCGTTGGAATTACAACTCCATGCTACCTTCAAAAGGCAGTTAAAAGTTATGTGTCATCTGTCTACATGCATTTTCTGAGTAGTTCCTGGAAGTTCCTAGGAGTTTGACCTTTTTTGTAGCTTTAAGAGTCTCCATGTTCTTAAAATACCTTCAAAAGATTTCCAGACTCACTGTAGGCATTGTCCTGAAAGCATTTGTGATACAAAAGCAAGCAATCACTCAATGAACAAATTCGATCATTCAGTTCAGTAATTATGCGGTCACGATGATATCACACTCAGTTGTTGTGTTTTCGATTTGGTTGTTGCGTCTTCAAATTTGGTTTTTGAAGATAATCCAACCAAATTTGAGGTTATTGTTACAAAGAACATTCGATTGCTCCAAACTAGATAGTAAAGTCCAAATTGTTTCTTTCAGTGAAAGCGGTAGGGTAGAACCGCCTCTAGTTTTCTATCGCATTCTCAACTGTGACATAATCAAATATTTTGCCTCGACAGCAGCTGAATCTTTGTCAACGGAACTTGCTCTCTTGCACAGGACCTGACTCAGAGATGGAAGAAAGTGTCTAGTTGAATCTTGTACCAATTTGGACAGTATAACCAAGATGGTACTTTAGTAAAATATATTCGGCTGACAACCACGCAGCCGAAAACTCTGTGAACTGCCTACTCGTGGAAAACCTAGGGATGTCATTCGAATCAAACTGTGATAGTGATACTATTGTGCTGGAAAGGATAATCAATGCGTTCATTTCAAATGATGCTAAAATGCAGTAAATCAAACTTAATTACCAAAGTGCTTCACCGGCACTTCTGATCCAACTCTCATGCACAGGTGAAAATATCGTTCTGATTCAAGAACTATGGGTATCGTAAAACTAAATAACTGGACTCAGAACTCTAAATTATAATTCAGGTGAGGAAAAATGGTAAGGTAACATGTAGTATTTTCGCTAAACTTAACTTGAATATTTTAATACAATTTGTCTCGAAGCTGTTTTCTCCTTAATCATTCATTTGTCTAAACAACTGATTATGCATAAATCAACGCATGCAATACAACTTATCTTTTATTCATATCTTTTGTTATGAAGTTATTTTGCCGTAAAAATTCATTTATCTAAACAATTTCTTATGCATGAATTAACGCGTGCAATACAACTTATCGTCTTTTGTTCAGATCGTTTTTCAGCCTGTTTGATTTGCTATCTCATTTTGTATGCTGTTGGTTCATGTAATTTTTTTGATATTTACTTGGACATCTGGTAGTTTTTTGGACCGTCGATCGGAAAAAGATCATCGGTACAGATCTAATTTTATTTTCTTGTCACAATAATAGATATAAAACTTCGACATTTTGTTATATTGTTAGTTGATTTTTTTCAAAAATTTTAATTAAATTGTGTGTCATCTTTACTTTTGTTAAAATGACAGCCGCTGTAAACTAACCTATAACTAAAATTGAACGTACTACCGTTGACTGAATATATATATATATATATACGTCTTCACTCCTAAGATATCACCTTAGCTACTCCTTCTGCCAGTGGTATTTGAAAACCCACATTAACTCGTATGCCAATAGTAAAGACTTGCGTACGTGGGGTGGTCATACTCGTAGATCACAAATTAAAATATGCAAAGTAACAAAAACTGATATCTCCAGCTTCGATGCAACAAGAACAATTTAGTATTTTAAAACTGAATATCGTTTCCTTATAGCGAAATTACTAATATTTATGGGATTTATAAAATGATTGGTATACACTGTTGTCGTGTTACTAGCTATACAGAGTATTTTAGTATTACGAATTAGCAAATTTGTTGCAGTACCAACAGAAAGAAAATAGCTCAAATTCAAAACGATGTAAACCATATGAGGAGGTTCAACATTTTCCCTAACGAGTATCTTTATCACACCCAAATCCAAAAAAAAATCTCATACATTAATTTCTGTTCTGTATTAATAATATCGTAACCGCTTAACTGCCATGTCAACCGCATTCAATAAATATTCCCAAGAATATCAATCAGATTATCCAGCTAACAAAAAAAATTAAAAATCATTTTTCTAACTCAACCTTCCATCTGAGCAAACAAAATCACAACCAAATCAATTTAGTAACTCAAAAATTTTAAAATAAAAATCGCGATCTTTATCGTATAAAATTTCCTTTTCAACTTCAATTGATCATATACATATTGTATATTGTACACAAAATACTTGTGTTGTTTTCCTTTAATATATCTCCTCGTTCAAAATTTGCTATATTTCAATCAAACATTTTTTTTTTAATTTCTTATCATCGAATTTCGATCAAATCTTCTTAGTCACAATAAAAAAACAGAAATCTTACAAAGGTAAGATTAAAATATTCTTTTGAAATATTTTTGTCCTTGTAATGTTTCAATGAAGTGGAATAAAAAACATATACTCGTATGTAAAAAAAATTGTTTCTTGAATTTTTGTTTGTGATAAGACGATTGAGATAAAACCAAAAGTAGGTCCTACAAAAAGGAGATCTTTTGTGCAAAAATAATTGATTTAGAAAATCGAATAGAATTAAATTGAAATTCGATATTAACATTAGTTTTTTGAAAGATTGAGACGCCGATTTTGGTTGTTCAATTAATATTTGACATGTAGTTGATTAAATTCCAATTTGGGGTTACTCGCAATTCACATATGAACAAACGATTCTGCTTTTTCAGAAGAGGAGTGATAATCTGTTGATCAGTTTCAGTTGGTAACGAAACAATACTTTAAGTTTTAAGGACTTGTGGCTCAGGATGTGTTATTTAATATCTGCTTCGACAGGAAAAGACTCAAACCATAGGAATTCAAAAAATTAAAATATGTGACTTACATATAAAAAAAATATTAATTTGCCATAATTTTCTTAATATAAGGTTGTTTGGAAAGTAAGTTGGTTTTTTCCAACAAGAACTTAATGGTATTTTTCAGCATACTTCACACCACTTAAGCCACTTAATCATTAAATATTTTGACAGCTGATTTAGCAAGGCTTGCTTGTGAAAAAGTTTTATTTATTCTATGCAGTAGTTTTTGATTGGCACCCATTCAAATATGGAAAAGCAACATTTTCGACATATTTTATTATTTTATTACCGAAAAGGCAAAAATGCTATTCAAGTAAGAAAAAAATTATTCGATGTGATTGGATTTGATGGATTAGATAGAACGCCAGTGTCAATAGGGGTTTGTAAAAATTGGATCCAACAATTTTGGCATTAATTGATGCAAACCGGCGAATAACAACTCGTGAAATCGTTGAGAGAATTTGTCAAATTTGACCGTTTATAATTACTTTGAAATCCCAGAATTAATCTCAAAGCTCGACATATAGGTTCCTAGAGAAGGAAGTTTGTGTCATTGCGTTGACGTTTTTGATTTGCTTCTCAAACGTCATGAAAATGACCCATTTTTAAAGCGCATCATCACTGTGGATGAGAAATTGGTTGTCTACACAATGTTAAATGCAAGAGATCATGGAATAAAAAAGATGATCACAGCACCTCGAAAGCCGATGTTGATTAAAAAATGTGATGCTATCTATTCTGGTGGGATAGCAAAGATTCATTTTTTTAGCTTCTACCAAACAATACCACGATCAATACTGAAGTGTACTGTTATCATATCAGCTGGACAAACTGAATGATTCACTTCAACAGAAAAGGTCAGAATTAATCAATAGAAAAGGTGTTGTGTTCCACCAAAACAATTCGAGACCACAAACATCTTTGTTAACTCGTCAAAAGCTTTTGTAGCTTGGATGGGATGTCCTGTCAAACCCACCATATTGTCCAGATCTGCCACTTTCTGATTATTATTTGTTACGGTCTCTACAAAGTTTTTTGTATAGTTGTTTGTTATAAAGTTTTTTTAACTTACTTTCTGGACAACCGATTTAAAAATTTAAATTTAAATATCAATATAAACCGACACGAAACTTGGCAAACAAAAAATATTAAAAATATTTTATAACTTTTTTAAATCACTACAATCAATTATTCAAAGCACCCGGTTGTTTTTTGTGTTTGTTTTCATTACCTTCACAAACAAATTTCTGTCGCACATAGTTTTGAATGAAAATAAGACAAAACTTAAGTTATTATTGTCAAAATCATGTATTTTTTCACAAAAAGTTAAATGAAACCAGTCATTTTATAAACTATAAAAATATTTTTTCACTCTCCACTTTTTATTCTTTTGTTTATTTGTATTATCGTAAAAAAAAATCGTTTCGCTTCATTTTTTATTTTTCGTAAGACATGCGGCTTACATATGTGTGTACATACATGTGCTAAGGCGTTTTACGACATGTTCACGGTATAGTCCACATCATGTGCATGATAAGAATTATGCACAATTTTGTGCACGGGGATTTTGAAACCTACACAATGAATGCATATTTCATGCATTTTTTTCAAAATTGCCTTACGGATTAGTTTGAATATTTTTTAGTTTTTTGTATAATATGACGACTGATAAGTGCATGATAAGTGCAACGTGCAAATATAATATATAAAAAAATTATGTATAGTATTATTTCATTCTTCAGAATATTTCTTATTTACGTAAAGTTTTTTTGGTGGAATTACTTTTTGTTTAATAGGTCATGAGTTATTCCCCAAGAATTTTTTAAATTATATTTCACACATAAAATGGTTTTCAAAATTTCAAGTAGAGCTTCTGCTTAAAAAATCTCGTATCGGGATCTTGAGAAAGATCTGTTATCTTGAACTCTCAAATCTCGATGAATTATTTCCACATTTTGGGAGATTCTCATTTCTCGAGAAGTACTGTCAAGAATTTCGAAATTTAACATACCACCATAAATACGATTCAATTCTACAACAACATGAACATTTAGATAACTGTTTCGGACGCCGAACCGTCCTGGTATACATGCTGCTTAAAACTTTTCCGAATAAAAAACTTAAACGTTTTAATTTGGAATCAACTTTATTTTATTTGATATTAATTTTAACAAAAGAAAGTTCTTTTTCACTTAACCCGTTGACGGTCTAAATCGGAGTCCCTTAGTTTTACCAAAAGTATTCTTAAAATTGAAGTAATTTATTCTTTTTTGGAGGGGGGTGTTAGTATATAAATATATTAATTTATTTAATTTATTATTTGGGGAAATAAAAGAAAAGGGAACGATAATCAAATTATTCATTAAGTCCCAACGGCTAACAGTGTTAATTATATATAATTAAAAATTATTATTTGTAAAAATTCATACATTTCCAAATCAATTATTTTGATTAAGATAATCGGTATATGCAAGCATAAAAATGCTTCTGCTGAATTTGGACGAGTTTGTATATATTTGGAAATAAGGTTGTTGTATAGAATTAATGATTGGGAAATGGAAATTGAGAAACGTGGGATCTCACATGACAATTTACTATTGAATCAAAAATCAAAATACGAATAACAATTTCCAAAATAAGAGTAATTTTAAAATTATTAAAAAACTCGCCAGTTCGCAAGAATACAAAATAATATAAAACAATCGATTAAGGTGAGAAACGAGTTGCAATTACTCCTGGACTGCAAGACTAGATTAAATTCTTTTGAAACCATGATTGACCGGTTTTCGCGAGTCAAAGCAGCAGATGTAAAAACAATAAATTATCTCAATTTAAATCATTTGTAGAATAAACAAAAATTGATGAAGTTGCTTTAAATATTTTGAGTGCCATTCAAATAGCCACAAAATCAATAAAAACTCTCAACCCTCAGGATGTCTCATTATTATCTGCAGAGGGAATCCTAAAATTTCTATTCAAATCTCTCCGGAAAAATAATTCAAATGTATGTAGACTCCAAATTGTTGTTTGAAATACAATCTACCTCTCACATCCAAGGAAATGAATATCAATTTGAAACTTCTAAGGAACGCTCTAATTTTGATAAATTCTATGTAGATCCAATTGAAACCGAGCGAAATGTTTCTTTATCTGGAAATTTTGCAGTAAATGGAGAGTACGATTGAATGATAAATGTCTAGACTGAGTGACAAAATCGCTAGACTTTTAATGTAAAACTTTTTAAATTGCAAAAATTAAATATAAGTTTTAAGTTTTTTAAATTGAAAAAATTAAATTTAAATGTTCTTTTTATTCTATATGCAATGAGATATGTATATTTTTTTAAAAACAATTAACTTAAATAATTTGAAACATATATTATTTAATGCATATTGAATTCTTTTATTTATTGAATATACAAATTCATATGTCTCTGTCTAAGGAATCGAACAAAGCACTGAAGAGGAAGGTTCGTGTACAGACACGGTGAATCCTATAAACACGAACCTGTCTATGTAATATTCATCAGTCAACACTGTCCGTGCTGTAAATGTTATTTCTATCAGGCAACCCAACGAAATGGATATCAACGAGTTTTTGCTGCTTTTTCTTCTTCTTTTTACAACCTTCAACCGGTCAACATATATTCATAATTTGTAAATTAAAACATCAATTTATGGAATTAATATTGTATAGAGTCAATCAATTAAAATTATAACGTTTTTCAATTTCTCTGTGAACAAATTAAATAGTTTAGTATAGAATTCATTTTTAAATTCACAATAAATTAATAAGTTTGATTGGTCATCTTTGTATTAAAGTTTCAACAAATAAATTAAAAATAAAATCACAATAAAATCTAGTTAGCCATTTGTTGTATTAAATTTGTTCTATTAAAACAATTAACATCCTGAATTTGTGTTAAACAATAAACAAAGAATTCATTGTCAAATTGAAATAAGTTATTTGTGCAAGTGCTATTCAATTGATAATTTGGTCCTCCGAGTCGGACATTCGCGATAATTAGAACATTCGGTAGCCGTTTCGATACGCTAAGTTTTTCGCGGTCGGTGGCAAATCATTGTAAATTTTTGTGAGTGGTTCCAGCAATTTATGACAGCGTTTTGTGTTGGATGCAGTGTAAAGTGCACGTGCATATAATATATTCATCACATCTGCACAATCTACCGAATTCAGGAAGGAAACAAAATAAGATAAGTACATATCTATTTTCCTTAAATTTATATTCCATTATAATAAAGATTAAAAATTTATTTGCCGTAAATTTATATTTTATCGTGATAAAAAATTAATATAATCTAGATCTTTATCTACCGTAATAAATATTAATACAATAAAGATGGCTGGTGCATTAATTCAAGCGCGCGGATGAGTGTTAGGAAGCTTAACCAAGATAAAAACTTTTAGTCTAAATATAAACAACAACACCGCTATAACTCTAATAGAAGTTCGGTTGGAAAAATTAGAAGAGTTATGGGTTGAGTTTAAGGAAATTGAAGATAAGCTATCTTTGATGTATTCTGAAACTCCAACACTTAATATAGAATTCAAACAAGACGAATTTGAAGATAAATTTTTTGAAACAAAATCACTACTTGTTCAACGTTTGCGTGAAAAGACTAAAAAAGCTACTCAACCTAGTGCTCCTTCAGCAAACTCAACCGCCTTTGATGCACTGCTGGACCAACAGCGAATATTTTTAGAAGGTCTGGCTGACCGTACACAAATTCAAAATGATCGATCAGTACTAATGTCTACAGACAGTATTAGATTGCCTCGCGTGAATATTGAGCCCTTTACAGGTGAATACGATGCATGGCCATCTTTTCAAGATTTATATCTGTCATCAGTTCATAATGTTGCATCGATATCAAAGGCACATAAATTTCAAATTTTGAAAGGCTTATTAAGAGATAAACCGTTGCAAGTAATTAGAAATCTCTTAGTAACAGATGCAATGGTTCTGCACCAGCACTTAGGCGCATCACTGATGAGTCTGACGAGATTATTAGCGGAATACGTGCCTTAGGTATTGAAACTGAATCTCGTGACCCTTGGCTAATTCAAATGTTATTAGCTAAGGTTGATGAAGAAACTCGTGAATTATGGTCTAGAGAAAGTCGTGACAAAGAATTTCCTACAATTTCAGACTTTCTAAAGTTTTTGAACGAAAGATGTGATGAGAAAGAAAGGTCAAGCATGGAAAACAAAAGGAAGTTTATCAAAACAACTACTCCTGTAAAATCTTTGTATGTGACTACCGATACTGAAAGGTGTCCTTGTTGTAAGCGCATTCATCCGTTAAATCGCAGCTTAAATTTCAAGCAAATGTCAATTTCTAAGCGAAGAAGGATGGTAAATGAATACAATGTATGCTATAACTGTTTGAAAGTAGGTCATATGACAGAACATTGCGAATCTGAACGCTCATGCCAAGTATGCAACCTTAAACACCACTCTTTGCTTCATTTGAATCATTCAACCACCTCTACAAGTACGGTTGCTCAACCGTCATCAACACTGTCAAACACACAAGCTGTAAGTTCACAACCTTCAGGATCGCAAACTTATATAAGTCAACCAAACTCACAAGCCGATATTGTTGAAAAATCTAAAGTTTACAATGCCACCACTTCGCGATACGCGTTTTTACCAACAGCGGTCGTTTACGTTCGAGATAGCGCCGGAAATAAATACAAGGCACGAGCTTTGTTGGACTCGGGTTCACAATCAACATTCGTCACCGAAAGCCTCGTTCAAAGGTTAAATCTTGATCGCTCATCAGTAAACGTGAAAGTTACCGGTATAGCAGAAACAATGGCATCATCTGCAAAGGGTCTAGTCAATATATGTATATCCTCTAGATACACTGAAGAAATTAACTTGAATGCCAGTGCCTTAATACTACCTAAGGTGGCATCTACTATTCCATCATTCACAATAGATGTTAAAGCAATTAATAAATTCAAGCATCTTCAATTAGCTGATCCAACATTTTACATTGCTAGTAAAATTGATTTATTGATAGGAGCTGACATGTTTTTTAAAATTTTAAATCCGGAACAAATAGAAATTCAAGGTGACCTGATAATACAGTCAACCGAATTCGGATGTATTGTTACAGGGCAAATGCATAATTGTCAAGAGCTGCATGTATACACAACTAGAGTAACCGAAAATAATACGCACAAGTTGCTTGAAAATTTCTGGAAGTTAGAAGAAGTTCCATCGATCTCAACACAAAGCGAAACACAACATGAATATCTTCACATTACAAAACTTATACTACAAGGAACGCCGTAGGACGGTACGTTGTTAGGATACGTTGTTACCATTCACGTCAGACGCCAAAGAATTCGGATCATCAAAAGGGTGCAGCAATAGCTCGTCTTTTAGCGATGGAACGCAAATTCAAAAAGGACCAACAATTCGAAACAATGTATAAGAAATTTATGGAAGAGTACATTCATTTAGGACACATGGAGGAGATAAAAGACAAACAAATCATCTGTAAGGATAGTGAATGTTTTTATCTTCCTCATCATGCTGTGATGAAATCCGAGAGTACAACAACCAAGTTGCTGGTTGTTTTTGACGGATCCTGCAAATCGTCATCGGGTATATCCCTCAACGAAAATTTATTAGTAGGTCCAACAATTCAAAGGGACTTGGTGTCTTTTAAAATTTAGATCAAATTCAATCGCTTTTTCAGCTGATATTGAAAAAATGTACCGTCAGGTGCAGATGAGTGAGGCCGACCGAAATTATCAGCGGATAGTCTGGAGAGCAAGTGCAACCGATCCAATTTCTCAGTATTGTTTGAATACGGTAACCTATGGCATATCTAGTGCACCATTCTTGGCAGTTAGAACTTTGAATCAACTTGCAGCTGACTACAAGGATGTATTTCCAGAAGGCATAACAATGGCGATCAATGACTTTTATATTGATGATCTTTTGTCAGGTAGAGATGATTTAGATGCTGCAACGTTAGCATATACTAAAATAACCCAATTGTTGGCGAAGGGAGGATTTATCTTACGTAAGTGGAAATCCAATTCAAATTCCTTCATGGATACCAATCCTATAACGAATAAAGAACCGTCAAATTTAACCCTCAGTGATAATACCGAAACTGTAAAAACATTAGGGTTGCAATGGAACCCTACCAAAGATAGTTTTTCTTATAAGGTAGAAGCAGAGCTTAAAGTGGTTTCATCAAAACGGCAGATGTTGTCACAGATAGCAAAAATATTTGATCTTCTTGGTTGGATATCACCTGTCACAATTATTTTCAAAATCAATCTTTAAAAACTCTGGCTTACAAAATTAAATTGGGATGATCCGCTTCCTGCAAAAATTAATAAGGAATGGAAGAAAATACAGCATTATATTTCAGACTTACGATGCATAGAAGTGCCCCGGTATCTGAATACATCCAACACAGTTACTGATCTAGAAATCCATGGATTTTCAGACGCATCAGAATCAGCTTACGGGGCAGTTGTATACTTACGCGTAACAGATGCAGATAGTGCAGTCCATATTAGCTTGCTCATAGCTAAAACAAGGGTTGCGCCGCTACAACAGATATCTGTGCCACAGCTAGAACTTTGTGGAGCGTTATTATTAACAAAGCTAATTCGATTTACGATCAAGGCACTAGAATTAACAAAATACACAATATATGCTTGGACTGCTTCAAGAATCGTGCTTGCATGTCTATCCGATGTTCCTAGACGCTGGAAATGCTTTGTTGGCAATCGAACATCCGAAATCCTCCAAATACTTCCGCGAGATAAATGGAACTATGTTAGTTCTAAAGAAAACCCAGCCGATTTGGCATCAAGAGGAGTTACACCAAGACATTTACTGGATTCGACCGTTTGGTGGAATGGTCCCCATTGGTTGAAGGAACCTCACACCAATTGGCCAGCAGAACCACCTATTGTATCAACTCAGCTTGAAATCAGAAGCGAACCACTTTTAGCTCATCTACAAATTAACACAGATCAACATATTTCATTACTCGATGACTTATTCCACAAGAGTTCATCATATGCTAAAATAAAAGGTATTTTAGAGCGTATATTACACTGGATCAAGCACTTTCGTAACTTATTTATGGTAGACATGTCAAGAAAGGCTGAAGAAATATGCATCAAGTGGGCACAAAGACAATCATTTATACAAGAAATAACTTTATTAAATCGACAACAAAGGGTCGACAGTAAATCCAAATTAATTTCTTTATCTTCATTTTTCGATGAAAGAGGGATCCTTAGAGTGGGAGGTAGACTTGCAAATATGGATGCACCGTTCAATGTCAAACATCCAATCATACTACCTAAATCACACATTCTAAGTGAGTTAATTATACGAGAAATGCATATAAGGCACCTACATCCTGGCCCAACTCTGTTAACAAGCCTTCTAAGACAAAAGTATTGGATAATCAACTGCAAACAAATTGTGCGTAGTCACATCAACAAATGCATCGCATGTTGTAGACAACGAGCTGAAACAACAAAGCAACTTATGGGCAGTTTACCGACAGCAAGAATCACACCTAGTCGTCCGTTTCTGCACACAGGTGTCGATTACGCCGGACCGATATTTCTTAAGTCCAAAATCGGAAGAGGACGAGCTCCTGTCATAAAAGGCTATATATGTTTGTTTATATGCTTCGCTACCAAAGCGACCCACATCGAATTAGTTAGTGACATGACGTCAGAATCCTTCATTGCATCTCTTCGAAATCATATTAATAATCATATTAATAATATAAATCATATTATTAATATAAAAAAATTTCTTTCTCAGAACGAAATTACTTTTTATTTCAATCCAGCCAGCAGTCCACATTTTGGGGGCATTTGGGAATCGGGTGTGAGATCTATCAAGCATCATCTTCATCGAGTACTGAACAATGCTGTGCTGTCGTTCGAAGAAATGGCCACTCTTTTGGTCCAAATCGAATCAATTCTAAATTCAAGACCGTTGTGCCCTTTATCAGCAGACTCAGATGACTACTCAGCATTAACACCAGGCCACTTTCTTATTGGTGAAGCACTCACAACAATTCCTGAACCAAACCTTTTGGAAATTCCAGGTAACCGACTTTCTAGATGGCAGAATATTCAAGCCAGAGTTCAAGGATTTTGGCAAAAATGGCAACTCGAATACCTTCACACCCTACAACAGCGTCCTAAATGGCAGCATCAAACCAATGAATTGAAATTAGAAGATTTAGTGATCATAAAAGATGACAATGCTCCACCATCGAAATGGATTATGGGACGAATTGCAGCTCTGCACCCAGGAAAGGATGGACTAACTCGAGTTGTCACCGTAAGGACATCGGCTGGGAACTTGAAGCGTCCAGTGGTCAAAATTTGTAAATTACCAATAGAAGTTGATTTATTAATTAAGAACTAAATTTCTTAATTGCCGGGGAGAATGTACAGACACGGTGAATCCTATAAACACGAACTTGTCTATGTAATATTCATCAGTCAACACTGTCCGTGCTGTAAATGTTATTTCTATCAGGCAACCCAACGAAATGGATATCAAAGAGTTTTTGCTGCTTTTCCTTCTTCTTTTTACAACCTTCAACCGGTTAACATATATTCATAATTTGTAAATTAAAACATCAATTTATGGAATTAATATTGTATAGAGTCAATCAATTAAAATTATAACGTTTTTCAATTTCTCTGTGAACAAATTAAATAGTTTACTATAGAATTCATTTTTAAATTCACAATAAATTAATAAGTTTGATTGGTCATCTTTGTATTAAAGTTTCAACAAATAAATTAAAAATAAAATCACAACTCTAGTTAGCCATTTGTTGTATTAAATTTGTTCTATTAAAACAATTAACATCTTGAATTTGTGTTAAACAATAAACAAAGAATTCATTGTCAAATTGAAATAAGTTATTTGTGCAAGTGCTATTCAATTCAGTTCGAATTCATCCGAAACACGTAAAATGAGAAGTGGAGTTTTTTTCCGAGAAACTTTCAACCATACCTTTGAATTGAAAAAATTCCAATTGAGTTTGATCTCAAAATCCCCAATAAATTTATATGTATTTAGTTGATTTATTATTTTTTTAAGGATCCATTTCTTGTTTGTTTTACTTTTTTCAATTGGAATTTTTTTGTTGTAATTTAATTAATTTATGTATATAATATATAAATATATATCAGGGTCTGGTCTGGAAATCCCAATCAGGTCCTGATTCGACTATCCCAATCAAGGTTTGATCCGATTATCTCAATCAGGGTCTGACCTGGCAATCCCAATCAGGACCTGATAGGGAAAAAGCGTTACACTCATGATCAGGACCCAATCAAGCTACTCTACCAATGCCTGATCCGGACTAGGGCAAACCTGATCAGGACCGTATTTGAGGCCTAACAAATTTCTGCTCGGTAATTTTATATATAATTTTAATTACAATTTCAATAGAAGACAAAGTGTAGCTCAATTTATGTTTAGTGTTTACGACAATATTGATATTGATTGTCATATACTTTTAATTTCCTTGTATATAATTAAACTAAAGAAAATGATTTATTTAGCATAAATAAATTGCGCAAATTTAATTTTGAATAACGAATTTTTTTTCATGTGAATAACGAAATTCTGTTTTCTTTTGAAAAATTTGGGACGTTTTTGTTAAAAATCGGACAAATTGTTAGAAATCGGGACTGTCCCGCCAAAAGCGGGACGTCTGGTCGCCTTATCCATATATTACTCCTTTACTCCGTTCTTTACGAGCGAGCAATTTAAAAATATTATAACACTCGCAAATACAAGAGTTAAAATAATAAAATATCGTTCTTACTCCTAAATTGAAATAAATATTTCTATCAAATATACTCAAACAATTAATTTTTACTTCAAAATTGATACTTTCCAACGTAAAAAATAAATAATTTTTGTAAATGTTTTGTTCAGTTTTCCAAGAATTGTTATGAAAATATTAAAAGGATGATGTAACGGTACTAATTTGTTTCATTTACAAATAAGATGAAAGAAAAGAAAAAGTAAATAAATAAAATAAATACTCCAAAGTAGGGTTTCTCAAACGGGATCCCGGGATCCCGTTTTCCCGGGATCCCGGGGGTAAATTTTCATCCCGTTTTCCCGGGATCCCGGGGGTAAATTTTCATCCCGTTTTCCCGGGATTTCACCCCGGGATCCCGGGTATCCCGCTAATTTTTATTAACATATTTTTTTACTTTTTTCAAAGATATTAAAAATTTTCTCACTGGAAAATCGAGTAGTTTTTAATTCTTTTCCCCTCTGTAGTAATTAATTTCGTTCAAAATTAGGAAAATGTTTTTTGACACATATGGTGTCATGGTTTTTTTGTGTGGTTTTTTTTTTGACACATAGGAACACAACAAATTAAAACCAATAAAACTTAAAATAGGTAGATTTTTCTGAGAAATCTACCTAAAACTTGTGCTTCATTTCTCTTAATTTATGTTTAATGGTTCTGTTATGAAGGCGATTAATAGAGGAACGAGCCATGTTTACAATGTGATTTGCAATGTCGTCTGGATTTATTTCATTGTTAGCACGAGTAACTGAGTTTGAGCCATCCGGCTTCCGAAGAAGATTCCAAGCTGCCCTAATAGAATGGGAAAAATCAATGTTTTCAACAGCGTTAATCCACTTTTGTTTCCTCGCGGTGTCCAGTGAGTATATTAAGTCATCAACCACGTCTGCCTCACTACTACTAAGGTGCTCCTCAAATAATATATATATATCGCTCTCTCTACTCCAACCAGGAATGTATTCTTCACCGGAAGTCTCTTGGGATGCATTTCTTTGCAGTTAAAATGATGGTTTCTACGAACCTATCGTAATTTTTAGGAATGGGTTGGATCTAGTGAATCATTGCATCCAACTCCGACCCATATTTAGCCCAGCCAGTTTTGTGAAAATTGCATCTAGTTTGAGGATTAGAGTTTACGTGTGGGATTTGAATATCTACCTCAAAAATTACTGAACGATGTTGAGAGCGTGGCAAACCTTGTAGGACAGCCCTAGATATTGCAATAGGGCTACGTTGTTCGTTTTTTGTGGAAAAACAGAGGTCGGGATTGTAATAACTTGGCCATCTAGCAGATCTAAAGGTTTTCATGTCTTTCGTATCATATACCAGAAACATGTTGTCGATTGGTCCCGTCAGTTAGTTGTATGCCATTGGGATTGTTATTTGAGTAGGATCACTGATTGTGATGGCTATTAAAGTCACCAACCTATATTGCTGGGTGGTGAAATAATGGTAGAGTATCAGCTGGCCACGCTGTATTTAGTGGCTTATTTACGTTAACAATCTTCGTGATCGATATATCAACAACAATAAGATGTATATCGTTGTCCGTCTGGTGTCAGTAAATAGGTGCAATTCATGATTTCTGACTTAATATACGTGCCAGATCCATATGTTTGATGGTAAATAGCACTAATTAGTTTACAATTACAACAATTTTTCCTCTAGAGGTAAGTTGATCTTCATCTGTTGCATGCGTTTTCTGCCAGAATTACAACGTTGATATCGAAATAATAACTTTAATAACGTTCAGTTTTTGACTTGCTAATGCTTTCAATGTTCAATTGCAAAATACGGACTGAGGGTCCAATATTTTTTGTCTTATGGGGCTGAGAAGTACCGTTGTTATTGTGATTTTGGTTTGTTTGTTTCACAGAACATGTATCATATGACGTTAAAAACATCACGAAAAATTGGTAATTTTTGAAGCAACTAAGCAGAGTACAAATAATTTAGATTATGCAATGCACTAATGACTATCACACCGACA
The DNA here is from genome assembly GCA_963693315.1 of Diogma glabrata. Taxonomy (NCBI): domain Eukaryota; kingdom Metazoa; phylum Arthropoda; class Insecta; order Diptera; family Cylindrotomidae; genus Diogma; species Diogma glabrata. Next base: position 128,168,079 of record OY856187.1, read on the forward strand.
TCTATTGAATCGGAAAGAGCTTTTCCTGCGGCAGGACATTTCGTCACGAAAATTCGGACAAAATTGAGAGATGGCGCCATTGACAACCTAATTTTTTGAAAAATTGTTTAAAAATTAGTATTATGAATTTATTTTTGATTTGTTTTTATGTATTTTTTTATATTTAATTTTTGAAGTTTTTCTAATGAAAAATAATGGAAATTTAAAAATCAATAGCGCATTTTTTGTGCTGTTTTAATTTTACACATTTTTCTACCACCTAATTTGAAAAATCTAGCTTTTAGCGTTTCCCGGGATTTCCCGGGATCCCGGGAATTTGACATTTTTTGTCCCGGCTTCCCGGGATTTGAATTTCTACGGGAAATGAGAAACCCTACTCCAAAGTAGCGAAATCGAAAAATTAAAAATTTTACTCTTCGAGGACGAACAATATTGAAATTATAAACATTTTAATTTATGAATACTATTTTAAGGAGAGAAATGAGTGCTCGAATAAAATAAAGTTGTAAGGTCTAATTTAATGTATGTAAGTTCTTTACTACATATCTTCAAAACCATTGTTTTATACAACCATGGTCATAACACAAGGTTAGATGACCCTCTTTGTATGTTTTTGAAGACACGATTTTTTATAACACATTTACACGAGATTTGTGATTGAAGTTTAAACGCAGTTACAATGCTGTATGTTTAAAGGGTTATTTAGAATTTTCATGATAAGACTTTAAGCAAAAGTCGATTTTCATACAATTGTTATCTTTACTTTCTTCTTAACAGTTCGTATATGTTTCATCACAACAACAAAAAATCAAAGAGTCGCACATTTGTTAACAAAAATTGTTTTGTTTTGAAAATAATGTATATAAAACTTTTTTTGTTTTTTTTTGTCTATTTATCTATTTATTGTAATGCGTAGAGTGGAATACAAACATTTTCTATACATTATGTGTTTTTATATACTATTACACAGAAAAACTGTATGAACACAATGACAACGTTGATGATGATGCTGATGACTACTATTATCATATTTTTTTTATTATTATTATGATTATTTCAAAAGTAAATATAATAGTTATTATTTGCTATTGTTTATTTATTTAAAAAATTTAAAATATGAAAAAAAAATCTTATTATTATTTTATCAAAAGTGGAAAATGAAAAATGGAAAATTGAAAAATATCTGCTGTTATTATTTTGAACAAAAAAAAACTTACACAAAATTTCAATTTAAAATTTAAGTGGTTTTCATGGTTTCGAATGGGGTTACATTACTTATAGTTGTTTGGTATAGTTTTTTTAATATATAAATTATAATCGCAGATTTTTAAGAGTGTCGCTTCTTAACGAATTTGCGCTTTGTTATTTTAATAAAAGCATTATCTAAATTGTTTATATGAAGCGGAAGTAAAGCTATGATTAGATTACTTAAAATTTTTTGAGTGAGAACTATTTTTATCATCCTATGTGTATGTCAGTTTCAATTACATGTGAAATTGTAATAATTGTGTTTAAAGTTTGCCATACTGTATATTTTTTATTGTAACACCAGGAAATAAAAGTTTTGCCCTATCTAGGTAGTTATTGTTTTTTTATGAATAGGTTTATGAAACTGATCTTCAAATTTATTGTAGCAGAGCAAATAAAGGAAACAACTGTATTTGGTTTTTATGGTCAAAAGGAGTGACATTTATAAATTCAAATTATTATAACTGATCGTTGGCAAACTTGGTCTTCGTTGGCAAACCTGGTCATAGCAGTGTCTTTCCGGGCGGAATATAATAGTTAAAGTATTTCACTCTTTGCATATTATGGGACGAATGATTTGTGCAGTGTCGTTTCTGCAAAACTGTTTATTGGCTAAGCGATGATTTTGTGGTACACCAGCATTAACAAGGTTTTTAGCACTTAATATGTACCATCTAAATATTTATTCATACAAGTGATTTCAGTGAAATCTTTGAATTAGAACTTGAAAGAAAAGCAATTTAAGAAATCCTACGGTAGGGATTTTTTAAAAATATTTTCGACGTTCTTTAATGTATTATTTGTCTTCAGTTCATAAAGTAAAAAAAATTCGTAGCTCATCTTCACGATTTAGTCTAAAATTAATCGGTTGGATTATTAATATAATCTTCGTTTAGCCATTCGGCGTTTTCGTTTCCATCTGCCTCTCTTATGCCCCTCCTTCTTAATTCTCGTGCAAGTTGAGCAGCTATACTCGTTGGGCGATTTTTTTCGACCACTGTAATGAACACTGATCCTGTTAATGATGTCACAAACAGGAAGCAATAGGAGGACTGCGTGGCAGGCGAATTTTAATTCCGTCGAGCTTCAGCCATGTATGTTCGAGAAGTAATTTCTCTCAGTTTGGTACAAATACAGAACTACATGCAAAAGAAAATCAAATCTAGGATCAAATTGCGTAAATACCGTAAAATCTCTTCCATGACTAAATTGATATAAAGCAAAAGAAATTTAACTATTATAAAAATTAAAATTAAAGTTAATTCACCGGTACTTCGTAAACATTACCGTTGAGTAAAAAAATGTTTTATTTAATTTTCCTCGATTTTGCATGTTATCCCCAAAAAGAATCCTAGGTGAGATTTAATCTGTTCAGTGATCTCAGGTCTCAGTAATCCTGATCGACTGCCCTTATTCAAATTAATCTGATTCTAAAAATTAAACTAATTATTCAATATACTACCCGTCTAAGAGCCTATCAATTTGACTACAACTATTTAGTTTTAATTAAGTTAAGCCAAATTTAAGCGTTTTGACTTTTGAGTATTCACGAAACAACTCCAAAAACTAATTCCGATCGACTGGCCTTTAAAAATCCAAAATGTACAAATATGTATTTATTCTCAAAAATAAAATATGATGCACAAACATCATAAAGAACTGAGACAGCAATAGAAGAAAACAAGACCACTAAAAACAGGGTTAAGAAAAGTAAGTAAAGAAAGACGATATGTTATATCGATAGCTGTAATACAAACTTTTTTCCGGAAATTTTTTTTCGGACAGATTAATTATTTTAGGGACAACAACTTCGTATCACCCCGCATGCCGGCTTTTTATGTACGTTAATCAAATGATAACTTACAGACTTTTATATATAAGGCATGGTTAAGACTAAATCGATTGCAAACTCTATTTTTGAGTTGTGACTTGAAAGAAGGACAAATGTAGTCATTATGAAATTGAAAAAAATTTTTACATTCTAAATCTATTTTAAGTGCTTAGCACTTTTATGGCATTACCATAATAAAATACTAAAATTAGTATTATTAATTTAGATTATAGATATTGTTTTATAAATATTTTTATGGTTTTATAATTTTTTTATCGTAATATTCTATTACGTAAGATTTTGATACTCTCCTTGCCCCATTTGTCACCAATAATAATAAAAAATGATTTATGAAGAGCGTATTTGCAACAGAAAACTAATAAAATACTAATCTGATGTGTGAATTTACTTTAAGAAAGTGGTTTTTCTTTAAAACAAACTTACGTTATTTTTGAATTGGTTAAGTGCTATAAGTTAAAATATTTTTATTTTGTGTTTCAATCCTGTCTTTACCAAAACATACATATTTTGATTTGCTTTATATGCATATGCTTTAGTTTTTTTCCACGATAATTTCATAGAGTATGCATATACAGATATAGAGAGAAAAATAAAAAAAAAACATGAAAAAAGAGTAAAAAATTGTGATCGCTAATCTGTCGGAATAAAATTTCTCTTTTGTATATTTACGAACATAAATTAGGTCTACCGTAAACTCAAATAAGTAATTACCTCGAAATGTGTTTTTCAGTAGTTGTACTACAGTTTCTCAAAAACTCAAAAACTAGTGAAGGCAGGTTGGTACTGCTATAGTAGAATAAAAGTCGTTAGATGTTAAGGATATAACGCTCATATTTAGGACCGTAATGAATATAAATACGCAAAAGGATGCATGTCTGCCATCCGGTGAACTGTCCGATAGTGTGACTTTAACGCAAAAACTAAACGGTGAAGATTTATTGTAAAAGAACTTTGGCTAGTGATTAGGCCTCGTGATCTCATTTGGGCTGGCTAATTGAATGGTAGGTATGTGAAAAATAATGATTTGTGATAGGAAGAGGAATCATCTACTCTATCGCCAGCAGCAGTTTTCGATACGATATTTTCATAACTCTGCCAGATTGAATAAATATTTAACTCAAGTGGAGGGGACAGCTTCCCAAAAATATTTGATCTCCATCTACTATACTAATTGAGACCTCGAGTGTTTCTCCAGATTTATGCGGTTGTATATTGAAATATGAAACTCATGGTAATGAATTTTAATTAATATAAAAAATAACAATCATTAGTTTATTAAGAAATTCGTCAAAATTATAATTTATTAAAAATAATTGTTGCCAATCGGAAAGATAATCAAACACAAGTCCACAAATGCATATCACATCCGTATTTATTATATTTAATTATGGCCAAAACTGTCTCCAACATCCATTCAAAGTTGATTGTGTTGAAACTTTTAGAGCTTATCCAAAATGTGTTGATACCCAAGAAGGGTTTGCCCGAGTCTGAAATACTGCCAAGCGCTGGCCTATTAATGGTTAACAGTACTTGGCTATTGTTGTTGGGCCAGTGCTAGAACCATTAATCGGCCGATCTATGTCATTTGGTTAAAATTGACTAGAGTAAAATCCATTTTAGAAATATATATTTGAAAAATTTTCACCCATAGTTTAGTTATCGCTTCTCGACTGAAAGACTATGATAATATTGATTAGGTTTTAGGTTGGTATAAGTTTTAAATAGTTTTTTCATTAGACATTTTTATTTTATTTTAAATTATTAAATTGTTTTGGATTAAATTTATTTAAATTTGCCTATGATAATATTTTTTTTAATGGCCCAGTCATGACCCATGAATGGCAGTCATTTATTGCCCGAAGTTATCATCGAGTAGAATTATGTTAATTGTCCAGTCATGTTTGCCAGTGCTGGACCATTACTGCGTTACTGGTCACCATTAATAGACTATTACAGGACCAGTTGTACAACCTTGTATGGGTATTGGTGCGATATCTAGGAAATGTTGAATTCAGGAGGTTTTGTTAATGCAGTCATTAATACAAAACTGCTGCTATGAATCTATGACTGCTAGCTTTAGTTGTTAATTTATCTTAAATAGCACGAAATGTCTTCTTGACATAATAAGCATTAAAGGTTGAAGTGATGCATTAAATAAAATAAAATGCCACGTTTTCGCTCTCATATGATGATGAGTTTGTAATTTCGATGAAATAAGGTCTGGTGCGAGGTCTTCAACTAACAGAACCATAAATTCTAAGTCTGACCTCTCATATTATGTTGCAATTGACAGGCTGCAGGCTTGCTCATTAGTGGTTAATGGTTGGCAGGTAGCTACAAAACGTTATCACATCAGTATAGATAAAGTCACTCTATTTGTGGGATAGTAACTCTAACTTAAAAATTCCTTTGTCTTTCTTTGAAGACAAATGACAATATTTTGTAACCTGCCATATTTTCTGATTGTCCTGGTCTCATCTGTATTCCATACCTGATCTGGGATATATTGTTCATCTTTAATCATTTTAGCCAGTGGAACGTTACGATGAAACGAGTTGAAAGAGTGTACATAGGTGTTTGTTTTTTTTCAAACAAATGTTTGGATCACGTTTAATCCAGTCCCATTACTTGTAAAATAACTAAATAAGTTTTAATTACGTGATAAATCAAATATGTACTCCTAAGAAAAGCGTAACAAAAGGTCTGTTATAACACCGCTAAATGACATGCAGGCAAATATCAAATTCAGGTTCTTTGTAAAGCATTAACATATAGATATTTCTACGCACCCTCTAAACTCTGCAATCAAAACATCTTCGCGATCGTGTAGACCTACGCTCAAAAAAGCAATTATTTGATATACATATATAATATATATGCTAACCTTTAATAGTGAACGATGGACGCTGGTTGATTACCATCGTTTGTATCGGAACGTTAAACGAATAATTCATTCTCTATTGAAAACCATTATAGAATCCGAACGAATCATGAAACCCTAAGAAGAGATTTATCTATTCTCGTTACACAATACGACATAACTCACTTCTAAAAATATCGTTTCAAATAATTATACCCAATTCAACTTAAAGAATATTCAAACAATTTACATTCTTGTGCTAAACAAATATATAAGTCAAAAACTTTGACCTTAAAATTTTTTTACATCGAAAAACTATCACAACAATCAACAAAAAAAAGTTAAAATAGAACAAAAAACTTGAACCTCCTATTCAACCCATTCTCACCAAAATTTCATCCTTATATTCAAAAATCGTATTGTACACATATAGACGACACAAAAAACTACAACAAATACTTTCCCTTGTCATTTTCAATTCATAGTTTCTTAGACCGTTCCCTTCGTTTTACTTTAATGAAAACCAAATAAATTAAATTATAATTTTAAATTAATTTATTTTAAAATAGTTTTTTTGCTGATTTTGCCAATCAATTCTTTTATTTGAAGAAAGGATCGTATTATGGAAGAATATCTAATAAATTAAATTCAGAAAATAGTTTTGCTTATGTATTGAAGTTATTGTTTGAAATTTGTTTGGAATAGGCAAAAATCTAGAAAATGGCAAAGCTGTGAGATCAGTTGACATGTAAATTTTAATGTAATTCAATCATATATAGAAATAAAACTTTGTTTGCGCTGAGAATCGAGTTGTAAAAGAGTTAATGTATGGGAATATTAATATAACAAAGCATACATAGAGAAATTTATGTATTCTAAAAATGTTGGTGACTAATGTTCTTTATACTGAATATACTGAATGTTAACATATAATTTAGCGAAACGAGAAAGTGATAAGTTTCAAAGTCGTTCCACACTCAACATTTCATGCTGGCCGAGGTCCTACCTATATGTATATATCTTTCCTTCCTATCAGTTTCCGACAATTGCTTTTTAATGGTTTAATTGTCGACGAGAGTATAAAAGTGAGAGTATTTACCCAATACTTAAACTGACATAATTTTCAGCTGCTGAAGATAATGAACACGGAGGATTATTAAGCAATTGATAGTAAGAATCAGTTACCTGAGTGAATCGTTGTAAAACAGTATCTTTCCTGCCATGCTTTATCTATCGTTTATGGCCATTACCATAAACCAAAATATCATCTGTTATGTAAAAACACATATACTATTATGCCTCGGTGAAAGAAAGAGAAACATCTATACGCGTTTTAATTATAGTTGGAATAGCGGTGCAGAATTATTTCGTAACCTTAATGAAAACATTTAATAAACCAAAAACCTGCCTTTAAAGATGTGGGGCTTTGATCACTTTGTCTAGTTTCGTCTAAAAGTTTATCCCTTCAATGTCAATAGATCCCGCACTGTTAACCAGAACAAAATTAATGTTTTATTATTGTTTGATGACAGTGGCATGATGTCTTAACTCACCTCATCTCAAGTACCCATATAAATAAAAACAAATTACCGGATTTGGTCCGAGCCATAAGAACTTTAACGGCATAACGAAGTACATACATTACCTTAAATATCACCAAAGATATCTTGTTTTTTTTTTAAACGAAAATTTGAAGGAAATCAAAGGCGACAATATGTCTACCCAAATTAACAACAACAACAATATCTAAATTAAATCTCAGTAAAACGAACAATAAAAATTTAACATTATGGAAAATTAATTTTACATTTTAATCCGGAAAAAACAATTGCACGAACAAGAAATCTGTTTCTACTTTCCGAGGATTAAAATTAAATATTTTGATCCTTTTTTGTAATTTCGATTCAATCCTTTTTATTTCTATCACCCTCACCAAATCAGAATGGATGGACACAAAAGGAACGGATTACAAGTTATAATCTCTGATGATCTTCTTTGGATCGAATTTCGTTTTTTTTTAAATGTTTTTTTGATAATTGTTTGAATCTTGTTTTTCATTTATGTTTAAAATTTAAATGTTTTGTAAGGAATAGAGAAGTATTGTAAGGATTATCAGATGTTTGTTATAATAGTACATTTGACAAAACAGGTGTTTTTGCTTAACCTTCATCCGTCTCACGAGTTGTTTGTGAAAGGATTGATTCATTTATGATTACAGTTGTACGTTCTTGTGTCGGTAGAAAACTGTAAAAAAGTTGGAAACTGAAAAATTAATTCGTTATCCACCCAGATTCTCAAGAGAGATGAGCCGCCATGTCACAACTCTCCCTATTCTATTTAATTTAGCCTTGCATTATTGTAATACTAATAAAATTTATTAAAATATAGAAAACAAAATAACCCTCGTCTGAATTTTGAATATTGGCGGCCTTTAACACCTAATTCAATTGAAACTTATTTATAAAAAGTATCTATTTCGCAAACCACTACTAAAATGATATTACATGTATATATAAGATATACATTAATCTTATTATTAATGTTGATAGTCTTATTAACATATATGAGAAGTTTTTGAAAATGTGTATAAATAATTTTCGCATAACGCAGATACTATTTGACTATCTACGGAAATGATGGAAAGTTAAGGTACATTTGCATCAATGTTTGCCAGGAATTACAGGACAGAACGTTTGGAGAAAGTTGGCCTGCCTACATTCATCGTGAATCATAAAAACAAACGTATGAGAGCAGGGAACGACCCAAACCGAGAGGTAAAGACTCTGGCTACACCGACTGAACTCAGCCAAAATAAATAAAAAATTCCTAAATACAAAAAAACATAAGCACCAAAATAAATCAAACATAAGCTCAAACACAACGATCTTGTTTTTATTGAGAAAAAAATAATTATAAATTTGCTTTCCTTTTTGCTATTTTAATTGAAATTGAATTTGAAATCATGTGATGAAAGTATAATTGAAAAGAAACAGAAGATGGAAAATTTTCGTTATAAAACATCGATCAATTTCTTCAATTGTTATATAAATGTTGATCAACGAGTCTGTTATCAGTAGCTTATTGTCCAATTAGACTGGTCGTTAAAAACAAAATTTTGCGAGACGCCCCCTAGAAAAATTCTTTGTGGTCAAAAAACCACAACGGCATTATTTTTTTTTTTTAAGTCAAAAGAACACGTGCCGCAAAATCATCGAAGTTTATTTTTTGATAAAATTGTTAATATCTCATAAAATATGAAGATATAAAAAAAAATTATATGGATCATTTTTGTAGAAAATTTAATTCTCTACAAAAAAGATCCATGTCATTTTTTTCCTAAAACCTATATTTCTGATGATATTTTGAAATAAAACTTGAAATTCTTCGAAACTCGTAAAACCAAATGATGAAAATTTCGACGAAAAAGTACTAATTTTGAATTTTTTTGTCACGATTATTTTTTTATACATTTCATTCTATAGTATAAGAGGAAAATTAGGACTTTTTCGTCATCTTTATTTTTTATGCTTTTTAAAAATTACGAAAACTTACAAGTTCATTTTCAAAATATCATGAGATCTATAGGTTTTCGGGAAAAAATGACTTGGACCTTTTTTGTAGAGAATTAAATTTCCTACAAAAACAATTATGCGATTTTTTTTGACATCTGCATATTTTATGAGATATTTGAAAAAATCTACGAATTTTTCAAAAAATCAACTTCGACGATTTTGCGGCACGTGTTCTTTTGATTTAAAAAAAAAAAAATAATGCCGTTGTGGTTTTTTGACCACAAAGAATTTTTCTAGGGGGCGTCTCGGAAAATTTAGTTTTTAACGACCAGTCTAATATATATATATATATATATATATATATATATATATATATATATATATATATATATATATATATATATATATATATATATATATATATATATATATATATATATATATATATATATATATATATATATATATATATATATATATATATATATACAGGGTGAGTTTTTTAAAAAATGCCAGGCTTTTATCTCGAGAGCCATGCTAGATGGGACAAAATAACCCAAGATCATATTTGTTAAGCGTCAAGGGGGACGTCCAATGGTAATATTGAATGACCTTGAAACTCATAAGTATTGGAGATATATGCCAAAATAGGTTTTTTTTAAATTAGAACCTATACATTTAATATTTTTTTTTAATTAAGTAAATCAAACTACACAATTTTTGTTTACAAAATTTTTTTGTAAAGTGTACGATTTTGTAGATATGATGAAAATTGATTTGCACTAAAGCAAACGTGTCTTCGCTAAGTTCTTCAGTAAAAAAATAAAATTTCAATAAATCAAAAAAAAAAACGAAAATCAATTTCACGCAGTAGACCACGATGCAATAATATTTAAATTAATGAATGATTTTCTTTGTTTTTTTTTAATTTATCGAAATTTTATTTTTTTTCTGAAAAACTTAGCGAAGACACGTTTGCTTTAGTGCAAATCAATTTTCATCATATCTACAAAATCGTACACTTCACAAAAAAATTTTGTAAGCAAAAAGAGTGTAGTTTGATTTACTTAATTAAAAAAAAATATTAAATGTATAGGTTCTAATTTAAAAAAAACCTATTTTGGCATATATCTCCAATACTTATGAGTTTCAAGGTCATTCAATATTATCATTGGACGTCCCCTTTGACGCTTAACAAATATGATCTTGGGTTATTTTGTCCCATCTAGCATGGTTCTCGAGATAAAAGCCTGGCATTTTTTAAAAAACTCACCCTGTATATATAATATATATATATATATATATATATATATATATATATATATATATATATATATATATATATATATATATATATATATATATATATATATATATATATCAATTTTTATATTTTTGAATTTGAGTGTGTTTGTTGTTTTACCATACCGGTTTTTGGAAAAAAAGTAGCTCGATGGAGGGCTAAACAAATGTAAAGGATGTATGTGATTTAATTACAATTGATTACTATACGTATGATCGTCATGCTGTATAGCGTTCGATCCCACTTGATAAATCTACTCCTCAAACTAGAAGGAAATTTAACAAAGCTGACTGAGCTAAATATAGGTCGGAGTAGAATGCAGCGATTCGCTGGATTCAACCCATTCCTAAAAATTACGATAGGTTTGTTGGAGCCATCATCTCAACTGCTAAGAAATGCATCCCAAGAGGCTTCCATGAAGAGTACATTCCTGGCTGGAGTAGAGAGCGATATATTGTATAAGGAGTACCTTAGTAGTGGCAGGCGTGGCTGATGAGCTAATAAACTCACTGGACGCCACGAGGAAACAAAAGTGGATTAACGCTCATGAAAGCATTGATTTTTCACACTCAAGCAGGGAAGCTTGGAGTCTCCTTCGGAAGCTGGGTGGCTCAAACTCAGTTGCAAGTGCTTACAATGAAGTGAATCCAGAGGGCATTGCAAATCATATCGTAAACATGTCTCGTTCTTCTATTAATCGCCTTCATAAGAGAACCATTAAACGTAAATTAAGAGAAACGAAGCGCAATCGCTCGTCTCCATCGAAGTATGGAAACTCTTTTAATAGCGAAGAAATAAATTCAGCTCTGTCCCAAACAAAAAACGGAAAAGCAGCTAGATACGATGGTATTTTTTCAGAATTTCTTAGAAATGCTGGAAAAAATGTAAAACAATGGCCAAATAAATTTTTCTTAAATATCCTAGAAACCGGCAATCTTCCAAAACATTTAAAGACTACGAAAGTGATAGCGATACCTAAGCCAGGTAAACCACCCAATGAACCAGGAAACTATAGCCCAATTGCTCGTTAGAGCACTTGCTGTAAATTGCTAGAACGACTCATATACAACCGTATCGCACCCATCTTGAATGACCAGATCCCAGTCGAACAAGCTGGTTTCCGTCAAATCGCAGTTGCACTGATCAACTGCTCGCTTTAACATCCTATATCGAAGCTGGGTATCAAAAATAATTAAAAACAGGCCCAGTATTCATCAATCTCACTGCAGGATATGACACGGTCTGGCGAACTGGGATTATATATAAGCTGTTCAATGCAATACCTTGTAGCATTATCTCACGTTTAACTAACAACATGCTGAGTAATCGTGTATTCAAAGTTCATCTAAATAATTCCTGTAGTAGGTCTAAAATGCTTAGCAATGGTTTGCCGTACATGGTTTCGTATTGGTAACATTACTTTTTAATTTGTACATATATGACATTTCTGACACAACATCAAAGAAATTTGGTTACTTTGATGATTGGACCCTGGTCACTTAAAACAAAGACATGTGTGTCTTGGAAGATTTGCTCTCAACTGACCTGGCGATAATGAATTACTATTTTCGAACGTGGAGCTTATTTTCTAATCTAAGTAAAACCGAGAGTTCTTGTTTCCACTTAAACAACAAACTGTCAAAACACGAACTTTCAGTGTTATTGAAAGGCATTTTCATTAAATACAATCAACAGCCAAAGTGCATGGTCATTACTCTCGATAGAACTCTTTCTTTTAAACTCCACCTATAGAGAATACGTAAAAAAACTTAAAACGAGAAACAATATATTGCACCAAGTGACTCTACATGGGGTGCTACTTCAGCTACTTTCCGCACAACAGCTCTTGGTCTGGTTTACTCGGTGACTGAGTACGGCGCACCAGTCTGGGTGAATAGCACACATACTCAAAAAGTTGACTGGCAGCTGCATGCCACGATGCGTACTATAAGTGGTACTATCAGGTCCACTCCTTTGATTTGGCTACCTTCGTTAAGCAATATCACTCTACCTGCACTCAGACGCTCGCATGCGCTCATGCGTGAACATAAAAAGGTAACCAAAAACATCACGTTAAACCTTGCACGAATATTACGGTGACCGCACTCGTTGTCGAATGAAGTCAAGAAGGTCCCCATAAAATTGCCAGCAACCTGCTGGCAACTAATTTTAATATCTTGGATGCCTGGGACACCTCCTGGAATCATTACAACATACCTGGCCATTCTATTACTAACCAACCAGGTTTCGATTTGCCACATCATACCTGGCCACTACACTAAACCGAATAAGAACGAATCATGGACGTTATGCTGATTCTTTCTACACTCAAAAAAAATGTTCGCAACTTTTACAGAAATGTCCTTCGATTCAACACACATTTCTGTTACTTTTGATCCTACAAATTGTTCGTTGAATACAACAAATTGATGTCAGTTGAATTTATTTTACCAACAATTTTTAACGAACAGTTTGTAAATTTTACAGACATGTTTGTTAATTATTACGAACAAACCCACAACCGGACTGTTAAAATAACAAGCATGTTTGTTACAACTTTTGATATTACATAGGTCTGAAAGACCTAAGTATTACATTCATGAGTTAAAAGTGAGATTCTTACCCCCACTTTGTTTGGCATTTCTCGACGTTTTAGGCTCTACTGATTCTAAAATCTATGTCTGTCTGCCGGCCGGTTGTCACAACCTACGATATCTAAAAAACCGCTGAACGGTTTTGAAATTTTTTTTTCTAATAATAGGTTTACTCAATGGAAAGAGTCCGAAAGGACGATGTGTTCGATAACTGTACCGGAAGTGTATCGAAAAAATCGTCAAGTGTGTCAAAACAAGGAAATTTGCATATTATTTGCTTAAAAAACTTTCATTTTAAGTGATTACGAGTAGAAAAATTGAATTTGGAGAAATCGTGATGGTCGGGATTGGTATGTGAGACCAAAATCTAGATTATTGCATTATAAGTTTGTAAAAAAATGTTGTCAAGTGTGTCATAAGAAATATTTTACTTCGGTCTGAAAGACCTAAGTATTACATTCATGAGCCAAAAGTGAAATTCTTACCCCTATTTTTTTGGCATTTCTCGACGTTTTAGGACCTACTGATTCTAAAAAAGCAAAAAAGCCAGCCGTCATTACCTACGCTGCAGGGGAAACCGCTGGAATGATTTCCAATTTCTTTTTTTCTAAAAATAGGAATGCTCAAAGGACAGATCCGAAAGGACGCTGTGTTCGATAACTGTACCGGAGGTGTGTCAAAAAAATCATTAAGTGTGTCAAAAACAGCAAATTTTCATATTTTTGGCTTAAAAGACTTTTATTTTAAGGGATTACGAGTAAGAACATTGAATTTGGAGAAATCTTGATGGTAGGGATTGGTATGTGAGATCAAAAACTAGATTATTGCATTGTAAGTTTGTCAAAAAAATGGTGTCAAGTGTGTCAAAAGAAATATTTTTATTTATTTTTTTACCCAATTTTTTGGGAAAAAATAAAATTAATTATTTGTTTGAAATGAAATTTTATTATTATTATTGAGAATTATGGCATTATAAGTTTGTCAAAAAAAGAATGTAAAGTGTGTCAAAAAATGATTTCATTTATTTTTTACCCAATTTTTTGGAAATAAAAATGTAGCTGTTTTTATGACGTAAATGTAATTGAAAATGAAATTGGACATGGAAATTTTTGAATTTGTTATAGTTTTTAAAATATTTTTGGAATTTTGAAAATTGTTTGTATTTTTGATTTTGTAATAATTTTTGCAATATTTTTTGAATTTTGGAAAAAGTTTTTTATTATTGATTTTGTAAGAATTTTTGGAATATTTTCAGAATTTTGAAAAATTTAAAATTTTTGATTTTATTATAATTTTTGGAATTTGGAAAACAATTTAAATTTTTGATTTTGTAATAATTTTTGCAATATTTTTAGAATTTTTGAAAAAGTTTGGATTTTAAAGAATTTTTGGAATATTATTGGAATTTAGAAAATGTTTATATATTTGATTTTATTCTAACTTTTGGAATATTTTTGGAATATTGAAAAAAGTTTCAATTTTTGATTTTGTTATAATTTTTGCAATATTTTTAGAATTTTGAAACAAATAGAGTTTTTGAATTTTATATATATATTTAGAATTTTGAAAAAAGTTTCAATTTTTGATTTTGTAAGAATTTTTCGAATATTTTTAGAATTTTTAAAAATTTTAAATTTTTGATTTTATTATAATTTTTGGAATTTTGAAAAAAGTTTGTAGTTTTGATTTTGTAATAATTTTTGAAATATTTTTAGAATTTTGGAAAAGTTTGAATTCATAAGAATTTTTGGAATATTATTGGAATTTAGAAAAAAGTTTGATTTTATTTAATTTTTACAATATTTTTGGAATTTTGAAAGAAATATGAATTTGTGATTTTGTAATATTTTCTTGAATAGAGAGGTTTTTGAGTAGTTTCCTGAGTGTATTATCTTTTCACTAAATTATGTTAATATATGATTTGTTATAATTTTCCGGCAACGTATTGATGTTTGGTGTTAGTTTATTAATAAATTTCTAAACAGAGATAAAACAATACTTGTACTTTAACAAAGAGTTATGTTTGATATACATCGCTGCCCAAAACTATAAACTATTCTCATAAAAACTGCAAAATCCATAACCCAGACCGAAGTCTTGATATCTCAGAGCAGTGAGATTTCAGCCCCTCCATATTTTTATTTTATTGATTTTATTAAATATTTCCAAAACTATTAGTTAGTTATAATTAGTTTATATTATATTATAATACTATTAGAAATACTTATGCATATATTTTTTTTAAATGATTTTAATTAAAATTTACCGAAACAAAATTTACCTTTATAGACACCTTTTAAAACAAAACTGTTGACTTTCGCTAAATTTTTTAGAACATTCAAATAATTTAAGTTCACTAGAATTCACTAAAATTTCACTGATTTTTTGAGGTATTTTAATTGACACAATTCACTAGATACTTTCACACATTTTCTTAAAACTGTGCTTTTAATTTCACAAAATTCAGATTAACTGTACTTCCTCTAAGCTCACCATAAATTTTAAGCCCTTGCTACTCGAATTATTGTTTTATAATTTTGTTTATGGCTATTTTATTCAACAAACGAAAATCAACTAACAGCTTGTAAAGGTAGTTAAAAATATTTATCAAACACGTTTGTTGAAAAACAAACATGTTGGTTAAAACAAAAGGAAATCAAATTACGTGTTATTTAAATAAATTCAAGAGACCATATTGTGTTGTATTGTAATTTGTAAATTGTTCAGTATACAAGTGGTGTATTTCAGAGTCCCGCAATGTGACTGTGGAGCTCTATAACAAACCATAAAACACATTGCCACTGTGTGTCCAACTCGACGATACAATGGCGACATATCAGACATCCATTTGGCAACTCCGATGTAGTAGCATGGATTGACTCACTCGATGTAAACATCTACTGTTCAAATATTTTACTTTTTACTATTTAACTAAAGCACGCGCAATTAATCGATTGTAAGCTTATTTAATGTGTATTCATGTTTTGTTTTAGGTAGATACTATAGACTTCATAGTAAAATATACCTATTACTTCGGATTTGAAAAAACCTAAGTATTGTATTCATGATCCAAAATTGAATTCTTACTCCCACTTTTTTGGCATTTCTCGACGTTTTAGGACCTACTGATGCTAAAAAAGGAAAAAAAAAATATGAATGTCTGTCTGCCGGCCGGTAGGGCCGTCACACCCGACGAAATCTAGAGAACGGCTGGATGAATTTCAAAAATGTCAATGTGTCAAAAAAATAATCAAGTGTGTCAAAACAAGGAAGTTTGCATAGTTTTGCTTAAAAAACGTTCATTTTAAGTGATTACGAATAGAAACATTGAATTTGAAGAAATTTTGGTGGTCGGGATTGGTATGTGAGACCAAAAACTATGTAAACATGTACACAAAATGTGTATAGAACTTTCGGGCATAATACAAAAATATCGGATGTATGACTTTTATGACTAGGATCTTCTAATACGTTATGAATCTTTCCAAGACTAATATTTTTGGTAACGTCATTATGACAAATGAAACCGGTGGCCATATTTTTAAGTTGTAAAATGAGAATGTATGTGTGTGATGAATGTATTTGTGAATGATTCGTTCATTTTTTTTCCTTTTTTTAACAATACATTTTTAATCGAAAAATCAGAGTTCTAAATATTTGACTTACTAGTAAAAATAATATTAATTTTCTATAGTTTTCTTAATATTATAAAAAAGTAATTTTAAACATCAGTAAACCGTCATGAGACAAGGCAAACAAAATATATTTAAAAGACCAAATCACTCAAATTAATTATTCAAAGTGCCCGTTTAGTTTTTGTGCTAGTTTTCATTACCATCACAAAACATTTCTTTTGCTCAACTAGGGGTCAACTACGAAAAACCAAATCAGGGTGGGTTTAAACAAAAAAAGGTCAACCCTAAAAGTGTATTCTAAATCAGGCCCGGAACAGGTTCACATCAGATTATCCAAAAAGGGAATGGCCCTTTCTGGACTGAACTTAGCGAAACTTAGTGAAACAATGAAAACCTAACACTGTTAGGATAAAAAAACACAAATTTAAAAAATTGTTCATTTTAATTAATTTAATAAAACAAATTAATATAAGCTTTTTTCTTGTGCCACAGCAACTTTGCACATTAATTTATTTTACAAGATCGACCAATTATTTTTAAGTTTTAATCATTACTTAACTTCATTTGAAGAATATTTCTTTTTATATATTTTTAAAAATTAATAAACATGAGGGAGAAGGAGTTGATTGCACATATCTTTAACTCGTCATGCATATGATTGCATACAATACTACAAGTTAATAACAGATTGTTTCATTTTTTTTCCAAAACGTTTTCCTTGTTTTTCTATCGATTTATAAAACATAAACAAAAGTAACAACTTCCCGTTTATCAAATAAATATGTTCATGTATTGCAACAATTCATTTCTTTCTCTGTTCTATTTTTATTGTAATAAAATGGAGAGAGAAATTAAAACGTAGCAATTCTTTTGTTTCATTTTTGTCTTGTTTAAACGTTGCAAATAGAGAGCAAGTATATATAATAAAAATCATTATAACGTTGATGTTTTACAGGGAGTCTGAAGAGAAGGTATACCGATTGAATGTTAGTAAAAATGTTAATGAAAATGCAATGTAGTCATATTATAAGCAGGAAAATAAAAAAGTGTGGTTGTTGAGTAGGAATTAAGTCTTTACTGTTAGAGCAGCTGTGGCTGTTTGAACTACAAAGAACTATTTCCTTTTCTAACACCTTTATTCAGATTTCAAGGGTTCTTATTAGATGGTAGGTTTTTGTTTATATTTGGCGGGCATAACAAAGACCCTTATCACGCCCTGACTGTATTCATGCTTTCTCTAACTGTATCCAGCTTTCCCAACCTCTATTCGGGGTGTTTATAAGCTCGTTAGGGAACGTACAAATAGGTGTCGGTCAACTTTGAGCAAAAGTAAAGCTTTTCACAGTTTCATACATAGGTTATGGGTTTTTATTGAACCAAAGTTGATTTATTAATTAATTTCACAGCAGCTAAAACCCCACCAAATTTACTAAATTTACAGTATGAGCAACAACATTAAGAAAAAAATGAATGTATTGCCATGTAAGCCATATTTTTAAAACCATGACTTATAAAAATTTTCCCCTAGCATTTTCTTAATCCAATTACCTGAGCATCATCTAATCTCTCAGCAGAACAAAACTCTATTAAAACAATTTAACACCATTTTTATATCAAATATAACGTAAAATTCAAATGATGAAGCAATTTTTTTTCATAACAACGGAAAGAAACACTTTTATTAATTCTAAAGTTCCTGGTGTGAATTATCAATTGTTAAAATTAAAAACAAAATTAATAAAAGAAAAATTGCGGGTGTGCAAATGAAAATAAAATCAAATAATTAAAAAAAATTACACCACAACGAACACGAATTGGAACATCAAATATGCTTGTATATATAAAACCCGCTATAATGTTACAAATAAATGTTGTCAAGTCATTCTTGTCTAATTTTGATCGTGCCATTGTAGTCGATAAGAAAAAGAAAGAAACAAGAAATTATTAAACGAAAACAAAGCTCTATACCCATTTTTTCCTATATATTTTCTATTGAAAATACAAGTAGTTGGAAGGCTTCCATTTTAAGAAGATCAAAAGTAAAAATAATAAACAAGAAAAGAATCTATAGAAAAATATACAAAACAGTTTAGAAATTAGAAATTCGTCTGCCAAATCAAATTCTTTTATATAAATTACAATGGGAAGAAATTAAATAACAACAAACGTAATTCAGGGTGAGTTGGCGTGGCGTGGTGAGGCCGTTGTAACAAGAAAATTAAACACCTGTAACATTTTTTCTATTTCAGGATCAAAAAACGATTAAACCTTATTTGAATTAGATATTATGATTGAATCCAAAAAAACTGTCTTTAAGGAGGGTCTATTAAGTTTTACAGAATATTTCAAACATATTAATTTACTTTCGTAAGGAGCATTCCATCCAGGAACGTATAAATTGATTAATCTATTTCACAGCCACACAAAAAATGCCAGCTTGGATGTCTGACCATGCATATCATATGTATCGGCGGTCGCTGAATCTGAATTTGACCTCGGTTTGACCCCAGCACGTCAGTGTTCGGCCATAACCACTAAAAACAGCAACAACTCTCAAATCCCACGGAAGACCTAAACGATGTTAATACTAAAACCCGATAGCACATCGGTTTCTTAACTAAATTTATAAAAAAACCCTTTAAACCTCTATAGGCCCATAGAATAACGGAAAAAGATATGACTAACTTGTTGTTGTCGGTTACACATCAGAATTTTTTTTAATCTCTGGGGGAGGGTACTCACATAATGGACCTATCGAGTCCACTCGCCAGGGAACCTGGGGACTGGAGTTATTCAACAAATTCGGCTGGAAATTTTTTTTGCTTCGTTGTAAGCGATATAACTCGTATATGGTGCACTTTAGGATACTAAATTCAACATTTATATAGAAGTAGATGTTTGGGGTCTTCATAATAAGGAAGCTTTTTATGGATTAATTTAACACTAGATGATTTCAGTACTGCATGTAATAATATTGTTAATATTATTAAGTTAAAGTTAATTTTATTTTGGTAATAGGGTTGAATTTTTTTTAATGTAGTAATAACTGAAAATGTATTATTAACGTAAATCAAAAGGGAGAGTTGTGGCATGACGGTCATCTCGCTGGATACCGTACGTGTTGATTGCGGAACGCCATTTTGTTTATTTTAAAATTTCTTGTCAGATTTGTGACCAGGATTAACGCCAGTTACAAATGTTCCCTACAACTACAGTTCATTATTACGAAATGTTAAATATTAAAATGTTGAATGCTTAAAATAAAAATTGTAAATACAAAATATAAAATTCCGAGAGGCAAGATGTCCGCTAGAAATAGGTAGATTTCGAGATCAGACAGTTTTGTGAACAAGTAGAATCTGATGTATCAGATTAGTTTAAACAAAACAAACTAATTACAAACAGATAACGAACAAATTTTAAAAGAAAATTAGTTACATATAAGCAAAACTACATCTATCCAATTTTGCAACAAACAAATATCAAATCTACCACAGAATATGTGTGTGACAATTTATGACACTATATGAAAAACACACGGCAAACCTACTCTATATCATATGTCGTGCAATTACTGCAAATATCAAAATATTTTATTTCTAAGAAAAATAAAATTAATTTCTTCTATTCAAATCTTTTTATTTTTTTTTTCATTGACTGTTATAACTTTAAGCTTTTTGCAAATTGTTGTTGTTGTCATGGAATGTTGCAAACTTTTTTGTTGAAACCGACAAGTCAAAAACCTCTAACTGCAGAGGTTTATATTTATAAGAAAGAAATTAAAATGTTTCCACAGATCCGAAATTTATGAAGTTTTTAAGAATATTAGTATCCAAACGGCCGTTAGAGCGGATTTAAGAAACCAATTTTTTTTCTAATATAAAGCCTCTAATCATGTGTTGGAATTTGCTGATTTACAAACTTGTCCATGATATTCATAAAACACACATTTTTAAAAAAAGGTTTTGATCTGGCTCCACAAATGCGACCGTGAGATGTAATTTGTAATTTGTTCAGCAATATTCGAGTTTTCGTTGACGCATAGCAAACGAGCCATTGTTTTGCTTTAGAAATAACAAAAAAGAGTTCGAGTTCTATCGGTTTGAATTGTTATAATTCAAATCACAAATAATTGTTTGTGAATATTAACTTTTATTTAAAGCTACATACATACATATATGACTAATATAGTTCAGTTTATGTTGTTTATAAAAATATAATTGCAATTAATTTTAATTTTATAGTCAGTTAACAATATTTCTTTTGTTGGAGAAAAAAAACAGCCACAAGTAATTTATTTTATCTTTAGCAATATTTTTTCTAACAAAAATATATTTCTTATACGTAAATTAAAAACTTTATTTTTTTTGTCAGAAAACAATTTTTTCTGTTTTTTCCGTTTCTTGTTTTTGAAATTCTTTAGCTTCACTAACTAATAGTTTATATAAAGTGTGCTAGATATGCCCAACTGATTATCTTAAAAGATCCAAGATCCTTCTTGAACCTTCTCTAACAAACATAAGAAAACAAAAAAGAACCGATACGATCAACTGACAAATCAACTATCTATGCAAAATTCGGCGTGTTTTGGGTCAACATCTCAATTCACAAGTATACGATAATTAAATAACTATTAATTTTATAGGCTACCTAAAATTAATTCAAATTTGTTTAATCCACCTATTCATTTTACAAAGTGTCTCTTAAAACCATCCAAGTTTTTAATTTTCTTTTTCTCATATCTTTACAATTTATTTTATCTGATCAGAATAACAAAACAATCCGATTATCAAACATATGTTCGTTATATTTAACCAACCAACCAAAAATATATTTCAAAATTAAAAGCGATATAAGAGTTAAAATAATATTAAATTTTATTGCTATAACGCGATCCTTGTGATGTATATTTATATTTATGTTTTTAAATTTTAAATAAAGAAAATGTAAAAATTAAAAGGAATAAAAAATAATTTCAATAAAATTCGTAGAATTTGTCGTCGTCTTTTTTATTTTTGTCCATTATAATATGGAAATGTAAGCAATCATAATAAAAATAAAATAAAATTATATCATATGAAGGTGTGAAATTTTTTTATGAATTCCAAAAAGAAGAATTGAGAGTTGTTCATTTGTTTACACCTGTTCGAAGATATTTAAAGTCACATTACAATTACAGTAACATTATGTTGATATTTGATCAAAAATACTTAACTTAAATTGGGGATTGATATGTTGTGTGTCGCATACATTGTTGGATTTTTTCATTTCTCTTTAAGATACTTTTGGAATATGTGTCTCAATCCACTCCATTATCTTTATGTGTTGCTCATAAGCAAACCATCCTTATTGTGTTGCTCCAGACTCAGACTCAGATTCAAACTCAACTTAGACTCAGACTCAGACTCAGACTCAGACTCAGACTTAGACTCAGACTCAGACTCAGACTCAGACTCAGACTCAGACTCAGACTCAGACTCAGACTCAGACTCAGACTCAGACTCAGACTCAGACTCAGACTCAGACTCAGACTCAGACTCAGACTCAGACTCAGACTCAGACTCAGACTCAGAACTCAGACTCAGACTCAGACTCAGACTCAGACTCAGACTCAGACTCAGACTCAGACCCTCACGACTCAGACTCAGACTCAGACTCAGACTCAGACTCAGACTCAGACTCAGACTCAGACTCAGACTCAGACTCAGACTCAGACTCAGACTCAGACTCAGACTCAGACTCAGACTCAGACTCAGACTCAGACTCAGACTCAACTCAGACTCAGACTCAGACTCAGACTCAGACTCAGACATCAGACTCAGACTCAGACTCAGACTCAGACTCAGACTCAGACTCAGACTCAGACTCAGACTCAGACTCAGACTCAGACTCAGACTCAGACTCAGACTCAGACTCAGACTCAGACTCAGACTCAGACTCAGACTCAGACTCAGACTCAGACTCAGACTCAGACTCAGACCAGACTCAGACTCAGACTCAGACTCAGACTCAGACTCAGACTCAGACTCAGACTCAGACTCAGACTCAGACTCAGACTCAGCAGACTCAGACTCAGACTCAGACTCAGACTCAGACTCAGACTCAGACTCAAACTCAGAGTCAGAGTCAGAATCAGACTCAGATTCAGACTCAGACTCAGACTCAGACTAAGACTCAGATTCAGACTCAGGCTCAGACTCAGACTCATACTCAAACTCAGACTCAGACTCAGACTCAGACTCAGACTCAGACTCAGACTCAGACTCAGACTCAGACTCAGACTCAGACTCAGACTCAGACTCAGACTCAGACTCAGACTCAGACTCAGACTCAGACTCAGACTCAGACTCAGACTCAGACTCAGACTCAGACTCAGACTCAGACTCAGACTCAGACTCAGACTCAGACTCAGACTCAGACTCAGACTCAGACTCAGACTCAGACTCAGACTCAGACTCAGACTCAGACTCAGACTCAGACTCAGACTCAGACTCAGACTCAGACTCAGATCAGACTCAGACTCAGACTCAGACTCAGACTCAGACTCAAACTCAGACTCAGACTCAGACTCAGACTCAGACTCAGACTCAGACTCAGACTCAGACTCAGACTCAGACTCTGACTCAGACTCAGACTCAGACTCAGACTCAGACTCAGACTCAGACTCAGAGTCAGACTCAGACTCAGACTCAGACTCAGACTCAGACTCAGACTCAGACTCAGACTCAGACCCAGACTCAGACTCAGACTGAGACTCAGACTCAGACTCAGACTCAGACTCAGACTCAGACTCAGACTCAGACTCAGACTCAGACTCAGACTCAGACTCAGACTCAGACTCAGACTCAGACTCAGACTCAGACTCAGACTCAGACTCAGACTCAGACTCAGACTCAGACTCAGACTCAGACTCAGACTCAGACGCAGACTCAGACTCAGACTCAGACTCAGACTCAGACTCAGACTCAGACTCAGACTCAGACTCAGACTCAGACTCAGACTCAGACTCAGACTCAGACTCAGACTCAGACTTAGACTCAGACTCAGACTCAGACTCAGACTCAGACTCAGACTCAGACTCAGACTCAGACTCAGACTCAGACTCCAGACTCAGACTCAGACTCAGACTCAGACTCAGACTCAGACTCAGACTCAGACTCAGACTCAGACTCAAACTCAGACTCAGACTCAGACTCGGACTCAGACTCATACTCATACTCATACTCAGACTCATACTCATACTCAGACTCAGACTCAGACTCAGACTCAGACTCAGACTCAGACTCAGACTCAGACTCAGACTCAGACTCTGACTCAGACTCAGACTCAGACTCAGACTCAGACTCAGACTCAGACTCAGACTCAGACTCAGACTCAGAGTCAGACTCAGACTCAGACTCAGACTCAGACTCAGACTCAGACTCAGACTCAGACTCAGACTCAGACTCAGACTTAGACTCAGACTCAGACTCAGACTCAGACTCAGACTCAGAATCAGACTCAGACTCAGACTCAGACTCAGACTCAGACTCAGACTCAGACTCAGACTCAGACTCATACTCATACTCATACTCAGACTCATACTCATACTCAGACTCAGACTCAGACTCAGACTCAGACTCAGACTCAGACTCAGACTCAGACTCAGACTCAGACTCAGACTCAGACTCAGACTCAGACTCAGACTCAGATTCAGACTCAGACTCAGACTCAGACTAAGACTCAGACTCAGACTCAGACTCAGACTCAGACTCAGACTCAGACTCAGACTCAGACTCAGACTCAGAGTCAGAGTCGGACTCAGACTCAGACTCAGACTCAGACTCAGACTCAGACTCAGACTCAGACTCAGACTCAGACTCAGACTCAGACTCAGACTCAGACTCAGACTCAGACTCAGACTCAGACTCAGTCTCAGACTCAGACTCAGACTCAGTCTCAGACTCAGACTCAGACTCAGACTCAGACTCAGACTCAGACTCAGACTCAGACTCAGACTCAGACTCAGACTCAGACTCAGACTCAGACTCAGACTCAGACCTCAGACTCAGACGTCAGACTCAGACTCAGACTCAGACTCAGACTCAGACTCAGACTCAGACTCAGACTCAGACTCAGACTCAGACTCAGACTCAGACTCAGACTCAGACTCAGACTCCAGACTCAGACTCAGACTCAGACTCAGACTCAGACTCAGACTCAGACTCAGACTCAGACTCAGACTCAGACACAGACTCAGACTCAGACTCAGACTCAGACTCAGACTCAGACTCAGACTCAGACTCAGACTCAGACTCAGACCCAGACTCAGATTCAGACTCCAGACTCAGACTCAGACTCAGACTCAGACTCAGACTCAGACTCAGGACTCAGACTCAGACTCAGACTCAGACTCAGACTCAGACTCAGACTCAGACTCAGACTCAGACTCAGACTCAGATTCAGACTCAGACTCAGACTTAGACTCAGATCCAGACTCAGACTCAGACTCAGACTCAGACTCAGACTCAGACTCAGACTCAGACTCAGACTCAGACTCAGACTCAGACTCAGACTCAGACTCAGACTCAGACTCAGACTCAGACTCAGACTCAGACTCAGACTCAGACTCAGACTCAGACTCAGACTCAGACTCAGACTCAGACTCAGACTCAGACTCAGACTCAGACTCAGACTCAGACTCATGCTTTTATATATTTTCGTTATAACTTTCGCCTATCATTATCTTTAAAACCCAAAAATCTACTGAGAAACAACACTTGACAAAAAATTTGCTTCATCATCGGTAATAAAATTCAAAAATCACAAACTTATATCGACCACCAGCTTCCAACAACCCCTTATTATACAGATGCAATTAAATCTAAATCTTCATTCAACCCTAAACTTTTTATTGTTCATAATATGCAAATATGAAAATCATTGCAACCAACAATGATCATCAACAACATCGTCATCCAAAATAATTCAATGACAAATTGATATCAAATTAATTTAAATAAAAATAAAATAAAATAAAAATAAATAATAGGAAAAAAACATTATTTGTCACATTAAACACCCAAATATAAATTCCATAATGCCACCCGATAGCAACACAACAACAACAACAACAACAAACATAACAGTAATAATAACCAATAACAAAAACAGATTTTTTTTCTTTAGCTTGAGGGTTGTAAATAGAATAAATAAGAGATTTGATAAGAGTGGAAGTACAAAATAGTGAAGTTAGATACACATTAAGGGGATAAATTAAATTAAATTAAAATATTATTATGTTTACGTTATTTTCTTGTAACATAATTGATTTAATTACCAAAGAATTCAAAGTGGTTAATTTTATGTGTTTAGGTGGTAAACCAACAAGGTTTTAATTTTGAGTTTAAGTTCTTTGAAAAAGTCATCCAATATGCGAGATTTTAGTATGCATTTTAAATTAAATGAAGTGTATTTTTAGGTTTGGCTAGAATGTAACTTCTTTCATTATCAATGTGATATGAATGATCTTTCGCTTAGAATTCGAGCCACTTAGAGCTTCTACTAAATCTCAGCCAGATCCTACTTCACTTCTTATGAAAATTACTAAACAAGCCATTGGTAGGTAATTCAGCCCTTTCAGCATGCTCTTCTCCACTCAACAAAATATTTATATTTTACGTTTTTGTTGAAAATACAGAAAATTATTTGTAAAACTATAATTTTAAAACTATGTAAATTTGTATCTTTTAGAAACATTTTTGTGTATTGTTCAAAAATACTGTTATATTTATAAAATTTTTTCAAGTGTGTCACATGAAAAAATTATGGTGAGTCTATGAAAACACTAATTTTTGATACTAATTGAATTTATTGTTTTACCTATCGATTTCAACAGCTATGCTGTCATTCTCAAGGTATTTCCTAAACTGTTTAGAAAATACCTTGAGAATGACAGCATAGCTGTGGAAATCGATAGGCAAAACAGGAAATTCAATTAGTATCAAAAATTAGTGTTTTCATAAACTCACCATAATTTTTATACAAGATATCTAGCGCTCGACAAAAAATAAAGAAATATTTCTGTAGGTGGGAGGTAAACTACACCAAGTCACATTTTTTATATTTTACAGGAAAGCTAAAAACTGTTTGAAAATGGACTATTTACTATGGACTTGGACTGTTTAAAATTGTTCTATCTCGAAAACTACACTAGTTAGGACTCAGTGCTATTAACCTCTCGGTAGAGAACAAAATCCTGATTCTTACAGTAAAAAAAAACGTATTTTGAAAAAATTGGACTTGGTGTAGTTTACCTCCCACCTACAGATTTGTATATGCATGTATATCATGATGAATCTGCAAACGAGTCTCTCTCCAATCTACACTTGAAAAGAGTTTATTTATAGCACTCCAAGGCCTGTGCTGGATAAGTGTGCTCCTTGTTTAGATTGTTTTACAAACGGCTAATGATTATTGCGGTAGCACATTCAAGTGTGAGTTGTTTAAGATAGACTACGCGAGAGTAAAATAAAGTCGCATTTTTATATCTAATTTAAACTATATGAGTTATTCATATAAAGTTTTGTAAAATTTTACTAAAATATTTTAATATTTCTGTGGTGTTCGACCTGCTAGTTCAGTTTACTTGACTAGTTTATCACAGCGCGAAACTAGTATACATTTTACGTACTCAGTGTACAATTGCGATACACATTGTAATCATATCCAACTTCTTATTTGATAAATTCTTGTTAAATTATTTGACTAAAATTATTTGAGTAAAAAAATATTGCGACGCTGATGCATACATAGGCTGACTTCACCACAGCTCTGGAAACATAGTATTCTGGATATATAATGAGCTAATATTCATCAAACACTTTAGTTAAAAGCTAACCAAAGTTGTAGATTTCGCGTAGTTCTAATTATAAAAATATTAAAGAGAGCAGTAGTATCCCAACAAACATAAATTCTGTTGTACGAGAAAAAGTAAAAGAAACGGAAGTGACAGGCCGGAAGTTGGGATGCAGAACTGTTGTGAACCGTACTAAATGTTTATCTACCAAGTTTCATCCAATTCGATTATCAGAAACAGATGTTATTAAGCTTCCAAGAAACAGAAGCTCGGCGGACCACTACCACTTTGTTCACTATCGCTCAAAAACTAATCAGTTTTTTGCCAAACATAATTGCATCTTTTTCCAAAGTGTCATCAAAATTCATTCACGATCGAATGTTGTATGCTCTCAACAAACATTGAAACAATAAACAGGTGTTCGGGAGGCCCCCCCACCACTTATCCCAATATTGCCCAAAAACTAATTAGTGCTTTGTCATTTAAGTGTCCATCTTTTTTCAAACTGTCATTCAAATAAATTAGTTAATGAAATCTGTATGCTCCCAACAAACTTTAAAATCAAAGTGTGAAAAGTCAGAATTTGTATGGTAGACCCTCCGCCACTCTGATCAATGTGTCCCAAAAGATGATTAATTTCTTCTCACACTAATTGAAACCTTTTCCACAGTGGCGAAGCGTGCTTCTGAAACTAGGGTAGACATATTCAAAAGTTTTATTAATTTGCCAGTAGAAACTAATTATAGTACATTAAAATGGACAGAAAGCTAAGGTTTTTGGACGTATGTGGAGTTTGTGAGTCGAAGCGCCAACCGAGATTTGCACCCACATTTAAAATGACTTACGTCCGTGCATCATATACTATATTTTTTATTCGCGGCAAGCAAAATACTTAAAAAAAGATTGTTCAATCTAAATCAAAATTAAAAATTTTAAAAATTTTGAAATAAAAATATTTTGTACAAAAGATAAAGGATATTGTAGATTAACAAAGACATTGTTTTAAGTTTTAGGGAGCTTAATATTCATAATAATATTCTTAATATTATTATAATATGCTAATATTAATATAATATGCTTAATATTCTTAATATTCTAATCTATTCTAATTAATATAATAAACTTTTTCAAAATTCTAAAAATATTCCAAAAATTATAATAAAATCCAAAATTCAAACTTTTTCAACATTCCAAAAATTTTCTAAAAATTATTAAAAAATCAAAAATTGAAACTATTTTCAAAATTCCAAAATTAATGCAACAACTATAACAAAATCAAAAATTCAAACTTTTCCCAAAATGCCAAAAATATAGCAAAAATTATAACATAATCAAAGATTGAAACTTTTTTCAAAATTCTAAAAATATTCTAAAAATTGATCCAAAATCAAAGATTCAAATTTATTTTCCAACTGTTCCTGTTATTCAGAAGTCGTAGAATCGAATTCACAATTACACAATCACACAAAAAATTGCTCAAGAAACATTTAACTAATAATTACAAATTTTGTCAAAAATGTTTCCCATAATATGTTTCTCAAAAAATTTGGAGACAAAATATATAAACAGAAATAGACATAAACAAAACTGTCTATCCAAGAAGGAACAAAAGTTGAAAATTTGTTGTTGTTGCTATTGCTTATTTTGGTAGTCATAATTTGAAACGTCTACTGATGTTTCTCAACAAATTTGGAAACAAAAATAGACAGAAACAAAACTGTCTATCCAAGAAGGAACAAAAGTTGAAAATTTGTTGTTGTTGCTATTGCTTAGTTTGGTAGTCATAATTTGAAACGTCTGCTTATGTTTCTCAACAAACATGGAAACAACAATAGACAGAAACAAAACTGTCTATCCAACAAGGAACAAAAGTTGAAAATTTGTTGTTGTTGCTATTGCTTATTTTGGTATGTAGTCATAATTTGAAACGTCTACTGATGTTTCTCAACAAATTTAGAAACAAAAATAGACAGAAACAAAACTGTCTATCCAAGATGGAACAAAAGTTGAAAATTTGTTGTTGTTGCTATTGCTTATTTTGGTAGTCATAATTTGAAATGTCTACTGCAGTGAGAAAAACATTTTTGTTTGTTTGTACATGAAACTGGGAAACGTTTGTATTAAAGTTTCGGGAATATAGCTGAATTGTTTTTGTTCTAATTATTGTATTAAAACTTAATGATTTTCTTAGAACGTTTGACAAAATAGTATTAAGTCGACATTATGCGAACAATATGAAAATAAAGTTTCATATTTATATTATGTTTGGGTAGACACTGTCTAGTGTGTCTATACCGACGCTTCGCCACTGCTTTTCCATAAGTTTCATCATAATCACTTCATTATTGTAGGCTATAGTGTGCATAAAGACACTGAAAAAACTTCAAAAAAGAAGAAAAAAAATTTTTTACCGGCAGTGAAAAACTGGAAATAGGAACGCAGAACTGTTGTGAGCCGTACTAAATGCTTATGGACCAAGTTTCATCCAATTCGATTATCAGGTACAGATCTTATTGAGCTTTCAAAAAAACAGGTGCTCGGGCGCCCCCACCACTTTGTTCACTAGCGTTCAAAAATCAATCAGTTCCTTGCCATACATATTTGCATCTTTTTCCAAAGTGTCATCAAAATTCATTCATGAACGAATGTTGTATGCTCCCAACAAACATAAAAAACATTGTGGAAAAAACCACCTGTTGTATGCTGGTTCCCCAACCCTTTATCCAATGTACTCCAAAAGATGATAAAATCTTTTTGATGTTACTTAAAAGCTTTTACCAACGTTTCATGACAATCGATCGGTAAATATAGGCTACAGTAGGGATAAACACATGAAAAAAAAACTTTTTAACCGGCAGTGACAAACCAGAAGTTGGTATGCAGAAAAATTGGAAACAGCATTAAAACCTTATATACCAAGTTTCCATAAGATTATAATCCGGGATTAGAAGTTATTGAAGATTTAAACTTAGAGGTGTTCGGGAGACCCCTCGCCATTTTCCAAAATTTGAAATGAATCCAGATCTACCATTTTCAAGTGAACCTGTATCATTTGCCAAAGTTTCATCAAGATCCTAAGCAGAAAGGTCACCCCCTTCACACCTACCTATCCAGCCACATACAGACGAGCACCAACATTTTTATTGGCTATTTAGATAGAGGATGGTCCAAAACAAAAGAAAAAACAAAATTTGGGGTATGTAAGATTTTTTTTCTCGATAGATAGCCTTACTTTACACAATTTAAAATTATGGTGAAGTAAAAGTTATTAAAAATTATAATTGATTGCTAAACAAAGGTTTTATTTACACATTACGTTGTATGGTGGATTTAAATTTTTACAAAAATGCAAGAGGGCATTTTTGGTCACCTTAGAGTAAAAAGCGAGTCTAAAAACTCGGCCTCCTAAATAGATGCAAAAATGTTTTCACTCCATACCAATTGCTCCATGTTTATAAGTCCTTTATTCGTCCCTTTATGGACTACTGCTGTCAAGTTTGGGGTGCTGCCTCTGTTTCCATCTTGGCCCTCTTGGACTCTGTGTAAAAGTGGGCTATACGAATTGTGGGTGATCGAACTTTGACATCAAAACTTGATTCCCTACAACATCGTCGCACTGTTGCTGACCTCGTTGTTTTTTACAAATATCGTCATCAACAGTGCTCAGATGAAATGAGCGGCATCATGCGTCTAACTTATTCTTACCCCCGTTCCACTCGTCAATCGGCTGCCGCAACCGGTGTAACGGTAAAGATCCCGCGCTGTCATACTGGCTGATTGCAGAGAGACTTCTTTGTCCGAACTGCGTACGAATGGAATAGTTTGCCGGAACCCTTAGTCTCAGGTGGCTTCAACCCGCAGAGGTTTAAAAAAAAGCGTTAATCAACACCTTAGAACGCCAGCTGTTGTGGGACCTAGGTCTAGACCTAGGTCTTAAAAGGTGTTTATGTGTTGTTGTGACACATATTCCAAACCCTATTACACAACACATTTTATTTAAAAAAAAAAAATATATATAAATATAGAAAGAGAACATAACTTTAAAATTGTATGAAGAGAGACATAACAAATCGTGATCACTGATATATCTTATTTAATTTCTCTTTTCGCCATTTTCATTTGTGTTTATTTACAACAACAAACTTTTTTTATTAAATTATCAGTTGTAATTTCCCAAGGGCGGTGATAATTTGAAATAATTTTTTACCAAAAATTTCGAAAGCAAGTATATTGATAAAAGCACGAGGCCGAGAAGTGATAACTAAAACATACATAAAACGATTTTAACTATAAATTTCTAAAATGGATAATACTCTAGTGAATTTTAACCAAATGAAATTTCAGTTAGGGATTAAATACAAAAAACCAAATCTGGGTCTGATATATTCAAATAAGGTTAAGTTAACCCTCAAAGGGTATTGTAAATCAGGCCCGGAACAGGTCAAAATCAGATTGCCTCAATAAGGGTTGCCCTTTCTGACTTTATTTAGGCTTTCACTAAATAATTTTTGCTCTGGATATTGTTATAAACAAATTT
The DNA here is from genome assembly GCA_963693315.1 of Diogma glabrata. Classification (NCBI taxonomy): domain Eukaryota; kingdom Metazoa; phylum Arthropoda; class Insecta; order Diptera; family Cylindrotomidae; genus Diogma; species Diogma glabrata. The sequence continues at coordinate 128,200,457 of OY856187.1, forward strand.
CCTGGATTCAGATTCGCTTAGATACACCGTACAGATCCGGATTTTATATAAATATTTCAACTAATAATTAGTGTGATAAAAGTTCGCTGCTACAACTGTATCAAAAATGAAGACTTGAATCAGCTTTTAAACCCAGCTAGCACAAATTTGTAGCAATAGAGCTAATGTAACAAATGAAATAGTCGCAAGATTAGATATGTAACACAACTGAAGCTCTATTGCGACAGAAAAAGCAGAATTTACGGTATATTTTGTAACAAATTTGGTCGCAATAAGACGACAAATGGGTTATACCTATGTTTAAAATGTGTTGATGTATCAAACTGAAGTTGCACGCAACTAGATGTAACAACGAATTTTTTTTTTATTTCAGTTGCATATTGTAATGTTTTAAAAATGTTTTTAATAAGTTTTCCTTTACATGATTTTTATTGAAATAATTCATAAGTTTTAACAATCAGACACTACTCAATATGTACTTTGAAATTGAAAAATTTCATGATTTTTAGATCAAAATTTTATAACGGATGCCATTTTGCCGATGAGTGTGGGTGTTTTACCTCTGGAAAATTAACGCGCCCCCCAAAAAATGAAAATTTGGAAAAAAGTAGAAAATTAGAAAATTTTCGAATTTTCATTATCACCATAAAATTCACATCTATATATCTAAATACAGTTTTCAATGCTCCTAGTGTCATATTGCACCATAAATTGTTATAGGAAATATATAATACTATAGTCAAAATCACATTCAAATTTTCTCAAATAAAACCGCATGGTGTAGGAAATACATAGAACAACGAAAAATATGGCGAACATAGAACATCAAGACAGATTTCTTCCATAGTTTTTGATACTGAATAAAAACCTCATTGCAGCGTTCTTGTATCTAATTGGCTGTCTAAAATTATTGCGCTCGACCCGTTTTCTTCTTCTGTCATTGCAACTGTATAACAACCTAATTGCAGCGTCCTTGTAATTAACTAAATTTCTTCAACTACAATGCTCGAATCTTGTTTTTTCTGTCATTGCAACTAAATAAAAACCTCACTGCAGCGTCTTTGTAACAGTAACTTGATGAAAATTTGTTAGTCACATCAATGTTGCTAGCTCGTTACTGAATTTGTGGCAACTACAATAAAATAACATTTTTAAGACGTGCTACAAAACGAAATGTTTTATTGACGTTAATGGAACATTTTAACAACAAGTGTATTTTTCTGTAACAAAATTAAAACAGTATTGTAACTGAGCCGAATGATTTGTTGCCAATCGCTAAGTCAAAACTGTAATATAACCCATATGTGACTAAATTTGTTTTAAAAAACTGAATTACAACCGAATTGTCACATATTTATGTTAGAAATCGAAATCTGTGCTAGCTGGGAAGTTCATTAAGGTGTATGAGCATACATTCATGAGAATGTTCCAGATAAAGGCTTTCTGAACTACATAGTGATGACTACAACACAGGAGTATTAAATGTTTGTCTATTTGGCTTTATACCGGTTTTCCAAACAAACATAATACCAATTTTTTTAATCTCCTGACTAATATTGTGAACGAAATTAACGCAAACATTTCAAAATTGTACGGTTATCGTTACCGGTGATTTTAACATCCACAACAAATCATGGTTACAATTTTCTTAAAAATTCATTTGTCTTGAATACTTTCTTTTCTTGATTCATACGCCATCAGTACAACTTACCGTCTTTTTATTCACATCTAATTTCAACCCTGCAATGACTTTGTTTTCATCGGTTGCTGTGCTAGAAAAATTTATAGTTCAATTCGATTAAAACTTGAATAATTTAGATAATTGATAGAAAAGGTTTTTTTAGTGACATTTGTATTAATTATTAGTGAAATTTATAGTTTTAATCTAGTCAATTTGAAAAATTTAAAAGAAATTTTATAGTGAAATTTAAAAAATGTGGAAGTTTTTTATGTTGATTGTTTAGTTAAAACTATAGTTAAATACAGAAATAAAAGATTATATGTTTGTTCTATTAAAGGAAGTCGATCGAAATTAAATGAAGGCGTCGATCGGAGTTTTTTTTGTTGTAATTATTGAAACACCTATGTTGATTATATTTTGTTTGGTTTTTTTGTTAAAATTCCCAACCAAGTGTCGTGTAAGTGACAATTATAGTTTTTTTCTTAAACTTTGGCATGGTTTCATTAAATTTTAAAGAGTGAATAGAAGGAAAATAATGCTAATTGTTTATTTTGTTAAATTTGTCATTTGGTGAGTGAAATTCGGTAAAAACACCTTACACCATTAAGGTTTGTGAATTAAACAGTCATACTAAGACGGGTAGAAGTGCTTGACTATTTAATTGGAAAGAAATCATAGTTTAACATTTAGGCTAACTGTAGATTAAAACATATATCCTTCTATGTTTGCTAATTAATAAAGGAACTAGGAAAAACCTGACTTTTGAGTTTGGTTGAGTTTCTCCTTTTTTTGTATCAGTAAATACTTGTTTTTTTTGTTTAATACCAACAATTACTGGGCTCAATAACTGTAGAACCGAACTTCCATTAAACCTTTGGGCATATAAAATTAATTATTTATCGTAATTTACGTAATAAGTTTTGCCACAAAATTGGTGACATTAATTTTGGGTATTGGTAAAGAAGATGAAAAAAGAAATGTGTTGTGGTGGTGATTCATTAAAAGAAACAGAAAAAAATCTATAAAAGAAAATTTGTTGAAGAAACAAATAGAAAAAAAATAAATTGACTATTTGTTGTGGTTGGCTTAGTGCTAACATCCGTTACGAATTGTTTGAATTGTCACATTGTTTTAAAAACTAAAAAATAATTATATCAAATTTTTTTCAATGATAATTTAACGGAAATTTTGAAAATATACGATGATGATATACAGTTGCTCCTGCGGCAGAACGTTTAAAATAGGTATAGACAGTTTTTTTATTTGTGTTCCGTTTGATAAGATCAAAGGAAAATTTGGCAGGACCAAGATAAGGAACTTTGAAACGTAAGTGAATGTATTCTTTTCTAATGGATTTTAAATATAAATACCTAACGTACGTTGTAATTATTTGATAAGAAAAAGTGCTTGCATATACTTTTGTTTTTTTGTACTGATCATTTGTGTAAACAAAATCATAAATAATTGCAAATATATTATTATCGATACATTATTATATCATTTCGGCGGGTGGTGTGCGTGAAATGCCATCATTGTGTGCAGTTTGAAAAAGGTCATACCACAATTAGCAATACAATACAATTAGCAATACATTTTCGTTCAACAATCGTCTGAACAAGAGGTGCAACATTGCTAGTGACAACTTTTACTGTATTATATTGTATTGGTTTTATTATTCTTGTGCAGCAATCGCTCGGACCAGAGGCGCAACATTGTTATTTATCACTTTTATTACTACTTGTTTGAATATTCTTATGTCGGATTTAGAAGCGCAACCTAATCACCCGGTTTAGAGGCGCAACATAGTTATTTATCATTTAAATTACTACTTTTTTAAATATCTTTATATGCAACAATCGCCCGGACCAGAGGTGCAACATAATTACCGACAGTTTCCTATACTATTGGTTTTATTATTCTTGTGCAATCGCCCGGATCTGAGGTGCAACATTACTATTGCTACTGTGAGAATTAGATCTAATCTTTAGTTAGTATGATCGGCTGAATCAACGTGGGCATAAGAAGTTATAAATGTTATAATCAAGTTCAAATGAAGTCGTAAATGTTATAATCGTAGTTATATTGGTGTGTGTGGTGATCTCGTTTTCTGAGAGTCCCTGCTCTTTGTTTTCGCGTATTTAATTCCGTTTACACAGACTCATTTACATGCATATCTGATTACTTGTAATGAACATGGGGGAAATTAGTTCTCGGACACACATGACTGAAGCTCGTTGGAACAAAACCTCACTTGGCAACGCAGTCCTCCGATTGCGTCCTTTTAGTGACATCACTTGCAGGTCCAATGTTCATTACAGATGACTAGCGAGAACAACAGTGGAAGTCAGGCTTTAATATTTGTCGCATCACATTGAACTGATTCAAATGAAAATATTTCAAATTTTGCTCCTTTTGTTGATAAAAGTTTATCCTAGATCGCTATCTCACATCTATGCCAAATATTACGAGTATCGATGTCGATAATGGTATAGTATTGGAATTTGAGACCATTATCTAATCACATCAGGTATCAAACCAGATTTACTAAAAACTGGAGTGCCCGAACCCCGTAAAATATTTCACTTCTCAAAACTGGACACCAATAGTCTCTAAAGTATTTTTCAAGGTTTCCCTTTTGATCGTCATCGTTTTTATACTGACAATGTAAATGTTTTTGTTCAAAACTTTACTGAAACCATCAATTTGGTATTCAAAAGTTCGTTCCCTTTCCATTAATGAAACCTCAACAAATAGGCTTTTCGAAACAAACGTAGAAATTATTACTTCGGTCTGAAAACCCTAAGTATTACATTCATCCAAAAGTGAAATTCTTACCCCCACTTTTTTGGCATTGCTTTTTGGCATTGGCATTTACTTTTCTAAAAAAGTAAAACAAAATGTATGTCTGGCTGCCGGCTGGCCGTCATTACCTACGAAATCTAGAAAACCGCTGGAGGGATTTCGAAAATGTTTGTTTCTTGAAATAGGTATATTCAAAGGACAGGTACAAAAGGACACTGTGCTCGATAACTGTACCGGAAGTGTGTCAAAAAATCATTAAGTGTGTCAAAAATAGCAAATGTTTATAATTTTGGCAATTTTTTAGAAAAAATAAAATCAATTATTTGTATGACATGAAAATTTATTTTTATTATAGAGAATTATGGCATTATAAGTTTGTCAAAAAAATAATGTCAAGCGTGTCAAAAAATGATTTCATTTATATTTTAGCAAATTTTTTGGAAAAACAAATTTAGCTGTTTTTATGACGTAAATGTAATTGAACATGAAATTGGACATGGAAATTTTTGAATTTGTTATAGTTTTTGAAATATTTTTGGAAATTTGAAAAAGTTTTAATTTTTGATTTTGTAATAATTTTTGCAATATTTTTAGAATGTTGGAAAAAGTTTTAATTTTTGATTTTGTTATAATTTTTCCAATATTTTTTGAATTTTGAAAAAAATAGAATTTTGGAATTTTAGAATTTTGGAAAAAGTTTCAATTTTTGATTTTGTAAGAATTTTTGGAATATTTTTAGAATTTTGAAAAATATAAAATTTTTGATTTTATTCTAATTTTTGGAATTTTGAAAAAAGTTTCAATTTTTGATTTTGTAATATTTTTTGCAATATATTTTAGAATTTTCGAAAAAGTTTGAATTTTTAAGAATTTTTGGAATATTTTTGGAATAGTTTTGGTAATGGTTTAAAACTTAAAACTTTTTTTTCTTTTTTTATATTTATTTTCTCTTAGTTAGTTTATACATTTAAATTTTCACAGCTAACTGATATTAGTGTAACCTATAATCGGATTCGTATTCACACAAATCGGATCATAAATAAAAAAGTTATTATATACGTAAAACTTTTTATATACATATGCATTATAAGTTTACATACATATAAAAACGAAATTAAAAATTTATTTTATTTTTTTATATATTCTATTTTATATATTAGCGAACAACGAACAACAAAAACGAAACTTTTTTTTCTCATTCATTTCAGTCGTCTTTTGTCTTTGAACAAAGGATGGTTTTCGAGTCGTCGGAATAAAAGAGATTATATGCGTAATATGCGTAATAATGTTGATTTTATGAATGATATTTTATGAATGATATTTATGATGATATTTTATGAATGATATTTTCTTTTTTATATATTAGCTATCGAACAACGAACAACAAAAACGAAACTTAAAAATTTATTTTCTGTTTTAAATCATTCATTTCAGTCGTCTTTTGTCTTTGAACAAGGACGGTTTTCGATATTATTTCGATTATTTTGTTTATTGATATAAAGATATTTGCGTAATATTTTTCTTTGTTTTCTTATTATAGGAGAGCTATTATTTTGAAAACGTACATTTTTTTGTTGATTTTTAAATTTTTGATTTTTAAAAAATCTGAAATTTCGATATTTTGTTGGTATTGACGAAAGGAAAAAAGATGGTTCTGCTTTTATTTTTTGTGTACTCTGAATCGGCGTTATGCGCGGTTGAATTTTTGAGGCTTTTTCACGTACTTTTGGTAATGGTTTAAAACTTAAAACTTTTTTTTCTTTTTTATATTTATTTTCTCTTAGTTAGTTTATACATTTCCTTTGAAGTTTAGAGAATTTAGTTTATGAATTTATTTAGGGGTCGATAGACGTAATATTTTTCTTTGTTTTTTTATTACAGGAGGGCTATTATTTTGAAAACGTACATTTTTTTGTTGATTTTTAAATTTTTGATTTTTAAAAAATCTGAAACTTTGATATTTTGTTGGTATTGACGAAAGGAAAAAAGTTGTTTCTGCTTTTATTTATTGTGTACTCTCAATCGGCGTTATGCGCGGTTGAATTTTTGAGGCATTTTCACGTAGTTTTGGTATTGGTGTCAATGTTTTGTGAATAGGTGCAACAATTTTCATCCGACTTAAGTATATTTTTGCAAGTAAAAAGAAAAATAACTGAATAATTGAAACTAGTAGGGGCCGGGGTGCTTCGCTACGCTTATAAATAAAGTTTTTGCGTAGACATTTTGTTGACGTAGAAGCAATGATTTCAAAAAGTGGTAATGAGAAATGCTAGCATATAATTTTTAATTTTTCTTTTTAAATATATGAATGAAAAATAATCAAAACTCTAGCTGATCAGTTCGGATATATGAAAAATTAGCGATCAAATAAGTTTTCAAGTAAGCTTATTTGATCACTAACTTATTTGATCGTTAATTTTTCATATATCCGAACTGATCAGCTAGAGTTTTGATTATTTTTCATTCATATATTTAAAAAGAAAAATTAAAAATTATATGCTAGCATTTCTCATTACCACTTTTTGAAATCATTGCTTCTACGTCAACAAAATGTCTACGCAAAAACTTTATTTATAAGCGTAGCGAAGCACGCCGGGCCCTCCTAGTTTGATTTTATTCTAATGTTTGGAAAATTCTTTTAATTTTGAAAAAAGTTTGTAGTTTTGATTTTTTTATAATTTTCGCAATATTTTTAGAATTTTTGAAAAAAATTTTAATCCTTGATTTTGTAATAATTTTTGGAATATTTTTAGAATTTTGTTTGAAAAAAGTTTGAATTTATTTAATTCTTACAATATTTTTGGAATTTTGAAAGAAATATGAATTTGTGATTTTGTAATATTTTCTCGAAGCGCTAAATGGAGAGGTTTATGAGTAGTTTGCGGAGTGTACCATCTTTTCACTAAATTATGTTAATATATGATCTGTTATAACTTTCCGGCAACGTATTGATGTTTCGTGTTAGTTTTGTAATAAATTTCTAAACGGAGATCAAAAATACTTGTACTTTAACAAAGAGTTATGTTTGATATACATCGCTGCCCAAAACTAAAAACCATGTCCTCATAAAAGTTTTTTGCCGAAAACTATATCAAAATCCTTAACCCAGACCGAAGTCTTGATATCTCAGAGCTGTGAGATATCAGCCCCTCCATATCTTAATATTTAGATTCATAGCAACAATCCTGTTAATTGATCCCAATAAACGCCTACAGAATATCAACCAAATAAAACAGAGATTAACATATCGAAAGCGCCAAAACTTTCGACTTGTGTCATTTTCTGAAAACAATAAATTATGATGCAAGGACATAAAGCTAAAGTTTTTGGACGTAGATAGATAGAAGGGGCATCTATCTACGTCCAAAAACTTTTGCTTTATGTCCTTTATTTTTCAAAGCGAGGGGCCAGTCAAGATTTGCACCCACGTTAAGTCCAAAATAGCTTACGTCTTTTAGTCAAATACTATTTTTTATTTGACGGAAGTAAAATATTTAAAAAAAATGGTTTAATCTAAAGCCTAGTTGACACGCGGTGAGTAAACGTGCGAGCTGAGGAGGGGAGTTACTGTAGTACAGTTGCTGGCATCGTGTGAATACATAAGGTAAGCTACTTGCATATGCGAGTAGGACAGTAACTGGCAGTCGAGTTACTACAACATATTTTGTATTTACTTGCCACTCGCCTTACCTCTCCACTTTGAAAAAATTTGGTCGTATTGTATTCGGTTGATTTGGACTTATTTTATGTTTCCTTTTATTTTTTATATAATTTTATGAGCTATATCGACATTTTTTGATTTTATAGACATTTTTTTTAGGTTTTTATTTAATATTGTCTGTTAAATAGGTTAAAAGCAGTAATTAAATTGTGTAGTCAAACTTTTCTCAGATTATTTTTGTTTTATTTTTTTTACAAAACATTTTTAAATTTATTATGAGTAATTTATTTATTTAATTTATTTATTAATGAAATTAAAAAATTATTTGATTTTTCAAATAACAAATGTTATAAGACGCCAAATATTAACCTCATTTCGGTTATTCATCTGTCAAATATAGGTAGATGCCGTCATGTGACCAGTATCAGTGAACTAGTAACCTTTGAGTTTTGAACAAAACCTTTGTTATTTTTTCAAAAAAATCGTAAAACTAAAACAACAAAAAATAACAAATATTTTGATTAGATTATGATATTTTGAATTGGAAGATTGCTATGAAAATTTTTTTATTTTTTATGTAATTTATACAAATTCAAATGGTCTTTTACTTTTTTGTGCGTAACTATGATAGCAAAATATAGGGCTAACAAGTGACACTTTACGACTCCCAATTACAGCAATAAAGCAACACTATAATCTGTAGTAGAATAAATTTTTTACAGTAATACTTTAAATTCTGATACTTTATTACTTTAAATTCTGATATTAAATCTTCTATCTCCCTTATCATTTATGGCATTGATGGTAACTTAATCGTTTTTGATGTGGTTTTTTAATTTATAGAAAAAAAACCTTACTTTCAGTCCTGTCTAAAATGTATGAGCACTATATTAATTCACATATATCCAAATTTTTGGAAGCATCTATTTAATATCTGATATAGCCAATACGGTTTTAGAAACAAAAGATCAGTCTCCGCAGAAGCATGATTATTAGGAAATTGATTCATGAACTAAAATTTAATTTTTTCCATATCATTGTTTTGAAGAATTTGTCATGCAGTTGAGGACTGGAAATCTCGAAGCTCAATCCTGTCTTCACTATAAATTTCTTCCAAATTAATAGTTAAATTAATAGGTGCTTACCCCAGCTTAATCCTTAACAAGTTTTATGCAACCATCAGGGGTAGTGACATTGCCACGTGCTTTGTGCTTTTACTTACACAAATCAAATTCCTGAAGTAAGTAAATATTTAAGCGTATATTGTTGTTAGTGGTGGCAGTGAAACGAGTACCCGAATCATATTCAAATTCCAAAACCATGGTACATAAATGCACAATAGTGACGGCTTTTAATTTATATATATATATATATATATATATATATATATATATATATATATATATATATATATATATATATATATATATATATATATATATATATATATATATATATATATATATATATATATATATATATATATATATATATATATATATATATATATATATATATATATATATATATATATATATATATATATACGCAACCAGGAAAAAAGAGAAAGGAGAGAAGAAAAGCATTACTTTAAATTCTAGTACTTTCTCCAAAAGTAGCTCTCTGCTCAAATATGTATATCTTTTTGTATTTCTATACATACTTTTTTTACTCCTTCAAAAAAGTTTCCATTTTATATATATTTCCCTTTTTGCGCAACAATATTCAATAACCTGCAACTAGAATTCAACAATCTGCAACAAATCATTGAAAACAAAATAAAACAAAAACAAAAACGCAAACAAATAAAATAAATTCTAAACAAAATCGACAACACAAGATAACAATTGCATTTTTCATAAAAAAAAAATTATAATTGTAATTGTGAAAGCACACAGAGAGTAGAAAAGCTCTTATTTTTATCCAATTAGAATTCGTCTAACAATTGGATATTGAATTTAAAAAAATGATAAATAAAATTATTTCGTTGTCAATGCTTATTGTCAATGTTTTTGTATTATTATTATTGTCGTTGTTGTTGTTACTGTATTAAGTCTGTCAGTTCTATATTCTTTGTTCACCCGATTTTTATTCCATTGAAAATATTGTAGTCTATTGTTAAGTGGATATATTTTGTTTTGTTCATTGTACGAATATGTATCCAAATAAATATAAGACAGGGTTGGATTTTGAATTAAATTTTTATTGAAATAAAATTCCCCTTTTTCGATTGCTTGCATAACCAAAAAAACCAACTGGTGGGAGTGGAATAACGTTGGACAACTCCTCAAAAACAAAACCCTGAAAAAAAACAAAAATTTTTACTTCTTCACTTCTTTTATAGTTCAATATAAATTTTATTACATTAAGTATAAAATTATTTTTCTTTTCTTTTGATTTGATTTTCTTATATATGTACATATATTTCGTTGTAAAAGAATCCGCCCCCTTAAACGTCTTTATATTCCAATAGAATATAAAAACAAAAAACCAACAACAAATTGTTTGTACCAATCAGAAAGCCCAATTGGATTCCTGTTTTTCACTGTGTGAAAGCTTAGTTTCGTTTTTTTTTCTTTGCTCAGTGAGAAAAGTTTTTTTTTAGAAATGTTCATGTTGGAGGAACGTTTCTAATGAAAAAAAAAAACAAAAACAAGGCGGACGCATGCGTTTTCCAAAATTTTAAGAAAACGAATTCAAAAATAGACATAACTCTGTTCTGTATTAACTAGCTACAATTTTTAAGTGTATTGGTCCAAATACGAATTTCTTGAATCAGTCGATAGAGGGATTTACGAAAAGAAAACGAAAATCGTAAAATTTTCTCTGACATTATTATTGTTTTTCTTATGATAGAAAACATAAAAAAATACATAAAATCGTAAAAAAAACATTGATTTTGTTTTTATTTTATTTTCAACAACGAACACAATTACAATTATAAAGTTGAATGTTTTTTTATAGCAAATTTGTAGTGCTTCCAATTGTTTGTTATATATATTTGTTTTCTTCTTTTTTGTTTTGATTTTCTTAAGATTCTTCTCAGCTTTCAAAAGACTTTGAAGAAATATTACAAACACAACGATCATTTAGGAAATAAAAAAAAATGTCAGTTCTGTTGAATTAATTAAGTCGATTGGTCTGTTCAAAAACATAAAAAAAAAGAAAAACAAAAAAAATATTTCTTTTGTTTACGTAATTATGTAATTAATTAATTAATTTGCTTTTTGTGTATTTATTCCAATTAATAATGTAAACGTAGTGAGACATCTAACCAAAACAACAATAGTTATTATTTATGGTGTGTAACAAGCAATTAGAAAAAATTGCATAAAACAAGTGATTCCAATAAGAAAAAAAAAGTTTTAATTATTAAAAGTGAAATAATAGAAAAAGTTAATAATTTAAAGTGTGAAAATTGATTTAGAATATTATAATCGTGCCGAAAGGCATTATCAATTACAGCTTCGTGATCAATATTGTAATTCATTGGGGTAAGTTTTTATTTTTTGTTAAGAAAAATGTTTTAATTAAGAGATTTTTTTCTTGTGATATTAGGGTTGAAAAAACTGAGGGAGTGTGTAAATATTATTGTTATGCGATTGACATTTGGTTAAATTGGGGTAGATTGAGATTTTAAAAATTCGTAAATTTAAGAAACAAATACAAAATTATTATTTTTTATGATTTTGATATGCCGTCGGAAGTTTTGATTTAAAATATTTTTGGTTTGAAGTGTGTTTCCGACGGTTTATCATAGCGGTTGTTTTGTTTAATTTATTTTTGCTTTATATGTCAATTATCAAAAGGTAATTAGTTTATTAAAATTGAAATTTCTAACACAATTTTACCATCTAATATTCAACTGGAACCAGTTTTGTATTTGCGTTTGGTGGTGTCCTTCTTTTTAAATGTTTTACTTTTCTACTAGGCAGTTCTTTATAACTTTATTTGTACCGTTATTGCTCAATTTATTAGCGTAAGCTTTCCACAAGGTCACTAACAGTAATTACCTCAACATATCGATGACTTTTTCGGTTCAGCTGAAGACTTTCAATCATTCAATCAATCAATTATTTTGAAATGCTATTTCTATACATTGACGACTTTTTTCAATTCAAGCTTACGTTCGATGTAACCGAATAAACCAGGTATTTATTGATGGTTATTTAGAGAACACATTAAACTGTCGGAGTTTTGAATTTAAGTCCTTTGAGCGTAAATACTGTTCATGGGCGGATATATTCAAATAAGGTTAACCCTAAAAGGGTATTTTATACATATAGACATATAGATAGTTCTAACAGGTCACTATCCGGACTATACAGGCCCTTATCACGCCCTAGATGTATTCAGAGTTGCCCTTACTAATTTCTGCTTGGGGTGTTGATGGGCGCTAATTTTTTCTATTAAAGAATGAATAACTAAACAGTTAGTCTTATCACAAAATAAAATATAACAAAGCCTAATATTTAATGATAAGATGGAGTGAATAGAAATAAATTCAGAGGTAAAATACTAAATTTTTTTAAAAATTTGCAGGAACAAAACTAAAATGTAACTGACAATAATCCAACTAGTGGCATATTCCCCAATTATGCCACCCATTATCTTTCTTAATTAGTAAACACAACATATAGAATTATCTGGAGGCTCATTCATTCAATCAAGCAATAGCTTACAATAGCAATAGCATGCGATGAACCCAAATGAGCCTCATTAAGAAATAATCAATATAACTATAGGATTGAGGGTGCTATTATAACCTGACTGAATAGGGTTCATCCGCTCTCATTCTTAAGATTTCGCCTTGGCTAGTAATAAGTCACTGCTATTTAACTGAATTTTGTATATTGTCAACACTAATAGAATCTAAACAAAAATTTTTGCAGAACATAAATTGATGCTGTATTTAAATGGGATCAGTGCCAGTCTTAGCGTACTTGGCGCCCTGGACTCTTCCAGGACGCCCTTATTAATTTAAAATTTTAAAATGTGACTATTACTAAAAAAATCGATTTTGTCCATGCATAAAACCAGAATAAGTTTATTTAATTTATTTCGATTAAAAACATATGACTATCTTTGTACATACACAAACAAAATTGTTATATATAGGTTCAATTAATAACCAAAGTTAACTTTCCTGGCCTTTTTAGTAGCGAAATCTTTAATTAGACCAGAAAAATCTACATTTACCGCGATGACATTTTTAATTTTATAGATTTCCTAAACTGGGAAATCTGTCCTGTGACATTGTAGACCGTAGATAGGTTTTGATTAATTTCAGTTTAGAAAAGCTTCGTTCTCCACTTGCTACAGTTACAGGTATTGTTTATAAAAGTCGCATAGTAATCCATACATTTGGATATAAATCTTGTAGAATGTGCTGCTTTATAAAATTTAGTACGATGTGCCGAGTAATTTTAACATTAATCATACCAGAAATAAAAGTTTTAATACGGATTAATGCATCGCAAAGCAGACTGCCGTCAATGTCAGATTTCGAATGCACTGTGAGTTTAATATGTAATTCGGCGCACAACTGAAGAAATTCTGTTCTTTCTGGTTGATTGTCCACGTTGTTCAAGAAACCCCAGGTTTTATCGGGCGGAACCTGACTTCGCCCCCCCCCCTCTCCCCCCCAAAGGCCGAAATTGAATGGGATGTTTGTTTTTTCAAACGTTCATAGCTATTGCCGATTGAAAAGTTCTACACATTGCTGTATTCTTTCATCTTTGTGCAGGATAATGTTCACATATTAGGGGGAAGTAAGTGGTATACAAACAAGTTTTAAAACCTGAAAATCCACTCAAAAGAAAGTAGCTTTAAAAGATAAAGTCATATAAGCAATTAAGTGTTTCCAAATACGATATTTAAATAGTCTTTTTATCTTAACATTTCCCGGGTGCAAGACAACTGGAACCCATTATCCAAGGAAAACGCTTTCTCGATCGTATAATAAATCCCCAAACCTGGATACTCGTGCAGTTTAATTATAAAGCTTAATTAGCTTCATTATAATTATAAAATTAATAATTATAAAAAACTAAAAATAAACTCTTTTTGCCGTTCAAGAAAGTTGAAATAAATTGAATTATATTCCAACTGCAACGGATCCTGCCTGTTAAATCAAATGTTTATAAATAAAAAGTCACACAGAAGAGGCCAAATTTAACATTGTACATATGTAGATTAAATATAGATACAATATCAAAACCAGAAGAAATCTACACTGAAAGACAAAATTCGGTTACATATACAACCTCTTTAGTGCCATCCGAATTTTTTCTGTCACAATATCCTCAAATTCGGTTACTGGTTCTTCAAATTTGATTTTTGAAGAAAAGACAACCTAATTTGAGGTTATTGTGACAGAAAAAATTCGGATGGCACTAAAGAGGTTGTATATGTAACCGAATTTTGTTGGCCGATTGGCACAAAAGCGGCTGTAGTGACCGAATTTCCTCTTTCAGCGTAGCAATTATTTTAGACAAATCTTTTGTTTATTCGCGTCCTGTGCCTCATATAACTAATAATTACTGTTAACGTTAAAGTTGGTAACGTTGAATTTCTCAAATGTGCCGACGGTTCCTTAATAGTTTAAACAAATTTACTGTTCATGATGCTAAAAAATATTTTAAACCAGAATAACATCTGCACTGCAAGAAAAAAATCGTTCACCACAACTTCATTTTGTGCCAACCGATTTTTTCTGTCACATATAGACTTCAAAATTCAGTCGTCCTACCTCTATTGGTTAATAAATTAGTATGAAATCTATAAAAATTAGTTGCTGCAGCCGGAACAAAAATGCTCTACATAGTTGTTAGAACAGAATATTTCGTTCACGATTAAATTATATGCTTTACTTATAATTTAATTTCGATAAACTGTTTGGCGTTTCTATTGTCAAAAATAGTAAGACAAGTCAAAAAAGTTATAATAAAACTTAAAAAATGCAACTATTGTGGCTCGTCAAAATTTTTTTCACTTATTTAGGTAAAAAATACATATATACATAAAAATATACATTCTGATTAATTATATTTAAAAGAATAATTATTATCTTAATATCATATATATAAATAAGTAAGCACTATTTTTGTGGTACAATTCAAAATAATTTGCTCCAACAAAAGTGGGGCAATATATATATATATATATATATATATATATATATATATATATATATATATATATATATATATATATATATATATATATATATATATATATATATATATGTATATATATATATATATATATATATATATATTTATATATATATATATATATATATATATATATATACAGGGTGAACCATTTAACTTGGCACAACCCAATATCTTCCAAACAACGCAATTTTGAAAATTTTGAAATTTTTTTTTTGGATAGGCTTCATAATGTTATTATTTATTTTTTATTAAGATGAAGATTCCAGATCTTCTAATAGACCACCACTTTTTCTTAAATTGAGACCTATTTTTGTGCCAAGTTAAATGGTTCACCCTGTATATATATATATATATATATATATATATATATATATATATATATATATATATATATATATATATATATATATATATATATATATATATATATATATATATATATATATATTTGGCACATTGTACTAAGGGTTTGGGGATCCACCATACAACAGATAGTTTTTTCACTATTTTTTTATATTTGCTGTGAGCATACAACAATTGTTCGTAAATAAATTTTGATGACACTTGAAAAAAGAAAGATGCAAATAAGTATGTATTACAATTAACTGATTAGTTTTTGAGCGATATTGCACAAAGTGGGGGTCCTCCTAACACTTGCTTTTTGAAATTACATTAACATATATACCTGAAAACCAAATTGGATGAATCTTGGTATTTCAACATTTGTTACAGTTCACAACAGCTCTGCATCCCAACTTCTGGCTTTTACCTTCCGGTAAAAAAAATTTTTGCATTCAATTTTTTGTATTTCGCCAGTGTCTTTATTCACACTCTAGCCTACAATAATGAAGTGATTATGATGAAATTTATGAGAGTGTGAAGAACTTTTGAGTTTTGGGACACATTGATTAAAGTGGCGGCGAGTCTACCATACAACTGAGAACTGTTCACACTTTATTTTGATGATACTTTGACAAAAGATGCATATTCAAATGACAAAGAACTGGTTAGTGGACGATATTGGGAAAAATGGTGGGGGTCTCCCTAGCACCTGTTTAACTTTAATATCATCAGTTCGTGATAATTGATTTTGATTAAATTTGGTATATATGCTTAGACTACGATTTTTAAAGGTTCTGCATTCCAGTTTCCGGTTTGTCACTTCAGGGAAATTTTTTTTTATTTTGCCTATTCGCACAAATAGAATTTATGTCTATATACAGAAACTATAGCTTTCTTTAATGTTTCTCTAATTAGAACTACGAGAAGTCTATAACATCGGTTAGCCATAAATTGAAGTATTTGATGGATCTTCGGTGACTATATATGTAGACGGTTTTGTTTCCAGAGCTGTAGAAAGTTCACCTTTACATCAGCGTCGCAATATATTTTGAAGTTTTTTGTTTAACAGTTTAAAATCAATTGAATCGAGAAATCAGACTCTGAAATAATGTATTGTATTTATTTTGTTGGAAGGTCTATTTACAATTTTTATTTACAATGTCCGAATTTCGGCCACTGGGCGATCACTAGTGTATTAAGAAAACGTGTGAAAATAACAGGATATTTCTTAGAAATAAAATAGTTTTTCGGCAAACGGCTGTAAAGTTTAACTTTACTGCTGCTGCGGAGTAGCTAAAGTCTTACTTTTTAGCCGGCGGCTGCAAAAGTAACGCCATTTTTTTTTCTTCCGGCGGCTGTAAAGTAACTCATATTTTTACGGCGGCTGTAAAGTAATTTTCATATTTTTACGGCGGCAGTAAAGTAATTTTTATATTTTTATGGCGACAGTAAAGTAGAATAACATGATATTATTAATTCGTTCAAAACAGAATGCATTTCAGTTCATTTTAATGAATTAAAATCAATAAAAATTAATTTCAGAAAATTTATTACCTAAAACATATTTATAAAAAATTTGACGCATTAATTTTATATTTTTAAATAAATTTAAACGTTTGCCGAAAAAATAGTGTATTGAATTCGGAGCTAAAGTGACTTTTTGTGTTTCGTCTATAATTGTCTATAATTGCCAAACTATAGACTCAACAGAAAAAGTACAACTTTAGCTCCTAATTCAATAATATACTATTTTTTCTTACACTGAAAAAAACATGTTCTATTTCCAATCGAAATGCAGTTGCCTCAACCTCACCGTGCGGGCAGATATGGCGAATCAAACTAAAAAATTCAACAACTGAACAGTTATAGAACGATGTAGTGGAGACAATCATACGGAATATTTATATGAAAATAAAATATAATTCATTTAATTTCAAATACTTTAATTTAAAATGAAAAATTCATGATTTTTATATCATTGGTGATATAGAAGTGATTGTGAGTAAAATGATTTTTATATCATATCATACCGTCATACCTATATTATACCAAAGAAAATTTTTTTCATGGAAATAATTATTAACTTCATTGAACTACCGTTAAACTGGATATTACACTTTATATTTTCAATAAACGTCATTCTGTTGTCAGGAAAATGTTAACGTGTAGTTGTCCCGTCCCAATCACGTTGAAATTGTTTGCAAGTATTTTTCTTTGTTTGAATAATAAACTGCCAACTTAGAGATGAGGTTGTCATTATTTCAATTTTTTCAGTGTACATCAGGCATCACAAACAGCATTTTAACTAAATATTTGTTCACCATCACCTCACATAATTACACTTATTACTCCTTATTATATAAGGACGGATCGAATTAATCTTACTATTTTTATACGATAAAGCACCAAAGAAAATACAAAAGATAATATACAGTTATAATAATAATGACACAATTATAATTCTAGCATGATTATCCTTTTAGTTTTACTGTTTACGCTTAAAGCGTTTAAAATGACTTTATTTCTTCTCAATAAGGCAGGGATAGAATTGAAGGGTTTTAATGAATTATTTTTTAATTGTAGAAGGGCGAATCATGTGTTAATCTAGAGCTTGGTGGAGGCCTGTAGGCAGTGCCTAGTTTGCCTAGCCCTTGATCCGGCTCTGCGATAATATAAATATGATCGATTTTTATTGTAAATTATTATATTAGAAAATGACAACATAATTTTCATTGGTATATTGTATATTAAGAGCAGAAAGTACTACATAGCTGCTCGTGCATGAAAATTGCTGGTTGAGGCGCAGTCAAAACCAGCAATCATGCCTGAGCAGCAATGTTACTTTCTGCTCAAGGTATACATACTATTTTTTTAACGAATGCCAACAAATACGATTAAAGTTGCCAAGGAGGCATTTATTTATTGTTTAAAAAACGTATCGGACGTCAAGTTTAAATTTTAAATTAATAAATTTAAAATTTATACAAAGTTATATAAACTATTTTTAAATAAAAAGAATTTAAAATGAGCAGTAGTGATGAAAGTTATATAATTAGCACTTCACCTCATATAAAAGAAGCAGCTAAGAATTTAACCTTAAATCTGTTTCCTGAAAAATCCGGTATGAAAAAGCTTACCTATTATTTATCAATTGGTGTAAGAACAAAAAAACAGGAAATTTTTGTTCTGAAGATGTGTTTTTGGCATATTTTTTTATGTGTTTTTGGCATATTATTTTGGCAGACAAAAAAGTCTTCAACAATGTGGTCAAATTATTCAATGTTAAAATCAACATTCATCGTTAAAGAAAATTTGGTATAATAGTAAATATAGAAGATTAATGCCTTTTAAAAAAAAAAAGTCCTCGTTAGAGAGCCAAAAAATCAAAAGTGTTTTGGAGAGAAGAAATTAATAAATTTTAATATTATGTTTTTGTCCATTATGTCTTTGGTTTTCCTTGTGTTTTTACTTTCCGCTTAAGAGCAGAAAAAATTAACAAGTGCTCGCTAAGAAGCAAAAGCCAACTTTCTCTTTTAACCTGACAAATAGAAAACATTATTTTCTATGACATTCATTAAAAAAATTCATTTTCTATTTTTTCATGGTTGCTTTGATTTAAAATCTTTAAAAAATTACATGAAATACAATAGCACTACAATTTGTTATTTAGCGAAAATGATTTTACACTACAATGGAATAAAAAACAATTTTCACATGGCTTTAAACCTGCTTGGTTTAAATTGACTTTTCATATGATACCGTAAAAAAATAGTACTTTATTTAATTAGGTGCTAAAGTGATACTTTTTGTGTTGAGTCTATAGTTTGACGATACACAAAAAGTCACTTTAGTTCCGAATTAAATACACTATTTTTTTCGGCAAACGTTTTTATAAACATAAAACTAATACATCAAAATTTTTTTTAAATATGAATTTTAAACGTCATAATTACTTCCAAAAAAGAGAAAAAACATTTAAATTTGTATGATTAAAATTTTTTTATCAAAGCAGCCTTTTCAAAATTTAATATTCCAATTGAAACAGTTATTATTTTGTTGTCATAGTTATACAATAATTCCAAATTTCATTATCCAATGAAACTGTTTGTTATGTTTTGTTGTCATAGTAACATACAATAATTCAAAGATCATAATCTACTGAGAATCAACTTATTTTTTGTTGTCATTGTTATACAATTTAGTACCTCTATCGGCTGGTATTTATAGTTGAAAAGAGGCCGTTTTAAACGACAACAAAAACGGTAAGCATTATCTTGTAAATTTTTAACGATTATTGAACCCACTAAGGAGGTTGTGATGGGTTTAATTTTCAGTTAAGTATATTCAAGCGCATTCCACCATAACATACGATGGACCCGCCGCTACTTTGTTCAATGTGTCCCAAAACCCAAAAGTTAAACTTATTATCTTCTCACACTCATAAGTTTCATCATAATCACTTCATTACTGTAGGCTATAATAGCGTAAATAAAGACACTGGCGACACTGGAAGCTAAAAACCGGAAGTTGTTCAACTGTTGTGAAACGTACCAAATGTTTAAATACCAAAATTCATCCAATTCGATCATCAGGTATATACGTTAATGAGTTTTTAAAAAAAAGGTGTTCGGGGAACCCCCACTTGGAGCAATATCGCTCAAAAAATAATCAGCTAATTATAATACATATTTGCATATTTCTTTTTTAAAGTGTCATTGAAATTTATTCACGAACAATTGTTGCTCCCAACAAATATAAAAAACAGTGAAAAAAACTATCTGTTTTATGGTGGACCCTCAACCCTTAGTACGATGTACCCCAAATGTTAATGAAATCTTTATCATATTTATTGAAACCTTTACACTACGTTTCATGAAAATCAATTTGTAACTGAAGGCTTTAGAAGGAATAAATAACGCAAAATGTTTTTTTTAACCGGAAGTGACAAACCGGAAGTTGTTACGCAGCAATATTGGAAACAGTACTAAGACCTTATATACCAAGTTCCACTAAGATTGAATGATGATAATTTGATGATTAGAAGTTATTGAACATCCAAACTTAAAGGAGTTCCCCGCAGCCATTTCCCAATTTTGAAACGAATCCAAATCTTCTATTTTCAAGTGAACTTGTATCATATACCAAATTTTTATCAAGATCCCATGCCATAATTTAAAAATACCTGGATTCAATTGAAATAGTTTAGTCGGTTTGTAAAATTTGCAATTAGGCGAGTCAGGTTGACTGGAACATTTTGAAGAGGATTTGTTAGAGTAATTTTTTTTCATTTTAACTATTTTCTTTACTAAACCCAGGATTCTGAAAAAATCGAACGCAAAAAAATCCGTTAAATGTGCAACTGGAGTCAGATTGACATGATTTCTCTAAATTTGGTATACGCGGCTCAACGCAAATTGATTTGTTTTTTACTTTTTTGTGTTCGACTCTATCAGAGTCTTGAGTTTTTAGAGAAGAAAATAACCAAAACCAAAATATATCTAACATATCCTCTTCACAGTGATTCAGCCAATCTGACTTGACTAATTGCAGATTTTTCAAACAGACTGGAATGTGTTGACTGAGTTCTTTTCTGTACAAATCATTTCACAAGTCTTTGTTTGATCGATGCTTTTTTTGAAGTTGTGAAATATGATTTAACCTTTAGATGCTGCCTGCTGGTATAGATCTCGGGGAATTGTGAACATTTTATTTTACTGCTCTTATCAAACATAGAATTTTAATTTTTTTGAGATGCGAACAAAGTTATATTTGTGGATATTCGTTGTCAAGACTTCATTTTAATGTGTGGTTTTTAATATGTAGTGCAAAAAATGAAGATTAAAATCCACTCTTGGCTTGACATGATATTTTGCATTATATTAATTTTTTAATAAAAAGTGTTGTGTCAAAGAATTTACAATATTTGTCACAACAACACATAAATACCTTTAAAGACGTAGGTGCCAGAACTACATGCATTCTGAGATGTTGATAAACGTTTTCTTTAAACTTTTGGAGATTGGATGCCCCCGAGAATATTAAGTTCTGCAAACCATTCCGTTTGTACGATGTACGGACAAAGAAATCCCTCTGCATTCTGTCACTATGACAGTGAGTGATATCAACAGTTTGAATGTTTGCAGAAACCGATTGACGTGTAAAACAGGACAAAGAATATGATTAAGGCATGATGGATCCGATTTCACATATACGTTTTTTAACATTTTTAACATTTAACATTTTGGCAGCCTTAGCGAAAAACTACGAATTTGGAAACAGTTACAACATGATTCGGATTTATTTGGCCTTGTGATCAGAGTTGCAAAATGAAAAAAATCGTAACCTTATGCGTTTCGTTTTTATAGTATTATATTACCTCGGTCTGAAAGACCTAAGTATTACACATTCATGAGCTCAAAGTGAAATTCTTACCCCCACTTTTGATTTCTGCAATATTTTTAATAATTTAGAAAAAGTTTGAATTTTTAAGAATTTTTGGAATATTATTGGAATTTTGAAAAAAGTTTCAATTTTTGATTTTGTTATAATTTTTGCAATATTTTTAGAATTTTGAAAAAAATAGAGTTTTTGAATTTTAAATATATATTTAGAATTTTGAAAAAAGTTTCAATTTTTGATTTTGCAAGAATTTTTGGAATATTTTTAAAATTTTGAAAAATTTAAAATTTTTGATTTTATTATACTTTTTGAAATTTTGAAAAAAGTTTGAATTTTTGAATTTAGAAAATGTTTAAATATTTGATTTTATTCTAATTTTTGGAATATTTTTGAAATTTTGAAAAAAGTTTCAATTTTTGATTTTGTTATAATTTTTGCAATATTTTTAGAATTTTGAAAAAAATAGAGTTTTTGAATTTTAAATATATATTTAGAATTTTGAAAAAAGTTTCAATTTTTGATTTTGTAAGAATTTTTGGAATATTTTTAAAATTTTGGAAAATTTTAAATTTTTGATTTTATTATACTTGTTGAAATTTTGAAAAAAGTTTGAATTTTTGATTTTGTAATAATTTTTGCAATATTTTTAGAATTTGGAAAAATTTGAATTTTTAAGAATTTTTGGAATATTATTGAAATTAAGAAAAAGTTTAAATATTTGATTTTATTCTAATTTTTGGAATTTTGAAAAAAGTTTTATTTTATTTACTTTTTACAATTTTTTTGGAATTTCGAAAGAAATATGAATTTGTGATTTTGTAATATTTTCTCGAAACACTAAATGAAGAGGTTTATGAGTAGTTTGCTGAGTGTATCATCTTTTCACTAAATTATGTTAATTTATGATCTGTTATAATTTTCCGACAACGTATTGATGTTTCGTGTTAGTTTTGTAATTAATTTCTAAACAGAGATAAAAAAATACATGTACTTTAACAAAGAGTTATGTTTGATATACATCGCTGACCAAAACTAAAAACCATGTCCTCATAAAGGTTGTTTGCCGAAAACTATATCAAAATCCATAACCCAGACCAAAGTCTTCATATCTCAGAGCTGTGAGATTTCAGCCCCTCAACATTTTTTTTTGCGGTAGTTTATTTCGTTATGGAACAGAAAAATATTATATTTCCTTTTGTTATAACCTTTTAACTACGTTATGTTAAAATTAAATGTTATCTTAAAACTAAATTTAAAAATTATTAGGCATTTTTGTGAGCAATTAAACGCAAGTAACTAAGGAAGTAATTTTAATTTTTCAACTCAAAGGTATGGTTGGAAATATCTCAGAAAAAATCGGTTTTTCTTTTTTACGTGTTTCGGTTGGGATTCGAACTCGTAACCTCATCAGTGCCAGAGTGAGTTCAAATCAAAAATTTACATAATGCTCATTGTTTTGTCACAAATATCAAAAAATTTAGAACTACCAAAATCTCTAGTTAGAGCGTGCACATAAATTGAAAAAGAGCAGATGGATATTATACAAACGATATTTGCAAAATCATCCAAAAAACGAAATAAAATATTTACGTTATCGTTACGTTTTACGTTATTGTCACGCATATGAATTTTTAAAACGTTACGAAAGTAATTATTATTAATAACGCTACTTAATTTCGTTATTTTTTTTACGTTACGAGTAACTTTTGCACACTGCTTGTATCTATATGACAGCATCTATATGACATCGTTACATTACGTTGCTGTGTTACTATTTCCGAATGCACTTGTTAATGAAAATTTTATTGTTTTATAAAACAAAGAAAATGAAACGGCATCACTTTCATCGAAGAAATTTGCCACTAAAATTTTCCACATTTTATAAATTATGTACCAAATTAACTCTGTTTTGTGCAACATTTTTCATGAAGGATTTTTGTGGAAAATTATCTGACGCTAAATGGGTGATCATAGTTCCTTCTTTAGATTCCAATTTATTTGGACTAAAAAGTGAAATAAAGTAATTTGTATTTTGAGATCAATGGAATTGAGCGCGTCTTTTCTAAACCTTGGTACATAAGAAACTCCTAAGCCGATTTTATACGGAAAAAGCTGGCCAACCAACCAACCAATGAATGGTATAGTTTGAAATACCTATGAAACCGATGGTTTTGTTTTTTTTAAATGCAAATATATATCTTAAATTGAAATAAAAATAATTTGCTTTCAAATCCAAAATCTTGTTGTTTTCAATATTTTGTTAAAGATATACTGTTTCAACAATATTCTTATGAGGATGATATTAATATTGTAATCCGTAATTTATAATCGTCAAACACTCTATTTCTTTATTCAATCAAATTGTTTACCTGCTTTCCATATTCTTTTCATGTTGAGATAGATAAATGCACGAGGTCACTCGTGGCTCAGGTAATACATAGGTCACAGATTTCTTATCATAATTCAAATTTCTGAAGTTTATGTTAGCCAATTAAGGCATACATGTCATTAGATTGAGGGATAAATTACTCTTGGGCATCTTGGGACAACTATTTCAGTAGCTCCTGAGAATATTCAAGAAATTCAGAGAATCTTAAAAAGATTCTTAACAATCGTCGCAAAATCTTGAGAATCTTACCTAATCTTTTGGTAATTTTCCAGAAATCTTGAGTATATTTGTACATACAGCGTTTCTTCAGATAATCTAAGGAATCATGAGAATCTTGAACATATGAAGTGAGCCTTGGAAATCTCTGAAGAACCTTTAAATAATCTTAAAATATTTAGGGAACCTATTTTCGTTGTGATTTTCCACGCCAATTAGATATTGGTGAAAAATACGTGAAATCAGCAAAAAACTGCTAAGATTGATCCATCATTTGGAGGAATGTATGAGGGATATCCTCGTGTTCCAGGAATTGTTTTTAAATTGATGTATCTATCAGCTAGTTGATTTCGTTATGCAAACAAAGAAACCCTTCTGCATTCTGTCACTATATGACAGTGGTGAGTGAGTGATCTCAACAGCTTGACTGTTTGCAGGCATAATGGATTTGATTTCATCCGAACACTGCTGATGAAGATATTTATAAAAAACAACGATATCAGAAAAAATTAACAATTCGTCAGAGCCATTATAGTAACATATGCAGCCCCCCAAACTAGGTAACAATACTCGGCATAATTCGGCTTGTTAACGATTTGCAAAATTATAACTGGCCTTTAATGATAAAAAGGTTCCCCATCCCTGGTTTAGACTCATATTATACTTTTCCCTAGTTTCTATTTTTTGTTCACTTGGGTGTAATGGAACTATTGTTTTTGTTTTATGGAGAAAAATTGACTTTTAGTTAATTTTTAATCACAATATATGTTTTGTTGACTCTCAAAAAATAAAGCTGGGCCATTTTAGTCCAGAGAGATTACTTAATATTCGATATGGTATATTTTATCACAGCAAATATTATATTATTTTTAATACAAAAATATATATTATGTGTACTTCAATTACCAAATAAGATTATAGCTTATAGAACAAGAGCCCGCGACGGCCACACTTTCGTTATTTTATAAAAGCTGAAAATTTTTCTGCACATACCCCCACTCAGGTAAGAACGATTAGCTTCATATGAAGTTTGGATCATGGTGGCTTTGGCAGGGAGCAGGTAACAGAGGGGCATCCAAAGTTTCGTGAAAGTATAAAAGGTAATTTTTTTATGTATTCTTCGGGATAGTATTAGAAGTCACGTCACCCATTGCGAGACACTTACTATCGTGGTAACCCCCTGCCAGACACCCTTAAACTTTAACAAATTGATAAAGTTTAAGGG
Source organism: Diogma glabrata (assembly GCA_963693315.1). NCBI lineage: Eukaryota > Metazoa > Arthropoda > Insecta > Diptera > Cylindrotomidae > Diogma > Diogma glabrata. Next base: position 128,226,350 of record OY856187.1, read on the forward strand.
CGTCTGCCAGGTGGTTGCCACGATAGCAAGTGTCTGGCAATGGGTGACGTGACTTCTAATACTATCCCGAAGAATATATATAAAATTAACTTTTATACTTTCACGATACTTTGGAGGCCCCTCTGTTACCTGCTCCCTGACAGAGTCACCATGATCCAAACTTAATATGTCGCTAATCGTTCCTACCTGAGTAGGGAGTATGCGCAGAGCAACTTTCAGCTTTTATAAAATAACGAAGGTCTGGCCGTCATGGGCTCTTAGTCTATTAGATCAGAATATAGAGTGGCTACAGTACTGCGATCAAAAAAATCATTTGTACGTCTTCAACTAACTACTCCTTGGTGAACTGTACCTCCTCGTTACCTGGTTAGAGCAGTTCTGATGTGATGGAATGGGAAGAAAAGTAAAAAGAAAAGCAACTAGAGCGAATTTTAAGAAAGAATTCGACAAAGTTATATCAACACTTCAGGCAATTTTCAAGATAACGTGCATTTTTCGTATGTAACGGAGGCAGGTAACATTGCAAAACGAAACAACTGACAAGCTGATAGATTCGCCAATTTAAAAACACCTCCTAAAACACGAGGATATCACTCATACATTCCTACAAATGATAGATTAATCTTAGCTAGACGTTATTCTAACTCTACGGAATTTAGTAATGTAAAATTAAATAAATGATAAAAAATGTGTAAAATATTTATTTTGAGTTAAAATTAAAAATTTATTATAAAAACATATATGTAAATCCAAAAAAAACTTTTAATTTTTTAATTCCACTTTTTTTTATGATGAAAAATTTTAAGGCGTGTTGCAATAAAATTAATAAAAAAAACAAAAAATTTTCCCCTCCTGAATTTTTTATAAAATGTTAGTAACATATGTTTCTTTCACATATTAAAAAAAATCAAAAATTTAATCAAATAAAATTTATCAAAAATTTAAAAAAATGGCATTTCTAGATAATCGAATTTGAACTTTTTACCGTTATTTTTCAAAAAGAAAGTGTTCAAGGCCATATAATCTGAATTATTATTATGTTTAGCTCTGTTCAATACCTACATTTTGAGCTATATAACATTAAAATCAGTCCAGTAGTTTTGACTCTAGAGCCATTTCAATACACCAGGGTCGAGCAATTTTTTGATTTTTGAACACCCTGTATCTTAAGACATTTATATACAATGAACTCCGCCATAACGTAACCAATCTTGATGAAATTTAGTACAGTGTGTGTATAATGGTCCAACTTGAGAGATAGGATAGTTTTTATCTCGATTAAAGGCCTTAATATTTTTTAATTGCAAATTAAATGTTAAATGTGGATGGTTCATAAACCGTCTTTCAGGTGACGGCGTAAATTAGTTAAGTGACACCACTTCTGCATCGACTTTTAATCATCCGTGTAGGGCCTTTATAGACAAGAGCGATTTTTTGTTCCTGTGTTTGCCGCAATGGTGCTGCAAAAGGGAGAAAAGAGAATAAATTCAAAAAATATTAAAAGGTTAAATAAATAAAAACATGTTAAAATTACTTGTAGTACAACCAGAAAAAAAATTTTTTTTCTGGTTGTACTACAAGTAATTTTAATATGTTTTTATTTATTTAACCTTTTAATAATTTTGACTAATGATATATATAATCTGTATTAGTTTTAAAGTAATTATTTATTTAAAGTATGTTATAATTTTGTTGTTCTGATGATGACGTTTTTTTAAAAAATGACGTCGAAACGCGTAATGCATTAAACAAATATATTTATATATATAACAGGCTATATACCCAATAAAACAAAAAATAAAAATAATAACGAAAGCCTAAGAAAAAATTTTTGCGTTTTTTTGTTGCAATTTCAAATAAACCAAAACAATATTAAATTCAAAAAAATTTATATGGGATTTCATTTCACAACACAACTTGAATAATTTTTAAAAATTATCTATGAATTTTCTCATTTTACTACAATTAAATAATTTAAATTTGTTTATGAACTATTACTGACTATATATTAAGCATTATATATAAAATATTTTTTATTCGTCTACATATTATTACTGTGATTTGCTGCCGTAAAGTGTCACTTTTTAACCATATATTTTGTTGTCATAGTACGTCCAAAAAAGTAAAAAATATTTGTATTTGTTTTAATTCTATAAAAAACAGAAATTTTTATCAAAGCCACCTTTAAATTCAAAATTTCATAATTCAATTAAAATTATTGTTATTATTTGTTGTCATAGTTATACAATTATTTTGAAAAAATAACAAATATTTTGTCAAAGGTTACTTGTTCAATATATTTTTATTTCACTTATGCAAATTTATAACTTTTATTTAGATTTTTTTTAATATTTTGCTTGCGGCGAATAAAAAATAGTATATAACGCATGGACGTAAGCTATTTATAACGTCCTCCTTTGCCACAACGCTATAAATTATTTTTGAAGGTATGGGACGGACCTTTATCAAGTTAGTTCTTACCTTCAAACAATTCCTTTATCGTTTTTAATTTTTTTCCTAAACGCCAAAACAATTAAGTTTCACTATAGACACAATAAACATAAACAAAGCAAATTCTTTTCCATAATTTTTTTTCTTTTACATTTTAATTAACAATCATCAACTCTTTTTTTTTTAACTTTAAACTTTAACAAAAATAATATTCTTGGTATTTATTACTGATATAACACAAATTTAGCAAAACAATAATTCACCAGAAATAATAATTGAAATAAATTAACAAAAATATATATAAAAATAATTACGTGATCTTTATTTTCTTTTATTTATTTTTTTCCAAATTTTTCTGATTGGAAATTAAGTTGACAAACATTGATCAGTCAGGAAAAGGAATACTGTGGGAGTATTCCTTTTCCCGACAGATCAATGATTATCAACTTAATTTTTTGCTTTTTCTGCCAGCTGCCAAAACTTAATTCCTTGCTTTCAAAACTCTCAAAAACGAATAGCTCAATAATATACCTTCCTTTCAACTCCGTAACGTTGTGTTCCAATTTCATTTTTTTCGACAGGAAATTAAGACCGATGTTTTTAAAACTGTCTTAATAAATTCATTATTCGTTTTCGATGTTGTGTATTATAATTGCATGCATCCTCATTTGCCCAGAGATATATCAAAAACTATTCCCAGAAACAACAACAGTTGAACAGTGTTTTTAAACTTCATGTTAGTAATCATCTCATATTTTTGTAATAAATAAATAAATTAAATTATTATAATAAATTCCTTCAGTTGAATTTGATATTCGACGTTTTTCTTTCATACCTTATTTTTCTAAACTTAGTTTCTAATACATAATAATTAATAACTATAAATAAATTATATAAAATTATCTTTAATCAATTACAAGAATGCAAAATTTACTTTATTTACAACGATCTTTTTCTTTAATACAACAAGTTACTAAGTTCCATTCATTACTTCGGTCTGAAAGACCTTCATGAGCTAAAAGTGAAATTCTTACCCTCACTTTTTTGGCATTTCTCGACGTTTTAGGACCTACTCATTCTAAAAAAGCAAAAAAAAAATGAATGTCTGTCTGCCGGCCGGCCGGCCGTCACAACCGATGAAATCTATAAAACGGCTGAAGGAATTTGTAAAATTGTGAATTTTAAAAATAGGTGCAGGACGATGTGTTCGATAACTGTACCGGAACTATGACAAAATATCGTCAAGTGTGTCAAAACAAGTAAATATGCATAGTTTTTGTTTAAAAACGTTCATTTTAAGTTCCTACTCGTAACAAAGAATGTGGAGAGATCTAGATGGTATGTGAGATAAAAATCTAGATTATTGCATTATAAGTTTGTCAAAAAAATGTTCTCAAGTGTGTCAAAAGAAAGATTTTTATTTATTTTTTACCCAATTTTTTGGAAAAAAATAAAATTTATTATTTGTTTGAAATGAAATTTTATTATTATTATTGAGAATTATGGTATTATAAGTTAGTCATAAAAATGTTGTCAAGTGTGTCAAAAGAAAGATTTTTATTTATTTTTTTACCCAATTTTTTGGACATAAATAAAATTAAATATTTGTTTGAAATGAAATTTTATTATTATTATTGAGAAGTATGTCAAAAAAATGTTGTCAAGTGTGTCAAAAGAAAGATTTTTATGTATTTTTTACACAAATTTTTGGAAAAAAATAAAATTAATTATTTGTTTGACATGAAATTTTATTATTACTATTGAGAATTATGGCATTAAAAGTTTGTCAAAAAAATGTTGTCACGTGTGTCAAAAGCAAGATTTTTATTTACTATTTTACCCAATTTTTTGGAAAGAAATAAAATTAATTATTTGTATGACATGAAATTTTATTATTATTATAGAGAATTATGGCATTATAAGTTTGTCAAAAAAATAATGTCAAGTGTGTCAAAAAATGATTTCATCTATTTTTTAAGCCAATTTTTTGGAAAATAAAAATGTAGCTGTTTTTATGACGTAAATGTAATTGAAAAATAAAATTGGACATGGAAATTTTTTAATTTGTTATACTTTTTGAAATATTTTTGGAATTTTGAAAAAAGTTTGTAGTTTTGATTTTGTAACAATTTTTGCAATATTTTGCAATAATTTTTGCAATATATTTAGAATTTTGAAAAAAAAACTTGATTTTATTTAATTTTTACAATATTTTTGGAATTTTGAAAGAAATATGAATTTGTGATTTTGTAATATTTTCTCGAAACGCTAAATGGGCGGTTTAAGAGTCGTTTGCTGATTGTTTCACCTTTTCACTAAATTATGTTAATTCATGATCTGTTATAATTTTTCCGGCAACGTATTGATGTTTCGTGTTAGTTTTGTAATAAATTTCTACACAGAGATAAAAAAAAATGTACTTTAACAAAGAGTTTATTGTTTGATATATATCGCTGCCCAAAACTAAAAACCATGTCCTCAAAAAAATGTTTTGCCGAAAACTTTATCAAAATCCTTAACCCAGACCGAAGTCTTGATATCTCAGAGCCTTGAGATTTTGGCCCCTCGATATTTTTATTATTATTTTTTAAATCAATCAGCTGATCTATGTAAACAAAGGTATTTTAATTTTTATTTTTATTTTACAACGAAAACCGTTTTCGTTCAAAATCTTTAGCTTTACGTCCTTGCATCATAATGTACTATTATTTGCTTCTGTCCGTACAATAAATACGAAATTAGGCTAAATTTTTTATACAAATTTGTATGGGAAATTTTGGCAATTTTCAAGTTTCTTTTTTGAGCGGACTAAGAATAATATTTTATATATCATGGTTAATATATAGTCAATAATGCTTCATAAGCAAATTAAATTGTTAATGTGTAGTCTAATGAGAAATTTCATAGATAGCTTAAAATTATTCAAGCTGTGTTTTGTATGAAATTCCATTTACAATGTTTGTGATTTTTCTTTTATTCCCCATTTATAGCGCTATTGCGGCAAACACATGCGTTAATTTCATCCGCATAGGTAGCACGTGCAATGTGGATAATTTTGCATATATCTAAAGTTTCTTTATGCTACACATCATTCTTGGAATGTTTCTGCATGTTACACGTTACATCTAGATTTGTGTGAATGTTCAAACTTGAGTGATGTATGAAGCAATTGCAAAGTGCAATATGATTTTAGGATAGAATGGGAGCAAGCACTATTAAGATGAGGAATGTTTTGCCTTTGTCACCAGAATCATCCAAAAAGATGGATCGACTTATTCCAATATCGCCCAAAATTTAATCATAGTTCTTTGTCATTATAATCTCCATTCAGTTTGATTATCAGGTACAAATGTTATAGATCTTTAAAAAATAGGTGCTCGGGGGACTTCCACAACCTCCAACCCCTTTTCCAATGTACCCAAAAGATTTAAAAGTCTTTCTCAAACCTTTTGCATTATGTTTTATCAACGTTTCATGAAAATCATTTGCCTCTGTAGACAATAGTATAGGGATAACCACTTTAAATAAATGCAAAAAATATTTTTAACGGGAAGTGATAAACCGGCAATTGGTATGCAGAACTATTAGAAACAGTAATAAAACCTTATATACTAACCTAACCTTATATACCTTATATACTTATATACTAAGTCTCAATAAGTTTAGCCAGAGATAAAACCAGAATTAGAACTTATTGAAGTTTAAAACATATAGGTGTTCAGCAGACGACTCTCTATTTTGTCCAATTATGTACAATTGCAAATCTAAACCGTTCTCAAATCACACAAGATCTTATAAAAATAAATCCAACCGTTTAAGACGAGTTCAGTAACAAACAAACGTACAGAAGAAATATATAAATATATATAGTATCCACATCTACTAAAGAATATATGCTTTCCATGCGTATATCTGAAAAGATGATACACTCAGCAAACTGCTCAAAAACCTTTCTATTTAGCGTTTCGAGAAAATATTACCAAATCACAAATTTATATTTCTTTCAAAATTCCAAAAATATTGTAAAATCAAATTTCAAAATTCCAAAAATTTTCCAAAAATTAGAATAAAATAAATATTTTAATTTTTTTATAAATTCCTATAATATTCCAAAAATTCTTAAAAATTCAAGCTTTTCCAAAATTCTAAAAATATTGCAAAAATTATTACAAAATCAGAAATTGAAACATTTTTCAAAATTCCAAAAATATTCCAAAAATTTGAATAAAATCAAATATTTAAACTTTTTCTAAATTCCAATAATATTCCAAAAATTCTTAAAAATTCAAACTTTTTCCAAAATTTTAAAACTATTGCAGAAATTAAAATTTTGTTCAAAATATCAATTATTATAATAAAATTAAATATTTAAATTTTTCAAAATTCTAAAAATATTCCAAAAATTCTTACAAAATCAAAAATTAAAACTTTTTCCAAAAATCTAAAAATATTGCAAAAATTATTACAAAATCAAAAATACAAAATTTTTTCAAAATTCCAAAAATATTTCAAAAACTATAACAAATTCAAAAATTTCCATGTCCAATTACATTTTCAATTACATATACGTCATAAAAACAGCTACATTTTTATTTTCCAAAAAATTGGGTAAAAAAATAAATGAAATCATTTTTTGACACACTTGACATTATTTTTTTGACAAACTTATAATGCCATAATTCTCTAATAATAACAAAATTTCATTTCAAACAAATAATTAATTTTATTTTTTTCCAAAAAATTGGGTAAAAAAATAAAAATCTTTCTTTTGACACACTTGACAACATTTTTTGACAAACTTGCATAATGCAATAATCAAGTTTTTAAGTTCACAAACATATCCCTACCATCAAAATTTCTCCAAATTTAATGTTCCTAACTCGTAATCACTTAAAATGAGCGTTTTTTAAGCCAAAAATATAAAAATTTGCTATTTTTGACACACATAATGATTTTTTCCTTTCGGACCTGTCCCTTGATAATACCTATTTTTAGAAAAAAAAATTTTTGAAATCCCTCCAGCGGTTTTCCCTGCAGCGTAGGTAATGACGGCCAGACGGCCGGCAGACAGACATAAATTTTTTTTGTTTGCTTTTTTAGAATCAGTAGGTCCTAAAACGTCGAGAAATGCCAAAGAAAGTGGGGGTAAGAATTTAAATTTAGCTCATGAATGTACTTAGGTCTTTCAGACCGAAGTAATATTTATATATATTTAAATTTCTAAAAATGTACGTTTAAATTGTATTAAACGTTAAAATAAACATTTAATTTTATGTATTTATGACGTTTGACAGTGCGGCGCTTGCTATTAGATTTCTTAACACTCAAATCGCATTTAGCCACTTAACAATTACGGGGGGTATCATGTAATATTGGCATATGTCTTTGGCATACCATATTACCCATTTTATTGACATATGTCATTGTCATATTACTCATTTTTAAAACAAATTATATTTTGATTAAATGAATATTGCATTTGATAAAAAATTTAAAATACACATTCAAAATATTTGTGGATTAAATGCCAACCGTGACGCCGTGCAACATCATCTCGAGCATGACAAACCGCATATACTTTTTCTCACAGAAGCAAAGGGTTCTGAACTCTTTCTCTCTGAAGTAACACTAAATCCCAAATACAGACTTGAATTAGCTTTTAAACTTCATCAATGTGTATGTGCATACATTCATTAGAGTATATCATATAAACGCTTTCCAAATTTTGAGCTACATGGTGATGGCTACAACACAGTAGTATAAAGGTTTGTCTATCTAAAAAATTTTCTTTTTCACAATAGCTTTATACCAGTCCCCAAACAAACATAATCCCAATTTTTTTATTCTCTTGACTAATGTTGTGGACGAAATTAGAGCACAATTTCAAAATTGTGAGGTTATCGTTATCAGTGACTTCAACGTCCACAATAAATCGTGAATAACTTTGATGATTCGTAATCGACTTAGACACTTTAGAAAACTTTTTTAATTTTTTTCCAAATATTTTCGGTTTCTATGAAACCTTCCTCAGGGAAATATTTATTTCTATAACGAAAATAGTTGGAAAAAACTTAAAAAAGTTTTTTAAAATGTCTAAGTCGGTTACGAATCATAAAAGACATTAAAATAACACTTTAGTTCTTAAACAATCTTCTTTTAATAAATCGTGGCTAGAATTTTTCAAAACGACCGACGACGATAACAATGGAAGGCAGGCAGAAATATTTGCCGCATCGCACGACCTGACGCAAATTGTTAAAAGCCCAAGTTTCACGCCTCGTAATGGCGGTGATAAAAGTTTTCTCCTAGACCTCCATCTCATATCTATGCCAGATATTACGAGTGTCGATGTCGATAAGGGTAGTATTGGAAATTCTGATCATTATCTAATCACATCAAATTTGATTTACTAAAAAAAAAATAAAGTTCCCAAACCCCGTAAAATATTTCACTTTTCAAAAATAGAAACCAATGGTCTCCGACATTTTTCTCAATGTTTTCCTTTTGATCGTCATTGTTTTATACTGACGATGTAAATGTTTCTGCTCAAAGCTTTACTGAAACCATTCAATTCGAATTTAACAAATTCGTTCGTTTTTCGATTATGAAACCCTAAGAAAAATATCTATGTTTAATACGTAAGCAATACTTTTGCGGTACAATTTTAAAATATTTGCTCCATCAAAAGTGTAGCAATATGTATATCGTAAGATAGGTCTTGACTAGTAGATATGCCGAAAAATACTTTTTTTTGAATTTTGACCATTTTTTCAGAAAAAATAGCAAAAATGTCATAGGCGTATTTGTTTGAGTTTTTTGTTCGGTAAGTTTGTTTTTTTTTTGCAAGTTATTTGTTTCACAGTTCAAAATCAATCTATCTATATATAAATACGTAAGCAATATTTTTGCGGTACAATTTTAAAATATTTGCTCCATCAAAAGTGTGGCAATATGTACACCGAAAGAAAAAATCTTGGTTGATTCAAACATGTTGCATTGTTAATCGAGCATTAAGTGAAAATTGGGGAATTAAATACGTTTGCGATAGAATCAACCAACGCTCCGGATTTAAATTAACAATTTAACCGTTGTTCATGGTGATGGCTACAACACAGTAGTATAAAGGTTTGTCTATCTAAAAAATTTTCTTTTTCACAATAGCTTTATACCAGTCCCCAAACAAACATAATCCCAATTTTTTTATTCTCTTGACTAATGTTGTGGACGAAATTAGAGCACAATTTCAAAATTGTGAGGTTATCGTTATCAGTGACTTCAACGTCCACAATAAATCGTGAATAACTTTGATGATTCGTAATCGACTTAGACACTTTAGAAAACTTTTTTAATTTTTTTCCAAATATTTTCGGTTTCTATGAAACCTTCCTCAGGGAAATATTTATTTCTATAACGAAAATAGTTGGAAAAAACTTAAAAAAGTTTTTTAAAATGTCTAAGTCGGTTACGAATCATAAAAGACATTAAAATAACACTTTAGTTCTTAAACAATCTTCTTTTAATAAATCGTGGCTAGAATTTTTCAAAACGACCGACGACGATAACAATGGAAGGCAGGCAGAAATATTTGCCGCATCGCACGACCTGACGCAAATTGTTAAAAGCCCAAGTTTCACGCCTCGTAATGGCGGTGATAAAAGTTTTCTCCTAGACCTCCATCTCATATTTATGCCAGATATTACGAGTGTCGATGTCAATAAGGGTAGTATTGGAAATTCTGATCATTATCTAATCACATCAAATTTGATTTACTAAAAAAAAAATAAAGTTCCCAAACCCCGTAAAATATTTCACTTTTCAAAAATAGAAACCAATGGTCTCCGACATTTTTTTCAATGTTTTCCTTTTGATCGTCATTGTTTTATACTGACGATGTAAATGTTTCTGCTCAAAGCTTTACTGAAACCATTCAATTCGAATTTAACAAATTCGTTCGTTTTTCGATTATGAAACCCTAAGAAAAATATCTATGTTTAATACGTAAGCAATACTTTTGCGGTACAATTTTAAAATATTCGCTCCATCAAAAGTGTAGCAATATGTATATCGTAAGATAGGTCTTGACTAGTAGATATGCCGAAAAATACTTTTTTTTGAATTTTGACCATTTTTTCAGAAAAAATGGCAAAAATGTCATAGGCGTATTTGTTTGAGTTTTTTGTTCGGTAAGTTTGTTTTTTTTTTGCAAGTTATTTGTTTCACAGTTCAAAATCAATCTATCTATATATAAATACGTAAGCAATATTTTTGCGGTACAATTTTAAAATATTTGCTCCATCAAAAGTGTGGCAATATGTACACCGAAAGAAAAAATCTTGGTTGATTCAAACATGTTGCATTGTTAATCGAGCATTAAGTGAAAATTGGGGAATTAAATACGTTTGCGATAGAATCAACCAACGCTCCGGATTCAAATTAACAATTTAACCGTTGTTGATATATTTTTTATAAGTATTACAAACATATTTGATTTAACCATGTTTGTAGTTGAGTCAACTATGATTTCATTTTCGAGCAACGATGCCTTGGTTCATTTAATTTTGAATAGACTACAAACGTGGTAAATTGAAAATTAGACTAAAAATATTAATATTGAATACGTTTGTGATAGAATCAAGCAATACTCCGTATTAAATCTTTTGGTTTGGTACATCTTTATTTTGTTTTTGCTGCTGTCGATGTTTGCATGGGTTCGTTTTTTTCGTAAATATAATATTTGAAATTTTTTATATTAGAACTTAGAAGTATGTATTTCGCATGAAACCCGACAAACATTTGTTTGCATAAAGATAGCTTTCGTATATTTACGTTCTAAATAGGAAATGTATGAGTGTGATTTTGTTTGTAAATGATGCGTCCATTTTTTCGCCATATTTTTAATGATAGAATTTAAAAGACCAAAATTCAGAAATCAAAAAATTCAAATATTTGAATTATGTGTAGAAAATAATAATAATTTTCCATAATTTTCTCATTATTATGAAAAATTAAATTAAAATATCGATAAATTGACATGAAACAAGACAAATAAAAAATATTAAAAAAATATAATAATTTTTTTAAATGACTAAAATTGATTATGGAAAGGGCCTATTAATTTAACATGATTTTTTATATTATATTCAAAAAAAAATTTCTTCCGCACATAATTTTATGTGCAAATAATATTAAAATTATTCAATTCACTTAAACGCAAGTAAATTATTTCCTAAAATGTTAAATAAAACCAGCCATGTTAGAATATATATAAACTTTTTATTTTTCTATTCTTTTGTTTATTATTATTATCATTGAACGAATTTTGTTTTTCCTCGTTTTTTATTTTAACAAACACAATAATTTTCAAACAAAAACATGAACAAACTACTCAATTCAACTATGATTTGTGAATCTTAGAACACGAAATTGATCACGCCGTTGTTGATTTAAATAATGAAAATTGTTACGTTTTTTAAAATAAATTGACAATTGTAGAGCCCCATTATGTTAATGGTAGTAAGTTTAATGGCCATGTTAATAATAATTATTACTAATCATAAGTTTCTCTTCACAATTACCCATCGAAATAATCGAGGGTGAAAGAACTCAGTTTAGTTTTTATTTAATACTTATTTCGAAATAGAAATATTAATTAAATGAACAAACGGTTTTTGATTTTTTCAACAATTATGCAAACCATCGCATAAATTGTTGAAGAAATCATAAATGTAAATGAACGGTAGTTTTTTCACCTTTGAATTATTTGTAGGGGAATTGTCTATTGTTTTTAATTGAATTTTTAATTGGTTCATCGATTTTTCGATATTAAAGAAAAGTAATGGCTATTAAACTCCCTCCCAATAAAATAAAATAATTTGAATAATGTAGAATAATTTTAATAATGTAGGTTTGATTTTCAAAAGTTTAGAGTGTTGTGAAAAACTCGGTAGAGAGTAGTTTCTTTTTCGATCAACTACTTAACGATATTTGCATTGATTTTCCGAATAATAATATTAATAATAAAATAAGGGAAAAGTGAGAATTTCAAAATAAAAGAATAATAATTTCAAAATAAAAGATTTAACGAAAATTTGTTTGTTGTTTTAATAAATAAAAAGTTATTGTGAATTGCAAGGAAGAACTGTGTGTAAATTTATAGTCTAGTGACGTACTTCAAAATTTAGAAGTTGTTTTTGTGGATACCTTCCGTAGATAGGTACCACATAGGTACCACACAATGCTACATTGGTTAAAATAACCACGTTCATATTAGACGCAAAATCAAACAAGCTTTGTAGTTGATCCTACGAACGTTTTTTTTTCGGTGCATATCGTAGGATAGGTCTTGAGTAGTAGATGTGCCGAAAAATACTTTTTTTTGAATTTTGACCATTGTTTTTAGAAAAAATGGCAAAAAATGTCATAGGCGTATTTGTCTGAGTTTTTTGTTCGGTAAGTTTGTTTTTTTTTTTTCAAGTTATTTGTTTCACAGTTCAAAATCAATCTATCTATATATAAATAGGAAAGCAATATTTTTGCGGTACAATTTTAAAATATTTGCTCCATCAAAAGTGTGGCAATATGTATATCGTTGCAAAAGGTCTCGAGTAGTAAATAAGTAGACAATTCAAAATCAATTATATCGATTAATCAAACTCTGAAATAATGTGTTGTAGCTATTTTGTTGGGAAGTTTTTTTACAATTTTCATTTACAATGGCCGAATTTCGGCCACTGGGCGATTCCTAGTTTGTTTGAAAACGGCAAAACTTAATTGTTAATTTCTGACTAAAGTTTTTACAGTGCCATAAATTCTTTAAATTCTGGTACTAAATCTTTTATTCCCCCTAAGCTTCATTGTTCGCAGAACGCTTTGATTCAAATTCGACAGTTTTAGAAACACCTAAATAAATGCCCCAAATCCAGTCTACAGGAGTTAATATAAAACAATAACATTTAAAACCCAAAATTGTCGAAAGACTTTTAAGAGGGTTAAACAACAACAAAGCCTCCGGTCTGGACAACATTCCACTTGTTATTCTAAAAACATTTTCAAAAGAACTTTCACCAACTCTCACCAAAATATTCTATAAATCTTATAAATCTGGTATTTTTCCATCCTGCTGGAAGCTAACCAATGTCCAACCTGTCCCAAAAAAGGAGTGAAATGTGATATTTTAAATTATAAACCAATTGCCTTACTCCCAGTCCTGTCTAAAATATACGAGCACTATATTATTTAACATATATCCAAATTTTTAGAAGACAACCATTTGATATCTGACAGCCAATACCGTTTTAGAAACAGAAGACCATCAACCGATCTATTGAAGATAGACGTAGCTCATCTTTGGAATAGCGTACTTGATAAAGGTGGTGAAACGTAAATTATCGGATTAAACATCGCATTTGATCGAATCTGGCATGCCAACTTGATCAACAAGCTTGTTGGGTACGGTTTTCATCCCGCAGTCGTGAAATTGATTCAAAATTTGTAATATGAGGGTTGGTAGACCGTGCAGCTTTGCCAGTAGGTCGCGCACGCAACTTAAAATTTTCCCTACGCTAGCTCTGTCGGGCGTGAATCCTTGGAACCAACCGCTCTCATAAGAAAATTTTGCTTTCCTCTAGCTGAATAAAACATCGCCGCGTGCTTTCACTACCACCCAGTCTCTTTTCGAATCGATATCTGTCTGAAAAACACCATCTCTACCACATAGTTATTTTCACTTAATCTATAATACACAAAAAAACTCTTACCCTGCAAAGTGTACACGGTCTCCTCTAAACTGTAACCTGCTTTTAAGTTTTCGTCTTTTCCTTGTGTTTTCTACGATATCCACTCAACCGCCGCCGTCTCCATAGAACAAAACTCCTCTACCTCCCCATATCCAGACAAATAAAAAATCGTTATGCTCCCTTTTTTTTCTTTTATTTGCCATGTTAAAATTAGTTTAATTCTCGTCATCTAAACCATGACTTTTTCTTTAATTGGTTTAAACTTAATATATTAACTAATAAATATGTTTACTCATAGTCATTTAACAGTGACTTTCTTGAGTTGGTTTTTATATTAACCTAATAAACTTTGTTTATCTCTTTGGGGTCTATTTGTTTTAATCTCTACTTTACGATACAAAAAAAAACTGTATAATTAATCAATTAATTACCCTAATTATTAGCTAACTTAACTCAATATATTTAACACAGTAACTGATTTTGATATTGCTTTTTTTTGTTTTGGGTTTTTATTTAATTGTTAATTTCAATCCGGGACTGCCCGATTGTATGACCTTACGGTCCCTAGTCCCATCACAACTCCCCGACTCGTCTTCTATACTTCATCTTCCTCTTCAAAACATTCCATTCGAAAAAAAAATCACCACAGCCGGTAAAAAAACACCACAACCAAGAAATATAGGTGCGTAATAAAAATTTTGAATTTCCCATTCACCCCTCACATACTAATTTTCTGATGATGTTTATAAAAGTTTATGGAGTTTAAAATTTCATAAAATAAACAATCATACAAAGTAGTTGTGAGAAGTGCTAATTTCATATGTAACAAAATATATCGAACCGTCAAAGTGCTTACTGAGCAAATTGAATTAGTAGGATGGGTGATACTTGCGTCCATGGAATATAGTATTCAGGGTGAATAAAAAGTTCGTGCAAATAAGTAAGCGGAATGGTGCGGATGTTCACACCATTACAAATTTTCTGTCTAACCGATAGATCTCGGTATCTTTAGAATTGCTTTTCTTCTGATTCAAAATTAATAAACGCTGGTGTACCCCAAGGCTTAGTTTTATTTCCCACTTTATTTTTAATCTATATCAACGAACTGTTGAAAATCACCAGTATCCCAATAAATAGTTTCGCAGATGATAGTACACTGCACAAGTCATTCGTCCCCCTATCTTCAAAGGGTAAAATGAACGAGGGTAAAATGAACGAATAAATCCCGACCGGAGAGACGCTGCCATAAATGTAAACGAGGACCTTGAAAAAGTCGCCGATTGGGGTGACAAAAATTTGGTAAATTTTAGTTCCACTAAAACAAAGCTATTGATTGTTTCCAGATCAAAGACCGAGTTTCCCAACGATATTTAAATGAATATGTGTGACGACAAATGTGAAAGCATACATTTATTGGGAGTCACAATTTTCAATGACTTACTCTGGAACGATCATATAATGGCCATGGCAAAGAGCGCGTCAAGAAAACTCGGCAGCCTCAATAGATGTTAAAAGAATTTTACTCCGTCTCAATTCCTTCATATTTACAAGTCCTATATTCGTGAGTCTGTTCAAAAGCGAGCTTTACGAATTGTTGGTGATCGAAATTTAACATTAAATCTTGATTTCCTACAACATCGTCGCACTGTTGCTGATCTCTGTTTGTTAATAAATATCGTCACCAGAAGTGCTCGGATGAAATCAGATCCATCATGAATCATACCTCAAACATATTCTTTTCCCCGGTATACTCGTCAATCGGTTTGTGCAAATAGTCAAACTGTCGAGATTACTCATTGTCATAGTAATAAAATACAAAGGGACTTCTTTGTGCGTACATCGTGCAAATGGAATGCTTTGCCTGAATCAATAGCCTCGAGTGCCTTCAATCCACAAATATTTGTTGCAAAAATGTAAATTTTTGTGAGGAGTTTGAATTATTTACAGCATATTACACTGTTTAAGTTTCTCTCCATGTTCCATGTATTCATATTAGAAGTTCTTTTTGATGCAAAGATAGAGTGGTAGAGTGTCTCTCCCATTACCTAATGTAGTTTGTATAATTCCCTCTTACACTTTTATTATAATAAAAATCTAAATTATATATTTAATAAATTTTTATTTACTTTAACAATTTGTGCTTGTCGTTCAAGCGTGGTCGAGAGAATATAATTATAATCTATTTTCACAAAGAAAATCTAAAAAATTATTTAGTTTTCTTTCAAACGATATATGAGTATTGAAAATTCATATATCAAAATCATAACAAAATAAAATAATATTTTAATCTACATGATAACAAAAATATTTCAGTTTCTTTCACATGATATATGATTACATTAAAAACTCATATATCATGAGGAAAGAAATATTTGTTAAAAATAATATAGAAATTAAATTAAATTTAAGGAATTTGCACTTGAATCAAATTCCATGTCTGTTGATTCAACATAGTTTGTAGACACTATACTATACATTTCGCAATTCTCGACAACCGAATGTTCTCTGTCTCATAGACTATCAAATCTTTGACCTTGCTAGAAATTCAATTTTTAGGCTTGAAGAACAAAAAATAAAACAAAACCAGTTACATTAAACTAAATCAAAATAAAATTCGAGTCAATCAGTTGGTTGGCAAATAAGCACCACGAATTGCGTAAACTAGTTTTATTTTTCATCAATATTTGTCAAGTGTTTTACAGCTTTTGTGACCTGTTAGAAATATAGAAATAATTAATTAAATATTGTATATATGCAATATGCTCGCCATGTCCCCATCTATTAATATGCAATATGTACTACACTCAACAAAAATGTAGTACATATTTTGTTGAGTGTAGTAGTGGTTGTTTCTTCATATATTTTAGACACAAACTTTTTATTCTTTAGATTTCATGAACAATTCTATAACCTTCTTACTTACGAGTTTACGACTAACATTCACACATGTCTTTTTATGATGTAAGGGTGTGTTCAAACTGTCTATGTTTATTAGGTATATTTTTATTATCATACAAAACTCATAATACATAAATTCTCTCAACCATTAATATTTCCAAATGATATAATAATTAAATAATTCGTTTTTCACTCAAACATTAAGAGTCTCTTCATCTTCTTAACCCAAAAACAACAATACATAAGGTAATTATTTCATATTTATGAATCATTCAGAATTAATACATTAATTTATCTATTTTTAAGTTGAAACCATTTTGAATAAAAACAGAAAAAAAATCCATTTTCATATCAAATGCATAAAGAGATAAATAAAAGGGATCCTCCTTCCTTTAAATTCTTTCATTTTTATGATTACTGGTTTTTCTTAAATGATACAGACATTCCATATAGACATATTAGTGGAATTAAGAGAATAGGAAAATGTAAATATTTTGTTGGTGGAGAAACAATGTACAAAAGGGTGAAATAATATCGTGAAGTAATAAAACACTTCAAATTATCATAATACAAAATATATAAAGAAACTGGAAAGAAAAACATGAAGATAGAATTTAATAGAAGCATTTAAAGTACTCAAGTTAGTTGTTGTTTTATAAGCAAATTGAATTTTTATGGTAAAAAAAGTATTTTCATTTATCTTCGTTTTATCCACAAATTTGAATGAATACAGTATTTATAATTCTTGTACTTTCGATTAAGAATATGGAAATATTACCATATTTCAGCACCCAACTGAGTTGTTTTTCTTCTATAAGCTATACTCAGGAGGTTGAGTTTTCTTGACGTGCCCTTTACCATCACCATTTGTAACGAGCGACTGGGATCAGTCGGGATTACCATACGGAGTAAACTATATTTTTTTTCACCAAGTAGGTTCTGATGACCCGAAATGGTAATAAAAACAAAGGCCATCAACCATCAAATTTTAATTACAAACAAATTAACCTACATTATGATCTGTTTTGCTTTCCATCCACCATGTAACTTAATTAAATCAATAATCCATGTTTTGATAGATATTAATTTAAATTAAAATGATTGTGGATTATACAACTAGTAAATGCTAATCACTAGGGTGAATTGGAGTATCAGGTTGATGCCAATATCATACAAGCCTTCGCTGCTTATGTCGTCTCAAAATCAATAAAACTCTGTCCGGTTGTCCCAATAATTGTTGCACCCAAAAAATGTGATGGTTGAATATTTGAATCAATTACTGTTGCACCAAATTAAGACAATTGTTGAATAATTATACAAATACAAATCTTGCACCCAAATAAAACAAGTAATTGTTGAAAATAAATTAAAAAAATCGTTGAACCAAAATAAACAGGTAATTGTTGGCTATGAATACAAAAAAATCGTTGCAACAAAGATTTAAGATGATTGCTAAATACTTATAAAAATACAATAATTGTTGCACCAAAAATATATTATGATTAAGTGATTGTTGAATATTTTGATTTCCAAGAAAAATGATGAAATGAAATGATGATGAAACATTCGAATTTCAGTCGGTCTAAAAATCTTTAAAATGCAATACAAGAACACGAATTAACACCTCATTGTAAATTTAAAATATTTTAGAGTAAGGATAGAACTGTTTAAAAAAAAATTAATTAAATCCCAATTGATCTTCGACCCTAGCGCCATTTTTAAAAAAGTTGTTTTAATATTTTAATTTTCGCTTAAAGTTCGCAGGTCGCTTAAAGTTTCAGACGTACGATTTACAACATATGTTTTCCATCTTTTGCGTGGCTTGAAAACCACATTAAAACAATTGCCGAGTCTTCCCAAGCGTATAAAGCTCCACAGGAAGTTGCATAGGTTGCTTTACTTAAATTAGCAATATTGACAATGGGTGTGCTCTACATAATTTGAATCTCGGTAGTGAGATTTGCTTAATTGGAGCCACTTTGGTTTTTGAACCCATTAAATTATCTTTATAATAACATCATTTTCATCAGTTGCTCTGCAACACACTATTGCACTATATGCTTTCTCGCTTGCATCTGAAATCAGTGTTAATTAATTTTGTCAGCTTGCGGAATGTGTATTGAAATTTTTGATTTTCAATCAAGGTTAATTACCTCATATCTGTAAATAATTGAGATGTCGTCCAGCAATTCATCGTTCCAACCCATCTTTCTTAGCCATAGACTTGAAATTAGATGAAATATTATTTTCTTTTAAATAATAGATGGAGGCAACACATGGATAATAGATTCTAATATAAGTTGCCATTTTGTTCCCTTTTCGCTTTCGTTTAACGTTAATTAATATGAAAAACCATCTGCTATGGAATCGCATTGAAAACCCATAATCGTTGTTTCCGATAAATTCTGAAATGTTCAAATTTGATTTATTTTTTCTTTTGCTTTTTCTTAAACTTTCTCAAACTAAAACCGCTAGTTTGCAATACTCGACATATTTCGTCTTTAAGTTTTTGAACTTAACTGTATTACCACCTAGGGTAGTGAGAGTAGCGAAGGTAGAAGAGTAGCGAAAGCAGCGAGGGTAGTGAAAATCCGAAATTCTACGTCCACGCCGTGCTACCTGGCTAACGCTAACAGTATTTGGTTAGTGTATAGTTGAGAGGGGCAGAGTATGGCTTATACTCAATGATTCTGCACCATGGTGAGTCATTGGTGCCATAAAACCAATGCAACTTAAGCGTCTGCTCTCCATGTTAGGTTCGAATTGGAGTGGACGTCTGTCTTGGATTAAGCGGTTCGCTATATAAACGTGTAAAAAGGTTGTTTCTGGTGACCTTAAGATGCAAAACGAACCAATTAGCGAAAATTTAGGTTGGGCGAAGGGCTACCACCCCATTTCCGTAAAAACTTATTTGTTATGAATTCTGTACACTGGTCTCGGATTATCTCGGGCTCATCTCAAGAACGATCTCGAAAACTGTACCCGGCCAGAACACGATTTAAGCCTTAGAAGACCAGGAGATCTATTAAAACATTCAAACTAGATCGATACCTACACACTAGATATAGTGGCATTACAAGAACAAAGATGGCCAGGCAGTGGAATCCACGAAACAGCAAAAGGCTACACTCTCTACTATTGCGGTCATCGAAACGGAGGAGAACTTGGAGTTGGCTTTCTAATACATCGTCGCGTGAATCAACATGTTATCGAATTTTGCCCAATTAATATGCGGATATGCACAATAAAAATCCGCACCCAAAAATTTAATTTAACGATCATCAATGTTCATGCACCTAATGAAAATAAAGCAGATGACATTAAAGACCTCTTCTTTCTAGAACTCAAAGAAGTCATCAATAACATCCCGCGACACGATATAAAAATCGTGGTAGGGGACATCAATGTTAAAATTGGTAGAAGTGCAGAACTTAAAACAGATATCGGCCCTAACAGCTTGCATCATACCAGTTTCACCAACAACATTTCATTGATATCTACATACAATAATATGGTTTATTTATGCGGATGACGAACTGACCTGTGCTGAAGAATCATGTTCACAAATTTTGGCAGCAGACGACGAAACCTATTGCGATGAGACAGACCAAGTTTCTTCCAACGATGATGTTAATGTTATAAACGACAATGACCATGAAGATGATGCTGCCGAGGAATTTACGAAAGATGAAGTGTTTCGTGTGAATTTAGTAAAGTGGGCTTTGGACAATAATATTACTCATGTGGCACTCAGTGGAATAATTCAAATCATCAACGATCGTTTCGAGAAAGTAATGTTGCCAAAAGATCCACTTACACTATTTAAAACCCCGCAGAATGTAGAAATGACACCAATCGGAATAGATCAACATTTTTGGCACAGTGGCCTACGATGTTGTCTCGAAAATTTGTTTTCAAATGTGCGTAAACAACTCACAATTTCGTTGAACATCAACATGGATTTACCGATTCACAAAAGTTCGAAGGATGAATTGTGGCCGATAATTTTCAACATCACAGAAATGCCGAGAATCCAACCGATGGTCATTGGAATATATCATGGCAAAGCAAAAGCATCGAATTTATAGAAGGATATTTAATGCCGATGTAATAGCTATTTACATATCGCAGGGCTGAAAGTATGTACAACGTTTTACGCACAATTGCACAACATAATTGTAGTAAAAATCAATTTTTGAATTTTTTAAACTCACTAGACATTTTGAAAATTATACTAAACATGCCATGATTTTCTATATAAACTTCATAGAATAATTTTTCTTCAAACGTCAAATAATTAGATCATAATTTGACTGAGCTGGCTACGAGAAATGCAACTTCTCCGTCAGCGACAGTTTTACTTTTCTTTTCCCTACAGGCTACATGTAGGGAAAAGTGTTACTATCATACCATTAAAATAATAACACACAAAATATAAATTTAAACGTCACTTTTATTTGTTAAAACAATCGAAACTACTCATATTTATAAATCTCGCCTTCTTAAATATTTATTGTATGCATAAATTAAACCTAGAACTGAGTATCAAAACCACAAAAACATGGCACATTTTAAAGAATTTGAAGAAAAAATAACATATTTTACTTTAATAACGAACCGTTAAATAAAAACCCGTTGCTATATAAAACATTGCTATATTCTTCTACTTTACCGCCCGTAAATTAATTAAAATTATCATAAAATTAAAACAAACAAATCAATTATTGTATGAAGTTTATTATGAAAATCATGGCAAGTTTAGTTTTTTTTTTCAAATTTTCAAAATGTTTAGCGAGTTTACAAAATTTAAAAACTGATTTATTTTACCATTCAGCTGTGCATTTGTGTGTAAAACGTGTACACCCAGGCTGAAAGAAAGATTACGCCCTTGGCTCAATGAAATCCCTCGCTTCGCATCGAGCTTCAATATGAGCCGCAGGCGTAATCTTCTACTTTCAGCCCTGGATATGTAAATAACTATTACACACGTCGCAGAAACGTTTTGCCTTATACGGCTTTTATATAGGTAAAATTTAAGAAATTATTGTGTTGCTTTCAATCGTATATATAAGAAATATTCCAGAATAGACGATGGTACAGCGTGCATGGGTAGTAACGCAGAGGTCCCAAGTTCGATGCCCGGTTCACCGAAAGAAAAAATCTTGGTTGATTCAATTATGTTGCATTATTAATCGAATATTAAGTGAAAATTGGGGAATTAAATACGTTAGTGATTGAATCAACCAACGCTCCGTATTTGAATTAACAATTTAACCGTTGCTGATATATTTTTTTATAAGTATCACAAACATATTTGATTTAACCATATTTGTAGTTGAGTCAACTATGATTTCATTTTCGAGCAACAATGCCGTGTTTGATCTAATTTTCAATTGAGTACAAACGTGGTAAATTAAAAATTAGATTAAAATAGTGATATTGAATACGTTTGTGATAGAATCAAGCAATACTCCGTATTAAATCTATTGGTTTGGTACATCTTTGTTTTGTTTTTGCTGCTATCGATGTTTGTATGGGTTCGTTTTTTTCGTAAATATAATATTTGAAATTTTTTATATTAGAACTTAGAAGTATGTATTTCGCATCAAACCCGGCAAACATTTGTATGCATAAAGATAGCGTTCGCATATTTACGTTCTAAATAGGAAATGTATGAGTGTGATTTTGTTTGTAAAGGATACGTCCATTTTTTAATGATACAATTTAAAAGACTAAAATTCAAAAATCGAAAAATTTACATATTTGAATTATGTGTAGAAAATAATACTAATTTTCCATAATTTTCTCATTATTATGAAAAATTAAATTAAAATATCGATAAATCGACATGAAACAAGACAAATAAAAAATATTAAAAAAATATAATAATTTTTTTAAATCACTAAAATTAATTATTGAAAGGGCCTATTAATTTAACAAGATTGTTGATATTATATTCACAAAAAAATTTCTTTCGCACATAATTTTATGTGAAGATAACATAAAAATTATTCAATTCAATTAAACGCAAGTAAATTATTTCCTAAAATGTTAAATAAAACCAGCCATGTTAGAATATATAAAAAACTTTTTATTTTTCTATTCTTTTGTTTATTATTATTATTATCATTGAACGAATTTAATTTCTCCTCGTTTTTTAATTTACCAAACACAATAATTCTCAAACAAAAACATGAACCAACTTCTTAATTCAACTATGATTTGTGATTATTTGAACCAGGAAATTGATCACGCCGCGCCGTTGCTCATTTAAATAATGAAAATTGTTACGTTTTTTAAGATAAATTGACAATGCTACATTGGCTAAAATAACCACGTTCATATTAGACGCAAAATCAAACAATCATTGTAGTTGATTCTATACCAACGTTTTCTTTCGGTGTAGAATTTTGTCAACATTCGAGAGCAAGGTCATACGAACAATTTATGGTCCATGTAAAGTTGCTGAAAATCAGTATAGAATCCCAATGAATCATGAAATCAGACAGATTCTTGGAGGCTGCGATGTAATCGGATTCATTAAATCCAACCGGATTAGATGGTTTGGTCATATAGAAACGGCTCTATTAGATAGAATGATAAAAAAGGCGTCCCAACAACAACCAGCTAGTGTTCGTCGAATAGGAAGACCTAGACAACGCTGGCATGATGACATCATCCAAGACCTTCGTAATATAGGATGTCGAAACTAGGGTCAACTGGTCATGGGATGTAAACGCCAGAGAGAGAGTGTATTACCACCTGATATGAAATCTACGAAAAACGTCTACGTATAAGTAATTTATAATGTAAGAAACGATGTCTTCATTGTCTTGGTTGTTATCATAGGCTATTTGTAGTAAAGTTCTGATTGCCAAAAATGAAAAGCTCGCTAGCCCAAAATTGACAGTATTAAGTTTGTACTACTTAATCTCATTCGATGGTTCGGTTATGCACAAAATTCGCTGAAATTGGGTATCTCTTTCCCCAATCATAACTTAACTGTACATTTTTTCTACGTCACGAGTCAATGCAATTCACCTAAACTTCAAAAAAATTGACTATAGACCCGGTTGAATAGTCGGACCCTCCCACTTTGTTTCATTTAAAGAATCAAACGTAACCTCAAGGTCAACATCCTCTTGATAATTGAGAGCAACATGGTTCATGCTTGGATTGGACATATGTATTTTTCTCGGTGCTTTCACTATCAGACATCCCAGATACAATCCAAGTGGGTTTGAATTTGTAATTCGTCCATTTGTTAAAATATTATAATTGAATAATATTCCTCCTGATTAGCTGTTTTTTAATTAATTTCATTAATCCTACTATATTGTTTCTACTAATTCTATAGCACTTTTATATATGGCTTGTTTGAACACGTTCTGAGCTCGTCGCTGAACTACAATTTTTTCTCTAGGTTCTGGTTTCGGCACATCTTCAACGTGTAAAGTTAAATGGTGTCTTCTACTGTATTCACTGCATCGATATTTTGATCTGCATAATATTGCTTGGTGACTTGCAGACAAACAATTAAAGCACAATTTTTTATCAACCACCAATCCCAGTTTTTTGTATACATCCATAATGATAAAAAATTGTTCACTTATGTTGAGTAAATGATCGTGGAACCCATCACACATATGAAAATTGTATAGGAAGTTTGAAAAGTTTTAATTCGAACATTGTTGATGTTGTTAAATAAGGATTGATCATATCCAAAGACACACTTCTTCTATTCAAACATTTCAAAAAACTTTCCATGGAAAAAAAATCTTCTTCAGCTGTTGTATTCGCTCAATCTTGTTTTGAAATACAGTCTTATTTATTAGCCAAAAGTTGAATTGGTCATGAATCTCTTTTCTTCGCTTCTGCACCAAACACCCATCCCTTAGAACTTCATCGGATGTGTCAGCCATTTGAGGAAGCGCTTTAGCTGAAACCTTTGTAATTACTGGTTGATCCACAAAGTGTTTGATCAGAGAAGAAATAACAATCTATACCGAGCAAGGCCAACCTGACTAGCCAATTAACATTATTGTACTGGATGATAACTTAGGACAATAAATAGGTCCCGTTCAAGAGCCAGAGAAAAAATCCAGTAATAGCATAAAGAAAACAGCAATGACCCATACAAGGTTGTACCAGCTGGCCCAGTGATGAACTAATAATGATGATGAGTATAGCAGTAATGGCCGAGTACTGGCAACCGAGACTGGGCCATTAAAAAATATAAAATGTTATCTTATGTATACATTTAAATAAATAAAATAAAAATAAAATAAAATAGCAAATGGAAAAAATTTAAAATTTATATAGTCTTAAGGCCGAGAAGCGATAACTAAAGTATGGGTGAAATTTTTCAAACAATATATATCTAAAATGGATATTACTATAGTGAAGTTTAACCAAATGACATAGATCAACCGATTTATTGTTCAGTACTGGCCCTATAACTTAACTAATGTTAATCATGCACGGGCGATTGCTAGACCATATAAAGTAACTGTGCTGGCTATTTTCTGTAAACTATATATTGGCAAATACATGATTTCAATAAAGGCCCAACAACAATAACCCATTACTGTTTACCATTCATGGGCCAGTGCTTGGTCGTATTTCAAAGTCTGGTAAACCCTGCTTGGAAAGCCTCTTTTTGTCATATACATACTAGCTTTCATTTTTCCTATGTTTCTATATAATTTGCATCTGTTACTTCGCTATTATGAACTAACGCTGCTGCTTTATCTATCAATAGGCCTTTGAGGTATGATATTTCGACACTGCTATCGATTGAGTTGAGACTTCAATTAAATCTTTGAAAGATAAATTCAGAGTATTTAACGGAAAAGTATGGTATGTTGATGCGCGGCAGCCTAACTACACTTTAAGTTTATAAAACTAAACTTCATGTAAAAAGACTGCTGGTTTTCCATTAATCCAAACACCGGAATATATCTTGACTGATCCGATACTTCAACCTCAAGTAATGTTTTTGTTTCCACTAATGCCCTTTTTGTTTTAAAGCATAAATCTTTAACTAAATTTTGAATCTCTTTATATATGCATCTAACTCTTCTATTACATTTCAATACTGTGATACTCTATCCATTGATTTTCAAGCAATTGAATGTTTATAGTATACACAATTTCTAAAATTCTATCTTAATCAAACAGTGCTGCATTTGTTTTAATTACTTCGCATCTTAATACAATATTTTAAGGGTTCGTGTGGTAGACATCTTGTTGTATAATCGACATATCACAAATTTTTTGCTGGAATCACAAAATTCACCGTTTTTTGTTTTTGAATATCCGGCTCGCCTTATAAGGACCAATGAATCTATTGATGAAGTTTATTTCTTTAAAAAATTGTTCCGAATCACAGAAGAAAGAAAAATCAATATCTTCACAAACTTTTTTAATAGCAGGTTTTAATTTCTATTATGATTTTTAAAGTAATAAATTTCCACGGTTTTAAATTTTATAAACTGAATTTAATAATCCCTAATATAATTAATATTTTATTACAATTTTCGCAGTTGAACTTTCTATATACGTAAAAATCAAAAAAGTAAACAAAATTTTATGTTTTGTGATTGCTACAATTAAAAAATAAAATGTAAAGTTTTAAATATAAGCAAAGCAAACCATTCAACGGTATGGTAATTAACAATTAGTTCTTATTTCTAATTTTACTAATGATAGTCTACAACATTCGGCAAGTTGCTTGAAAATGGTTTTAATTTTTAATAGTAGGAGCAATGTTATCCAGACTAGAGACTTTGTTGATAGTTAACCCCCCATGTATGATCTCTCAAAATACAAAACAAATTCAAAAAGGTTGAAACAGAATATTGCAAGGATTTGTCTGATGGCAAATAAGCTAAATATACAACAATCACGATTTTAATTACCTCTTCAGTTGCATTTGATCAATTCAACAACAAATTTTTTACAAATCACCATATTCCACATTTCTTCCTATCGTGTGAAATTTAAACACCTTAAACGTTTGATCTATCATATTTCGTTTATTTATAAAAACATTGTTAAAACGTGTTTTATATATTATACCTAATTTAATCAAAATTGATGATCAATAAATTTTTCTAAATATACCTCAAAATCCTATTACCAACGCTAAAAATAATTCTCACCTAACTCTTAATCAAAACAGAAATAGAAATTCTAATCACAACCACAAAACATAATTTATTTATTTACTTCTCTTGATATATGTATGATAAATTTTAACTTATAAAACCGTATTAAATTTTTAATTAATTAATTTATTTAATTAATTAATTTAGATTCATGAAAATTTTAAGTTTAAAATAAAATAAGAATCTCTAGCAACCCCTATTCTACCTACTTATATTATTTATTCCATTTTCTCATTTATTTTGTTGATTTTTGTCACCTCAAAATAAAGAATTGTATAATAATTAAAAGAAAAACAAAAAAGGAAAGAAAATTAAATAAATGAACTTCAATTTTTCATTTATTGTTTTGTTTTGAGTTTTTCATCTGAAACTCATTAAAATTGAATTTTTTTTTGTTTTATTTGTTTTTCCATCAGTCCTTGTAGGTTTTCAGTTTTTTTTTTGTTATACAATTATTTTATTTGCTTTTTTAATGAAAAATTCATTGAGTTATTTTAAAATTGAATAATTATTAATGTGAATAGAAGTTAAAAAAAATAAACAAACGATTGATATAAGTGAAGAAGTATTGTACAAAAGACTAAAAATAGGAAGACGAGTGAGAAAATGGTTAATGGATAGAACGTGACTACCTAGTCAGACATAATAATTGTGTAGAATAATAGAAATAAAGTTATAAAATGTTAAACCAACTTTTTTTTTATTAGCTTGGATGGCTTGGATATGCAGGATAAGTGCTTGCTATAAAAGAGTTGGTTTTTGGGTATTCGGCTACCCGGGTAATAAATAATTTTATAAAATCCGAGAACCGGAAATAGTTTAGAAAAAATATTTCATTTTTTTCATAAACAGAGCAATAGTTATTCAAATATGATTTAAAAAACACCAACTCCTTCAGTGGCGTAGCCAGAATTTTCCATTGGGGGGGGTCAAGGATTATTTTATAAGACTTAATAGTTTAACCCAATAAACCAACTAATTAGTTTTATTAATAATTCATTACAATAATAGATACTTCATTTTAATGTTTCCTTAATTTTAATTTTTTTAATTAATAATTTTTTAAAAAATAGATTAATGATTTTTTTTTAACTATTTTAAATTATTTTTAATTAACTTTAAGAAAACAAATATCGAATAATTTTTATTTCAAAAAAAAATATTTTTACAATATTTTTTTTTTTTAGTAAAAAGTGTTGTGCAGTAGGAATTACAAAATATGTCACAACAACACATAGATACCTTTTAAGACCATATAGGTCCCGCAACAACATGCATCTTGAGGTGTTGGTGGACGTTTTATTTAAATCTTTGTGGATTGAAGGCACTCGAGACTATTGATTCAGGCAAAGCATTCCATTTGTACGATGTACGCACAAAGAAATCCCTTTGCATTTTGTTACTGGGGCAGTGAGTAATCCCGACAGTTTGACTATTTGCACAAACAGATTAACGAGTTGAACAAGGAAAAGAAGATGTCTGAGGCATTATAGATCTAATTTCATCCGAGCACTGCTGGTGACGATATTTATAAAAAACAACGGGATCAGAAACAGTGCGACGATCTTGTAGGGAATCAAGATTTAATGTTAAATTTCGATCACCAACAATTCGTATAGCACGCTTTTCAACAGAGTCCAAAAGGCCCAAGATGGTAACAGATGCAGCGCCCCAAACTTGACAACAATACTCCATGCAGGGACGAATATAGGACTTATAAATGTGGAGTAATTGATACGGAGAAAAATATTTTTTACATCTATTGAGGATGCCGAGTTTTCTTGATGCGCTCTTTGCCATGGCCATGATATGATCGTTCCTGAGTAAGTCATTCGTCTATTTGGTCGTTACACATATTAATTGAAATATCATTGGGAAACTCGGTCTTTGATCTGGAAACAATCAATAGCTGTGTTTTGGTGGAATTAAAAATGACCAAATTTTTGTCACCCCAATCGGCGACTTTTTTCAGTCCTCGTTTACATTTATGGCAGCGTCTCTCCGGGCGGGATTTATTTCTTCATGCATTTACCCTTTGAAGATAGGGGGACGAATGACTTGTGCAGTGTACTATCATCTGCAAAACTGTTTATTGGGTTCTTGGTGATTTGCAACAGTTCGTTGATATAAATTAAAAATAAAGTGGGAGATAAAACTGAGCCTTGGGTACATCAGCGTTAGTTAATTTGGACTCAGAAATAAAGCCATCTATAGATACCGAGATGTATCGGTTAGACAGAAAATTTTGAATCAACTTCACAACTGCGGTATGAAAACCGTACGCAACGAGCTTGTTGATCAAGTTGGCATGCCAGATTCGATCAAATGCTGTTGAGATGTCTAATGCGATTACGTCCTCCAAAAATTTGGATATGTGTGAATTAATATATTGCTCGTATATTTTAAACAGGACTGGGAGTAAGGTTATTAGTCTGTAATTTGAAATATCACATTTCGTTCCTTTTTTGGGACAGGCTGGACATTGGCCAACTTCCAGCAGGATGGAAAAATACCAGATTTATAGGATTTATAAAATATTTTGGTGAGAGTTGGTGCAATATAAAACAAAAATATCGAATAATTTTAATTAACTTTCATAAAACAAATTTCGAATAATTTTTAATTAACTTTAAAAAAGCAAATTTCGAATAATTCTTTATTAACTTTAAAAAATGATAATTTTCTTTATTTTTAAATAGAAATTTTTGTGCTAGTGACTTTGAAATTTAAATTTATTTGAAACTGAATGACAC
This sequence comes from Diogma glabrata, assembly GCA_963693315.1. Lineage (NCBI taxonomy): Eukaryota > Metazoa > Arthropoda > Insecta > Diptera > Cylindrotomidae > Diogma > Diogma glabrata. The sequence goes on from OY856187.1 coordinate 128,256,356, forward strand.
TTTACCTATTGATTCGCCTCAAACCTGTGTCTAGGAAGGGATGAAAAAATTATTTTCCTGATTAATCAAATTCCTTAAAATATCAAGGCGTTAGATATCATTTTAACTATTCTAACACAATTAATCTTCTTTTGTATTTAGAACAACTTCCAGGACACTTTGTTTTGTCCGATCTTATCTATTGTCCGATCTACGAAATTGTTATTTGTTATTTCCGGCACGGAATACTAGTTATGAAAAAATTGCTGTAATTTATTTCTCAAATCCTATTTCACGATGTACAGGAATAGGGCTACAGATGTACTCATAAAGAAAGAATAGTAGATAAAATAGTAGACCAGTGGGCATAAATAAAAGATGCCAGAATAGTACATTATGATGCTAGGACGTAAAGCTAAAGATTTTGGTCGTATGTGGAGTTGCATTCACATTAAGTCCAAAATAGCTTATGTCCGTGCATCATATACTATTTTTTATTCGCCGCAAGTAAAATATTTAAAAAAAATGTTTATTCTAAATTGAAATTACGAATTTGCATAAATTTTGAAATAAAAATATGTGGAACAAGTTACCTTTGACATAATATTTGTTATTTTTTCCTAATTATTGTATCACTATTTTTTTTTATATAGCGTATGGTTTTTTTGAGACACATTAAAAATTAAACTTAAAATAGGTAGACTCTTCTATGAAATCTACCTAAAACAAAGCATGGATACACATTAAATGAACTTACATTCAATTTGATTGCGCGTCTTTTAGTAAAAAAGTAAAAAGTAAAATATTTGAACATTGGGCAGTACATTTGAATATTAGATGTTTACATCGAGCGAGTCTATCCATGCTACTACATCGGGAGTTGCCAAATGGATGTCTTAGATGTCGCCACAGTTGCAATGTGTTTTATGGTTTATTGTGGATCGCCGCAGTCACACTCAGGGGACTCTGAAATGCCCCACAGGTAGAAAGAATCAGCACAACGTCCATGATTCGTTCTTATTCGGTTTAGTGTAGTCCAGGTATGACGTGGCAGATCGAAACCAGGTTGGGTAGAAGTCAGGTTAGTAATAGAAAGGCCAGTTGTATTTATGATGCCAGGAGGTGTCCCAGACATCCAAGAAATTAGTTGCCAGCAGGTTGCTGGCAGTTTTATGTGCAGGCTTTCTTGACTTCAATCGACAACGAGTGTGGTCACCGTTATCTTCGTGCAAGGGTAACGTGATGTTGTTGGTTACCTTTTTATGTTCACGCATGAGAGCATGCGAGCGTCTGAGTGCAGGTGGAGCGATATTGCTTAACACAGGGCCAAGGTTAAGGGGTGGTTCTGATAGTACTACTTATAGTACGCATCGTGGCATGCAGCTGGCAGTCAACTTTTTGTGTATGTGTGCTAGTGAGTATGTGTGCTATCACTATGACAACATAGTGGAGGGTGGGGTTCTATGGAACGAAAAGAAAGCAACTGTTCAATTCATTCGTAAGATTCCAGGGAAAAAATCTTAATATTAGAATATTAGAGCAATTCTTCTAGAAGACAGAAACTTTAAAATTTCAATGGGGGGGTTTAAACCCGAATAAACCCGTATATCGCTACGCCTGATTTTGGTAATCTGACGATTAATGTTTACATTCGAAACATGTTATAATAAATATATACCAAAAAAGTTTGTTCCGTTGATTATAATTACAATAATTTATTTATATAAATTATTGATTTTATTTAAAAATGTATTAGTCATTCATCCAGATTTTTCTGCTTCGGCTATTTTAAGTCGAGTTGCCGTAAAGATTTTAAAATCGTAATTTGCCGAATGACAAAGAAAATAAATAAGTGATACTGAGCAAAAAGTGGGAATCGCTGCGAAAATTTAAATGTTTGCTTAAATAACTTTAATAAACTTAACTTAACTTTAATAAAATCGTAAAATTGCCGAATTGGAAAATTCTTTTAGTAAAAACGCCGAATTTGCCGAATGGGAAAATTCTTGGGAGGGTGTCACAACCCCCAAAACCCCCCTCGGCTTCAGGTCTGACAGGAAGAGGGAAGGAGGGGGTTCTGAGGAACGAAAAGAAAGCAACTGTTCAATTCATTCGTAAGATACCAGGGAAAAAATCTTAATATTAGAATATTAGAGCAATTCTTATAGATTACAGAAATTTTAAAATTTCAATGGGGGGGGGTTTGAACCCGAACAAACCCGTATGTCGCTACGCCACTGGGTGTCACAACCCCCAAAACTCTCCCTTGGCGTCATGCCTGACAGGAAGAGAGAAGGGGGGGGTTCTGAGGAACGAAAAGAAAGCAACTGTTCAATTCATTCGTAAGATACCAGGGAAAAAATCTTAATATTAGAATATTAGAGCAATTCTTCTAGATTACAGAAACTTTAAAATTTCAATGGGGGGGGTTTGAACCCCAACAAACCCCTATGTCGCTACGCCACTGAACTCCTTGCTTTATAGTATGCATCCCAAACCAACCAAACTCAACTGTTAAATCATATATAAATTGATATTGAATAAAATTTAATTAATTGTCTGTAATCAATTGTGCAAATTATAAAATAAAAATATGAATGGCCTCAAATCTCAAGCTCTGAGATATCAAGACTTCGGTCTGGGTTAAGGATTGTGATATAGTTTTCAGCCTAAAACTTTTATGAGGACATGGTTTTTAGTTTTGGGCAGCGAAGCGATGTATATCAAACATAACTTTTTGTTAAAGTACTTGTATTTTATCTCTGTTTAGATATGTATTACAAAACTATAACACGAAACATCAATACGTTGTCGGAAAATTATAACAGATCATATATCAACATAGTTTAGTGAAAAGATTAAACAATCAGCAAACTACTCAAAAACCTCTCCATTTAGCGTTTCGAGAAAATATTTCAAAATCACAAATTCATATTTCTTTCAAAATTCCAAAAAATATTGTAAAATTTAAATAAAACCAAATATTCAAATAAAATTCTAAAAATATTTCAAAAATTATTACAAAATCAAAGATTAAAACTTTTTTCAAAAATTCTAAAAATATTGCAAAAATTATTACAAAATCAAAAATTGTAACTTTTACCAAAATTATAAAAATTATAATAAAATCAAAAATTTTAAATTTTTCAAAACTCTGAAAATATTCCAAAAATTCTTACAAAATTCTAAAAATATATATAAAATTTAAAAATTTTTTTTTTCAAAATTCTAAAAATATTCTAAAAATTAGAATAAAATCAAAAATTTAAACTTTTTCTATATACTAATAATATTCCAAAAATTCTTAAAAATTCAAAAATTCAAACTTTTTCCAAAATTCTAAAGATATTGCAAAAATTATAACAATATCAAAAATTGAATCTTTTTCCAAAATTATGAAAACTAGGAAGGCCCGGCGTGCTTCGCTACGCTTATAAATAAAGTTTTTGCGTAGACATTTTGTTGACGTAGAAGCAATGATTTCAAAAAGTGGTAATGAGAAATGCTAGCATATAATTTTTAATTTTTCTTTTTAAATATATGAATGAAAAATAATCAGAACTCTAGCTGATCAGTTCGGATATATGAAAAATTAGCGATCAAATAAGTTTTCAAGTAAGCTTATTTTATCTCTAACTTATTTGATCGCTAATTTTTCATATATCCGAACTGATCAGCTAGAGTTCTGATTATTTTTCATTCATATATTTAAAAAGAAAAATTAAAAATTATATGCTAGCATTTCTCGTTACCACTTTTTGAAATCATTGCTTCTACGTCAACAAAATGTCTACGCAAAAACTTTATTTATAAGCGTAGCGAAGCACGCCGGGCCTTCCTAGTTAATTTTAAAGCATGAATAGAACACATTGAAATTTCATCTATAATAATGATTGATGCATTATTAATATATGTGCCATGTACACTGTTTGGAGTTATATTTGGCATTGAATTCTCTAATAATGGAATTGGTAATTTGAAAACATTATGCAAAGTTCGCCCCCCAATCAAAAGAGTTGATGCAATACCACTGAAGGCAGTTACAATACACGAAAGATTTAGTGAATTAAATTTATGAATGATTGCCGTTTGAACAAAAGTTTTGCCACAACCTGCATGAGCTGTCAAGAAAAAAAGCTAAAGCATTCGGAGGAACATTCAAACCACAGATAAATGCAAATAATTGACGAAACTGTTTTGGTGATTGAATTTCTGAAGCTTCAAGTAAACATTCACGCTATTCATTATCATTTGTTGCAATACCTCGAGCTTCACATGCTGCAACAAAAGTAGGGTAGGGTACACCTTCATACATACGTAGATCAAAAAAAGATTTTGGACCACGAACATGCAACAGAAGTAAACGCATATGAAACAATTCTATATCTTTTGGAGTAACCATATATAATCGAGCAACAACTTTATCAGCCCCACGTTGTCTTCTTTTCCACGATTTACTTTGGTCATACCAAACATAATTAATTCTGTATACAAAAACTCATTAGCTAAATTATCAATGGAATTCAAATGGAAAAATGCTAACAATTTTGTTCTTGATACATTTGCGACTGTGCCAGCCACATTACCATTCCTGATATAAACATTTTGTCTATTAGGCAAATGACAATCAAGTCGAATAATTGTATGAGATTGAAAATGCATTGGAAATTCAAATATGCGCCAAGCAGCTTCAGTCGAACCAACATACCGTCCATTCAAAAAATCTTGAATTTCATTTCCCACAATCGCATCATCATTATTCACTGCATTCTCTCCATTCACTCTCAATTCAACATGGGCAGAATCATACTCTTTATATACATACTTGTAAACATATTTCACACTTTTAACAGTCGTACATATTTCCACGTTAATATGACAATTGAATTTTGCAAGAAGATAAATATTATACGGAACAACATATCTATTATCAAGAGATGCACCACGTACATCAACACTCATACCATTATCACGTCGACGGTACAAAGGATAACCATTCACATATTCTTTAATATTTTCAGAAAAAGGTTTTGGAAAATTATTACTACATTTACCACTCTCATACAAACAGAATTGGGATTTAGAGCACCACATGGTTCATGCATCATATGACGTTTCACATATTCATGTAATTTAGGAAAAAGAATGGGATCAGGGATTTCAGTACATACAAATTTATTAATCATTTCATTTCCATCAATTCTATCTTCATCTGACAAATTTAACAAAATTCATCATTTTTAAAAATAGCAACCACATCAGTTTGAACAGCATCATTAAAACGACGAATATCACATTCTCTGTTAACTTTTATAACCATTGACACATCAGCAGTAACATTCTCAGGTCTTTCACAAAATTCATGCATTGATTTAAAAGAACGAACAAAAGGATTCACACGATCTAACTCAAAACCTATCTTACGCATAAGAAAAAATTCGAAATGAAATTTAAAACATAGAAAAACAATATGTACGTTTATTCACATTCAAAGAAATAAATATACTAACAGCTGAGAAAAAATTAAATATAAAAAAGAATAACAAAATAAAGTTTTAAGTTTCGTTTTTATTGTTCGTTGTTCGATAGCAAATATATTTTTATATGTATGTAAACTTATAATGCATATGTATAGAAAAAGTTTTCCGTATATAATAACTTTTTTATTTATGATCCGATTTGTTTGAATCCGGATCCCAATATAGGTTACACTAATATCAGTTAGCTGTGAAAATTTGAATTGAATCCATCTGCGAATAAAAAAGCCTTATGCTCCACAAAGTTTTAATCTAGCGTATTAATATATAAGAAGAAGAAGATTATAATAAAATCAAAAATTTCAAATTTTTCAAAATTCTAAAACTATTCCAAAAATTTTTACAAAATCAAAAATTGAAACTTTTTCAAAATTCCAAAAATATTTCAAAAACTATAATAAATTCAACAATATCCATGTCCAATTTCATTTTCAATTACATTTTCAGCAAACTACTCCATTAAGAGATTCAAGAAAATATTACAAAATCACAAATTCATATTTCTTTCAAAATTCCAAAAATATTGTAAAAATTATAATAAAATCAAACTTGTTTCAAAATTCTAAAATTATTCCAAAAACTATTAGAAAATCTAAAATTGAAATTTTTTTCAAAATTCCAAAAATTATAGTAAAATCAATCAAAAATTTAAAATTTTTCAAAATTCTAAAAAAATTCCAATTCTAACAAAATCAAAAATTAAAACTTTTTCCAACATTCTAAAAATATTGCAAAAATTATTACAAAATCATATATACAAACTTTTTTCAAAATTCCAAAAATATTTCAAAAACCATAACAAATTCAAAAATTTCCATGTCCAATTACATTTACGTCATAAGAACAGCTACATTTTTTCGCAAAAAATTTGCTAAAAAAATAAATGAAATCATTTTTTGACACACTTGACATAATTTTTTTGACAAACTTATAATGCCATAATTCTCTATAATAAAAATAAATTTTCATGTCATGCAAATAAATAATTTAATTTTTTTCCAAAAAATTGGGTAAAAAATAATTAAAAATCTATCTTTTGACACACTTGACAACATTTTTTTGACAAATTTATAATGCAATAATCTAGATTTTGGTCTCGCATACCAATCCCGACCATCAAGATTTCTTCAAATTCAATGTTCCTACTCGTAATCACTTAAAATGAAAGTTTTTTAAGCAAAAAATATGCAAATTCCCTTGTTTTGACGCACTTGACGATTTTTTGACACACTTCCGGTACAGCTATCGAACACATCGTCCTTTCGGCTCTTTCCATTGAGTAAACCTATTTTTAGAAAATAGGTTTACTCAATGGAAAGAACCGAATTAATTTAGATTTTTCAAATCTGTCCAGCGGTTTTCTAGATTTCGTAGGTTGTGACGGACGGCCATACGGCCGGCCGACAGACAGACATACATTTTTTTTTGCTTCTTTAGAATCATTAGGTCCTAAAACGTCGAGAAATGCCAAAAAAGTAGGGGTAAGAATTTCACTTTTAGCTTATGAATGTAATCCTTAGGTCTTTCAGACCGAAGTAATTCTGTGTCTTTGCATTTATTCCTTTTATTTTTGTATTTATAAATTCTAAAATCGTTCAACTTAAATTTAAATGTGTTTAATAAATTTTATTTTCACTCAAATTTGCAATGCTCGAGTTAATTAAAATGAGCAAATTTTTGTTCGAGAATAAAATATATAATTAAACACTTATACAATAAAATACTATTATAATCAGTTATTAAAAAAAATCTTTACATTGTTTTTTAATTTTGTCAAAGGATTAACTGTAAATGGTAAACGAAAATCAGCAAATTAGAACAATAGTAAACTACTTTGACTTTGAAGCTGATCTAATAGATCATATTATTATTATCTCTATTCATGAAGGGGCTATAATATTTTTTGCGAAATTGGAAGATCTAAGATTATCCATCGACACTTACACTTCTTTTGCGTTTTTGGAACTATGCCTGCAGAGGTAGTCGTAAAAAATAGGGTAAACCAAGGTCGACCATGATAAAAATAGTTGTATGGCCTGTTTCCAAAAAGGTATTCACTTTTTGTGTCTTCTTAGTAATGAAATGACTTTTGGTAATGTCACTTCCGAGTGACTCGATATAATAAAGCGGTGTGAATAAAACACTCTGCAATTTAATAGTTGGTGTTATTTGCTAATTCATAAAACGTACAACACCACAGTCCACAATTCAGGTAAAACTGAAGTGAGGATGTTCCCAAGTGACCGTTATATCACTCCTGATCTGGGAAATTTTGGTTGGCCAACTCCTGAACGAATTAAATTATAAAGATCTTAACACAGTTACAAGTACCACTGCAGTTGTATCCTTCGTTTGCTTAGTATAAAACATTTATTCTATAGAGTTCTAGGATCATACTAAAATTCTATCTTACTATTCTAGCTGTCTAGAATAAGTCTTGAAAGTAATTTTTAAAAATTCTTTCAATATGACTATGAATTATTTACACCTTCACACATGTTAACATAAAAATCTAGTTTAAGCGCTAATTAATATCTCCGATTGAATCAAAATATAACCTAATTTTATTTTAATTTAATATAATATAATAAAAGTAATAAAAATTTAAATCTTTATAATCTGATATACCGTGAAATTGAATTTGCCTTTGTCGATGGGCGAAGACAAAAATCGTTAACGACTTATGAATGTTATATTTTACCGAATAATTTAAAATTAACGTTAATTTATGTTAGTTTGTGAATTGTTTGTTTCTATTAAACTGCGATTAGGTGTTTTATTTCAATGAATAATGAGACAAACAAAATTATATTTTAGGAAGACAATTCATTCCTATTACGCGGCATGTTTATCCAACGATTTTAATTACAACTGTATATATCAATTTTATTTTATTTCTAAGGTCATACAAATTACAAGTTTTAATATTTTGTTACTTTTATTTTAAATGACAAAATAAACAGAATATTGAAAACACTCAATTCCAACAAACGAAATAATAACAAAAAAATCACTTCCATTGTTTATTGTAATTTAATTTAAAATATAACCAATTAAAAATAATTGAATTTAAATTAAATTTTCATTATCACATAATTATGTGTTTGCTTGTTGTGTTATTTCAATTAAAATATCTTTTGAATAGAATTATTGATTTTTTATTACGTAATTATGCTGCTATATTGAAAATTAAGGGGTGAGCTAACTGTGTGAAAAGCAGATATCGTCGCTTTAATAATGAAATAACGTATGCCATATATACGTTGTTTTTATATAATGGGTGCGCTGCATTCCCCATAAGGATGTCTATAAAGTGGCATTTTAACATTTTCCAATTTTTTTATAACTGGGGTTGAAAATTAATATATTGTTAATTAACGTACATGCAAATTTTAATTCGGTTAAATATTGAAACAGCGTAAATGCATGTACGATATTTCAATTCCTACAGAATAATAACTTGGGTAAAATCAGTGTCGTATACTTAACATACATTACGATCGCCACACGAAATGGTAAATCTAAAATATTTTATAAGCATCATTCATTACTACATGATATGCCGGTTCATATAAATAAAAAATTGTAAGAATATTATGCGTTAGTTTTATAATAATTAGTTTTAGACTTAATCGTACTTTTATGCAAAATGAAATAACGTATATGAAATATGAAATAACGTATAAGGTACCTGATTGACTTTTCACCTCTTTTTAGGTAGAAAAGCCAGCAGGTACCAATGTGAAATTTTAATATGCTGTAGGGAAATTAGTCAAGATTAATTGGCAGAAATTTTTTTTTCAATATCTTTATTCATTCAATAGTGCTGCCGAGTTTACGAAAATCAGAAAATCGAAAAATCTTTAAACCCAATTATCTCGAAACTACACTTTTGCGAATACGTTGTTTCATTATTAAAGCGACGATATATTTCCAGAAACAATAGAGTTGAGAAGCTTCAATCCACAAAAGTAAACTAATCTACATAGGAACCTCCTTTTATCAAAGCTCATAAATGTTGTAAAATAAATAAAATAAATAAAATAAATAAAATAAATAAAATAAATAAAATAAATAAAATAAATAAAATAAATAAAATAAATAAAATAAATAAAATAAATAAAATAAATAAAATAAATAAAATAAATAAAATAAATAAAATAAATAAAATAAATAAAATAAATAAAATAAATAAAATAAATAAAATAAATAAAATAAATAAAATAAATAAAATAAATAAAATAAATAAAATAAATAAAATAAATAAAATAAATAAAATAAATAAAATAAATAAAATAAATAAATAAATAAAATAAATAAAATAAATAAAATAAATAAAATAAATAAAATAAATAAAATAAATAAAATAAATAAAATAAATAAAATAAATAAAATAAATAAAATAAATAAAATAAATAAAATAAATAAAATAAATAAAATAAATAAAATAAATAAAATAAATAAAATAAATAAAATAAATAAAATAAATAAAATAAATAAAATAAATAAAATAAATAAAATAAATAAAATAAATAAAATAAATAAAATAAATAAAATAAATAAAATAAATAAAATAAATAAAATAAATAAAATAAATAAAATAAATAAAATAAATAAAATAAATAAAATAAATAAAATAAATAAAATAAATAAAATAAATAAAATAAATAAAATAAATAAAATAAATAAAATAAATAAAATAAATAAAATAAATAAAATAAATAAAATAAATAAAATAAATAAAATAAATAAAATAAATAAAATAAATAAAATAAATAAAATAAATAAAATAAGTAAAATAAACAATTATTTTCTTATATTAATATAATAAATTTGAAGTACACATGCAACATAAAAACGAATATCTAAATAATGAATAAATATGTAAATAAACAGAAAAATAAATCAAGATTTTAATTATAATTAAACTCTACCAACACAATTTAAACTCCTGCTGATTATCATCCGTCAGCTAATTGGAAATCGATTGAAAAAGTTCAACAAACCAAACAGCAACCGAACATTTCCATCACTTTAAAATAAATTAAATGTTGAAAAAAGAAACTTCATATTATTTTTATTTTTGGGTGTTCATTCTTAATTCAAATTAATTTTTAAGCAATCAAAAATTAAACAATCTTTAACAGACATGAATTCGGTAAGAAACAACAAGATCATCACATCAAGATAAGAAAGAAAACAAAATCTTTCACACTTCTTTTATTTATTTCGTCCACAAGTTATAATTATATAAGAACTTCTTGTATTTCCAATCAAATCACAGATATAGTAATCAAAGACGGGTAGCCGAAGATAAGTTTTTTCTTAAATATTATATATTTTTGCTTTATTCTATGCTGCTAGTGTATGCTGCTTGTGTTCTTCATATTTATTTTCTTAAACATAAAAGACGAGGAGAAACAGAATTTTAAGATAAAAACAAATTTAACTAAAATGTGATTTCCTGCTGTGAACACAATAAAACAAAAATCCAATTTATGAGTATCTATCTTTTGGAAATTTATTTCTTGGGGGTTGTTGTTGTAAAAATACATAAATTTTATCGAGAAATAACTGAAAATTTTAAAAAGTTTTTAGTTATGATTTTTAAGGAGGAAATATATGTATATAGAAAGAGTAAAGGTCGGATTAAAGTGTTACTTTAGAAATTTCAAGGTGATGCTAATGATCGGCAGAAATTCATGATGTGCAATTATGGTTAGATATTTTAAAACACTACACTGAAGAATGTTTTTATAATATTTCAAATATATATAT